>OZ005661.1:129103360-129703360 GCA_963930645.1 Salticus scenicus
TCAGTTGAAATCAAAAAATAAGAAAAAAAAAATAGAATGAAAGAAAAGATAAATCCTTTGTTCATGCACTAGTCAATTCTATTATGAAGAAGTGTGTAAAATTTCGAAAAGAAATTATGCATTAGTTTTTGAAAATTTATGTCCATCGATTTTTCGAAAGGTCTCTGGAAACGCGCACCCACCAACAGAGTCTGAAATTTTTCAATGAAAATTATAAAAGATATTGTTTAAATGTTGTTGTTTTTTAAATTCTCAGATTTTCGAATGTTGTTTTATTTTATTTTATTATATACTAGCAGGCTTTGCCCGCTTTGCTGGACATTAAACTTAAATGAGTTGTCAAAATCCCATATCTTTATTAATAACCTAAGTTCTCGCTGTGATTGGTACAGGTTTTCTCGCTCGCAAAGTGAGGAGTCTGGGTCTCCACTGTCTTCGGCACAACTTACCCACTTCTTACTTCCCCTTCCTCAGCGGGTGAGTTCGAAGTTTTGCAAAATCACACTAATGTACATAATGCGTACACTTAATCGATATCCGCACACCAAAATTCGCCATTCTAAGATAATTCAAAGCGAATTCAAACGGAAAGACATGTTTTTACACATGTTTATTGGGAACAACTTCAGTATAACCCCACAACGATATTTGGCGATTTTTTTGTTGGCGATTATGGCTAAATCATAAATCATATATGATAAATGATAAAATCATAATCTAAATCAGAAATCATAAAGCATAAAATCATAAATCAAAAATAAACAACATATTAGGCTGCCATATTATATCGCAAACAGTCCAGAACAACATCGTTATCCTTCAAAACTGCGTCAAAGAAAAATCGCCAAATTCAGCTGTGGGGTTATACTGAAGTTATACCGTTTATTGAACTCTGACTGCGAGAAGGGGGGGGGGGATTTCGAATTTCGTGAAATCCAGTTACAATAAGTGCCGGATGCAAACAAACAATTTACGCACCAAATTTCGTGACCACAGAAGTCTTTAATAGAAAATATTATAAATAAATAAATACAAAACGCACATGCTATCTCAATTGTGGCAATATTGGCTATCTCAATTGTGCAATTAAAGATCTTGGCGAGAAACGTCCAAGCTACTTTGGTTCCGAATTTCAAATTGTGCCAAAGGGATCCAATACTAAAGCTGTTCCATACACAAAATAAATAAATAAATAAAATAAAGTAAAATAATAAAATAAAATAAAAACTCTTCTCTGATATTTACAAAATAAAAATAAAAAATCTTGATAAAATCCACATTATAATCATTTACAATTAAGAGGAGAACATAAAAAAAACCTCATAAGGTACATAATAACAACAAAAAATTTTGTTTTACTGCAGGAAAGAAAAGTACTGCTTAATTAAATAAAAATATTAAACTAATGCCAAATATCTCCATGAAAATATTTATCCACGTGCAAATTCCTCATTTAAAAAAAAATCACCAACTTTTGTAGGTATTTTTCTCTCTAATTTTTATTATTCACGTGAAATTAAAAATATTTCATTTTATTTCTGGAAAATAAAAAAATATATAAATGCCTATATATAAATATAAAACCTTTTACCGAATCTGGGTTAAAAACGGAAAAAGGGTAAAATAAATTAGAAATATGAGACATATATTTATAAATTTGATACCAAATGAAAGGGGCGATAATTATTGGCATACCTTTTGAATGTTTCCTTGTAAGTATGGTTTACTCAATTTTACACAAGTGCAAAATTTTATATACAACATCGTTTTTTGTAATGATGTTATTGCATTGGGGGAAAAAAATGTCCAACATTTTATAGAGGGGTCGTATAAAAATTGAAAAAGTGCAAATTTTTAAAAATTAGCGGTAGGAATTTTTTATTAACGTGGTCTTATTTCACGCTTTATTTTGAATACTTTTGCCATTTGCATCTCCCACTTATTTCTAATAAGTAAATAACACAGGCTTGCAACCAAAAAAGTGTTTAGAAACCGATAGCTGATACTGATAGATTTTTGGACTCTGATTTCGAGAATAATAATAAAAAAAATTACATAACGTACAAGTTTTTCAAAAAATTAAAATTAAAAAGAGATGGACCGTAGATACTAATTTAGGCGGAATGACAATATGGTGGCGGACTACTGTTGCATGCTACACAGTGATGTCATCATACTGTCTACTAGAGATGGGCGTTATTTCATGTAATATAATCAATAATACTGTTATTGCATAAGAAGCCATTCGCATCGTAATATATTATTGAAAAGTTCATATTCAATAAATAACACTTTAATTTTATCTCTCTGCACGCAAAAAATGAGAGAGAGAGTGTGTGTCATATCTCTGGCAATGTGCCAATAAAACACAGACAGGAATTAGATTATTTGTTGGAGTGAAAGGAAGCAGTGAAATATTTTCACCAGCTTTCCTGTAACGAGTTAAATAAATAATAATTAATTATTTCGTTGGTTCCATATCAGTCAAATAATTTTTTGAAATAAGTAATTGCTTTGATTATTTAACATCTTTCTAATATTTTGTTGTAAGTATTATTCTAAACCGATGGTTATGGTGTATTGATTTAGTTTAAATATCAGTATAGTCTGCCAGTGAAATTCAACTTCGTAGATTTCATATTAGTCGATTATTCTTCTGAAATAGGTGATAGCTTTTATTTTTACATCTTTCTAATATTTTATTTAAAAGTATTGTTCTAGACTGAGTGTTATAGTATATTAGTTTAATTTAAATATCAGTATAGGCTATGCCCATGATATGCAATGCCGAAAACACTTAATACTACCGTTTAACGAAATAATATTTTCATGAAGCTAATTTAAACAGCCATGATGAGATCGGTCAGAGGTGATTAATTGATGTTAATTATTGTATCATGGGGATGGGGAATGGGAAGGGAATTGGAATACACGCGCTAGGTTTACGCGCGTATTGAAGAGGCTAGTAGCTTTGGGAAGACGATGGAAAGCGATTAAAAAGGATGTGTGGAGTGGGAGAGGGGAAGAATGAAGAGTGTTTGTTTATATTTAAAATCGCCTGTAGCAGCTGGAATTGAAAAGAGCACTTATTTATTGTAGTTTTTTAAGAATATTGTTTGAATTTATTTAAGAATAATTTGATTAGAAAATTGAATATTTATTTATTTTTATTTTTATTTTATCTTTTTTTTTTAAATCTGATGTTTTCTCGTGACTACTTTTAGTGATTTAAAATGAATAAATTTGCTGTGGTATTAAGGATAGTTAATTATCATCGTATGTTAAAATTAAGTGTGTGAGAAAATAAATACTTTTATTCAATCAGTTTTTGTAAGCAAAATTTATTGAAAAGTAACCGTTTATCCCATCTCATACTGTCTACCACAAACTAAGCGTCAAAAAGAACTTTCAGGGCAAAAGGAAAAGAAAGCATTAAAGATATATGAATTCAATACGTATTAGAAAATGATAAACCAGTAACTGTTCTAATCAATATTATTTTCAATTAATATAAAATCAATATATATTCAGAAAATCATTTCCTATTGTTTGATATATTATTAATTAACTTGTAAATAAAACACTTAAAATTATTTTGAAAGGACCTTCTTTACCCCAGTATACATACAATAGTCTTTCTTGCCAATATATGTAAGCCCATTTTGGGAAAAATTCCTTTGTGATTGAGAAAAAAGGATGCCATACTTAAAATCAGCTCACCAAATAATATAAAAATCAATCATTATATTGCAAACACTTTTTCCTGATTAAAATTTTGCAGGCATGTGTAATTAAATCCCGGTTCCAGTTTCTTGAGATGTTCACCCCTATTTCGCTATAGATATGATTTCCTAAAAGGGCACAGTAAGAATCAAGATATGAACAATATTTTCATTAATATCAAGTACATTAATTTTCACTTGTACATGATGAAAAATTAACACAGCATGATAATACTGATTTTTTAAGGATTTATCTTAAAATGCGGACAATGTATATTGCAGGATTTAATTATCCTCCATGTTCTTTTAGAATATTTACTCACTATTGTAGCCGGACCGCGGTAGCCAAGTCGGTGGAACGCCGGCCTCATAATTTGAAGATTGTGGGTTCGGTACTCGAGCCGGCTAAAGACCGTTGTGTAAACTAATGCTGGCTGGTGCACGTAATATCTGTCGTGGCAGCAATGTCCTCCATGTTCCCATCAAAAATTATACCTCTGGGGGTCACCGAAGCGGGAGAGCCATCCCTTCCGTGGAGGATCAAAATTGCGATGGCATGTCTCCGGACCATCTCTAGGGGTGAATCCCAGACCGTCGCCAATTGTCCATCTGTGCAGCACTAGTGCGACGTAAAACCCAACCAACCAACCACTATTGTAACCTCAATATTCTATTATAATAATTATTTACTTTATTTTCTCGCGATGGCAACAGCGAGACTGGTGTTTTTTTCTCTGTCGCGCTCTAAAAGCACTCAGAAGTTTATATACTGACTCTACGGAGCAAACGTGCCCCTTCCTTTATGATTGACGAATACTTTTATTTTTTTTAAACACTAGTCAGTAAAATTTTTATATGTTATTATTTCATAGACCATTTTTTATCGCATAAGCCGACAACCTGGTTACAAATAACCATAATATACACAATTAAATATTTAAAATATGTATATTCTTGTACAGTGTAAGCTGCTATGATTGCAAAATTATATTTTATAAGATAATTTAATGTCAACGTAAACATATTCTTGTTAGGACAGAGATTTTTAGAGTAATAGAAAATACATAGATAGGGTAGTAAAAAGTATGTTATTTCTTCTCTGTGTAACACAAGTAAATGTGAGTTGTTCTGCGCAATTTAACTTAAGAACGTTTTATACATCCTTTATTTTATTCTTTCGATATACATTTTAAAGTGTATCATAAAAGAATTAAAAATACAACTAAATTTCAGGTTATAAAATATTAATTTACTTATTTTCATGTTTTCATAATTACTTCTTTTGGTGTGCTATTTTTATTTCAGAAGTTTATTGCAATACAACTTTTGACGGAATTTCTTGCTGGCCAGTAACTTCAGCTGGCAGTATGGCAACTGTACCGTGTTTTTCAGAATTCAACGGTATTCGCTATGATACAAACAGTGAGTATAAATCTATAATGCTTTAACATTCTTAAAAACATACTTAAGTACTTCATTTTAAGTAATTTTTTCACCATATTATATTTCATAATTATGCATATTGAGATAGTTTAAGTATTTAAAATGTAATATTTAACCAGATTTGACATTGAACAGAAATAAAAAATTACACAACATTGAAAGCGCCAAGGTAAAAAATATTAAGCAAGCTGCAGTTTCGGTAGCGTTAAGTGAATAGTCATCAGTGCAGAATCTGCACTGATGACGATTCACTTAACGCTATCACTTAACACTTAACATTCATTCACTTAACACTTAACACTGAAAGGCACACTTAATCCAATTCCCACGTAAGGAAAAATTCATAGTTTTGCATTACACAAAGAAGTTTATGCCTACAGTGTTCTGAAACGCGAAGTATATCCTGGTATTGATTTCTTCACTTACATTCAGCAGCAAAATTATTGAATCCACATTGCATCCACATTTCTCATCCTTTTTTTTTTAGTTCAATCGATAATTTTTTTTTTCATCAGTTTATTTTATTTTTATAAGCAGCTTAAGACTAAGATCATGACTCAACAAATATTTACTTAACAAAACGGTATTAAATAGGAATCTTTTAAATAATATAATGAATAATAGAAGTATTTTAATAGGAATTATTGCTCGTGCTTCAATAATTTTGCTACCGATTGTAATACTGTAAATTACACTCTAATGAAACTGAAAGCAACAATTTGACGCAAGAGACAAGGCTCGTGAGTCGAGGGCTGTTTGTTCTTGGGCGATAATACAAAATCAAACACAACAAAAGACGTGGAGTAAGATATTCTTCGATTAAGATATGTACACGAGATTGTCTTACTTGCCTACAGCCCCGATTCTGTCCCATCAGATTTTCATGAACATTTTCCTAAATTCACATCAGAACTCCCAGGATATTTCTTCTGAAGCAATTAAGATGTGTAGCAGGCTATGGTTAACTTCCTTAGTTCAGTAGGAAACTTGATTTAAGGAAGATTGGTTTAAATAGAAAATTGGTTTTTAGTATTGTGTTTTCTTGAAATTTATTTAAGGTACGACGTGTAAATGGAAATGCAGCTATGTGAAATGGAGTTTTCATCTTGTCAAGATGGCTTAAATTTAATAGAGAAACTGCGGGACTATCTAAACAGAGTGACTAAAGCACAAAACTCCCCTTACACCTCGCAGATACCTGTATGATTTCCAACTATGTTTTCACCTTATATGGACTTTTATACTAGTGCATGTGTTCAACAACTTAATCTTATCAAACAAAAAAAGATGTATATTATGCATTAGTACTAAGAGAGGGTACTAAGAGAAGAGTAGGGGAGCGTGGGGCTAGTTGTCACAAGGGTAAGAAGTAACACGCAGTTTGCAAAATAGTTTTAACATTTCTGATTAAATATTTTATAAACATAATTCTTATGACGCGCTTTATAATGTAAGCACAATCGGTGCTCCACAAAAATGGTTAATAAGAGGTTCTGTACACGTGCTTAATTTTAGTTAATTAGTGTAAAAAAATATATTTCGTAAATTTGGATTAAACGTATGTTAATTTATACTTTAACAAAATGTTTATTGCTATTTATTTAGTCTCTGTGTTGAATTATAAAATGAATGATTATTTTTTTGTATAAATCGTTATATATTTTTATAAATAAACAAAACATCCAAAATCATACGATGGGACAATTTGAAACAAAATTTTGGGGCAAGTTGAAACATGTTAGAGGAGTGCCTTGTGGAGATGCCTACAGCCAGAGCTCGAAGTCTCCGCCCATTTTCAGAAAATTTTCAGAAATGAAAAATTTTTGGCTTCTTTGCCAATACTATATTTATACAGAAATATTTTCAATGTTTTTATATTATAGTACCGTGATTATTTAACCACGAATTAGAATCAAGATATAATCACGAATTAGAGAATATTGCATAAAAATAGTAGTAGAAAAAAAGCAGAAACTTCTCATGAAGGAGACAGTCCTGAAAAAAGGGCGGAGAATTCGAACTCTGCTAAACGCTCTTTGTGGCATAAGAATGAGTATCTATATATTAATAGGCAAGCATAAAATTTGTTGTCCCTTTTTAACATATTAATTATGGGAGTAGAGGGTTGAAAATGGTATCATTCGAAAGGTATAGTTAGCCGGAAGGTGCGAATACAAATATTATTTTCTTACGATGTCAAGAAGGTATTTAAAAATACGTTTATTTTTTATGCATTTTCCCCCATTTTTCCCTTTTATACACGTATTGCTTTACATTAAAAAATACCTAAAAGTAGAAAGTTGTTAAATCTGGCAATTTCATAAAGCTCAAATAAAACCATAGACACAGTAATTTGTATAATGTAGCATCACCATACGCAAGCGAAGTGATGACGTCACTGTCTGTCCATGGAGCCATGAAAAAGATTTTCTGTGTTAATCGAGTTATTTTTTCTGTAAAATTGATAAAATTTTAATTTAAAATCCCAAAACTCCAGAAAACAAAATGGCAAATTTCCAGTTTCGAATGTAAACATAAACATTTCATTTCAAAGGGTGATATTTAAACAATAAATATTCAACTAATATACTAAATAAAAGGAAAATGGATTTGTTACTAACTGCTGCATGTATAAGTAGACGATACGGAAAAAATTCCGATTTCCGTTTTTTGCTGAATTTACATGTTTTAAGCTTTTTTTACGTTTTAATTAACTGAAATTGGCTACTTGGTTTTAAAAAAAGTGTCTTTATTGCTAGCTTTTGTGGGTAGAAGAAGCAAGTAGAAGATACATAAAAACTTTTGATTTCCGGTTTTCGATGAATTTACACGTTTTGAGATTTCCTTGCATTTTAATTAAGTGAAATTGACTACTTATTTTATTTTTTTTTTAAATGGATTTATTATTCTTTCCTCTGCATATATAAGTAGAAAATATACGATTCAGAAAAGTTTTAGATTTTCGGTTTTCGATAAAGTTACACGTTTTGAAATTTCCCGAACTCAATTCGACCATTTTTGAAAAATATCTTTTTTTTTTTTTTTAAACACTGTACTTTATGAGCCAATCGAATTAATTTAACAGAATTTGATACTTGGTTGGGCCTTGGTTTGACATGGTACCTATTAGCTTCTGGGCTGTATCACACAACAAGGGGCGTTTTCACGTTGCGATTTTCTCTCATTTCAGGAAAGGCTAACATCTACAGAGAGAAATAGTTATATTAAGTAAAACTCTGCTGATTCAGTTAGAGTGAATATCGGCAGACAATTGCCGCAGCTGTGTTACAATTGCATTCCGTTTAGGACAAGTCAATAACTTTGCTTTGCCTCGCTTTGCAAAAAAAATGGTCGAGTTTCGACCACTGGGCGATACTAGTAATGCTTAATTTGCAAAATGTGAGCACACAATAAATACATGAGAGGGAACAAAATATCATTTGCTTGAATTAATTTAAACCTTTGACTAAGATTGACTTCTATGTTGATTTTATCTTTAATTTTATCTTTATTTTACTATAATACATTTGATATAATTCATTGCTACTATACCAAGAAGGTTATAATTTAATATTAGTTATTAATTGCCTTTTTTATCAAATTAATAAGTGATTGATAACAAAAAACATTTTGAAATATTGTTGTTTTTATAGTTAGCGTTCCCTTTGTATCCGTTACAATTTGCCCCAAATCCGGGGCAAATTGTAACAGGCAAATAATTTTGAAAAAATATCTTTTAAGCTAAAATTAGCAAAATTAACGAAAGTTTTTTTTTTTTTTTTTTTTTTATGAATATGACAGATGAATATGCATGCTATGGAAAACAGCAATTATGAACCGGAAATCGTAAATACATTTCAAAATATACTTAATTTTCCAAAATCTGTTACAAACTGCCCCACGATCCCCTACTATTAAATTTCAAATCATCATTAAATACTCTTGCCATATAATTCATTTAAAATATTTAATTAATAAATCCTTTTTTATGCCAATGAAATGTAATATTTCATTTAATATTTGTATAGTATCTATTCAACATAATTTTCTTGGATCATTTTCCATTATTTCAAAAGTTAATTAAAAATCCTTTTGTTTCTTAACGTTTAGTGGTTTGTGTGTATATAAAAATAGAACAAAGAACATTCTTTTTAATCTAATATACTTTTAGAAAATGTATTTTATACTTTCTAAATTATCGAATACATAATTATACAAAACAAAGTTCAATAGATAACAATATTTAATATTTTATAGAAATAATGTGAATAAAGATGAAATTCTTCCTTCCTCTTTGTTTTTAGTACACTAATTATTTTTCTTTTATGATCTTGTACTTCAATACAATATAAATACAATGTCATTAAAAAAGTACAAACAAGAAATAAAGTACATATTCATTAGGGTTTCCCTTAAATGAAGGGGAAATTTTGTTTTTGTTTAATCCGATATGCATGCCTTCTATTTTGTTCTATTTGACTTTTTAGCGAAATATCGTCTCTATGGGATGATGTTAAAACTTGCCTAATCGACGGGAAACTCCTAATATATTAGAAGTTTCCCGTCAATTCAGCACGTGTTAACATTATCCCAGAGAGCTGATATTTTTCTAAAAGTGTTTAGAGTCAAATAGAAAAAAATAGTAGGTATGCTTATCGGATTAAAAAAAAAAAAAAAAGAAAGAAAAAAAGAACCCCCCCCCCTCTCATTTAAGACATACCCTAATATTCATTCGTATAAAGATAATTTGAGTATTATTCATAAATTGAACGAAGTCGAGCCAAGCGTTAGACTAGCACAACTAGATTTTTGAAATTGAATTTGAGGACAAATTATCGGGATTTTCCCGTATTGGGGGACAAAATAACTAAATCACTTTAAATTGCCAAATTTTAGTAACTTTTATGTGTGAAGTACCTTAAAGCTGTTATTTTAGCGTATTTGCTTTATATGTAATAAACTATGTCCTCAGTTAATTGCACCGGTTGAAAAAGCTTTCAAAAATTCTCGACTGACTGACCAACAGAAAGAAAATCTTCGTCATTTAATCCTTAATAATGCCAATTTCAACTCTAAAAAATTTAAATCAAATCTCAGCCCTGCAGAAAAAAACGCCTTGAAGGAATTAAAATCTAATGAAAATATCATCATTACTAAAGCTGATAAAGGTGGTCAGATTGTTATATTGGATAAAAAACAATACATCGAAAGTGTTACCGAACTAATTAATGATGGCCCATACATTCCTCTGCCCCGTGACCCCTCTCCCCAAGAATTAAATAAAATTAAATCTGCTATAAAATCTTGCCCCTTATTATTGAACTCGACTAAATCCCATCTTATCCCTTCTATTGCTAATTGTGCCAGATTTTATGCTTTACCAAAAGTTCACAAACCCAATATTCCATTTCGTCCAATAGTCTCTAATATCGGTACTGCTTCCTATAATCTAGCTAAATTTCTCACCACAATTTTTGCTCCACTTCTTGCTGCTAATAGTTATACTGTTAAGAATTCCATAAATTTTGCAAAAAATATTCAAAATTGCCCTCACACTAATCTCACTATGGTTTCTTTTGATGTAAAATCTCTTTTCACTAATGTTCCAATAAGTGGCGCCCTCTGTTGTCTCGAAAATAGATTACAAGAGTTTCATTTCACCTCTTTTGAAATACAAGAATTAATTTCTCTTACCCGCATTTGTTTATCACAAACCACTTTTTCTTTCCAAAATAAATTCTATCGTCAGTCTGAAGGTTTAGCCATGGGTTCCCCTCTCTCCCCAATTCTCGTAGACATTTACATGCACTATTTCGAAAGCAAGCTTTTTAAGAAAATATCTTTTCCTTTTTGGACCCGTTATGTTGACGACACCTTCACGCTTATTGACACATCTCTTCACAATATTGACCATGTCTTAGAAACCTTAAATTCAATTGACAGTAATATCCAGTTTACATATGAAATAGAAAATAATGGCTCCCTTCCATTTCTTGACACCCTCGTCTCTCGCACTGTAAATGGATTTTCAACCACTGTCTATCGTAAAAATTTTGCAGTCTCCCTTCCTCCCCATGCGCGTTCATGTCACCCACCTAACCAAAAAATGGCTGCTTTCTATACTTTTGTAAACCGTGCCCTTAATATTTGTTCAAATCCTATTTTATTGAAATCTGAAATTAAATACCTGAAAGCCATCGCAATTGACAGAGGTTATGACCCTTCCATTATAGACAAAGCTATCCAAAAATTACAACTCCCTCGTATTTCGTCTACTAAATCAGTCACTTCTAATATCAGTATTGTTTTACCCTATTTTTCTAAAACCAGTCAAACCATAGCTAAAATTCTCAAACAATATGATTTTAAAATAATATTTTCGCCTTCCAATAAACTCACCTTTTCTCAGTTAAAAGATCCTATTGATATGCATAATTCTTGGGGCATTTATAGTATATCCTGTCAGTGTGGTTTATCATATATTGGCCAAACTAAACGCAGTCTTAAATTTCGTCTAAAAGAACATATGAATTACGTCCGCAAACAAGAAACCAATAAATCGGCTATTTCTAAACATTGCTGGGAGGAAAATCATAATTTTAAATTTAATTCAGCTAAAATAATTTGCAGACCTAAATCCATTCATGAACTCGATTTCTTTGAAGCTTTTCATATTTATAAAAATTTTAAAAACCTTGTAAATTGTGATTTCGCTGTTCCCTATTTGTCTGATTGTTGGAAATTTTACATTCAGTCCACATTTCCTTAATTTTTCTACTGTTTACACAGCTACACATTCCTTAATTCCTATTGGCCACACTCCCCACCTCTTCCGTAATCCTATTGGTTGAACTAAATCCGGTCCCTCTCCTATATATACGAGTACTTCTCCAGATTCAGAATTATTTTTTTGCACTGATGACGGTACGCTTTAGGCTACCGAAACAGCTGTATGCACCTCAATAATTTTTCTTTGGCGTTTCTGACGTAGTAGTTTATTCCTGTTTTAATATTCCAACGCCAAGTCTCCTGCTATTATATGTATTATATTAAAACACCAATAACTTCTAAATACGTTATGTTAAATTATTTCATAATTTTTTAGGGACAAGGGATAGATTTCGATGACTATCCTCGGGATTCGAGGGCGACGGGTTACCCTAGTTAGATACATCTAAATATATATTTAAAACATTGTTCAAATGTGAAATAAATTTAATTAAAAATTAAATTTATTATTTTAACAACCTGACTGCTTTCTAATTCTCGGTAGAATTGTAATACTACTTTCACTGTACTCTCAATATGTTCAAATAATGGTTATATCAGATTGAAAAATAATATACTATTAAGTGAGCAATATTTGTATATATATATATATGTATATTTCACTGCTGTCGAAAACGGCAGCTCGGACAGTCACGTGATTTAACACAAAGGTACCCTCCGTAGGGTCATTGTGCACATAGAAGTCAGATTTTCGAATTTTTGATTAGTTTTCTTTTAATTAATAAAAATATGAAAATAAAACTTCCCATTTCTATAATGACGCAGAATGGAGAATCTTAGGAGAAATTTGATTGGTTTATTTGATTTTCATTGATTTGAGGGTATTTTACGTTGAATTAGAGCTCCGTTATGAGGAATTACGAGAGATTTGATTGGTTTATTTGATTTTCATTGATTTGAGTGTATTTTACGTTGAACTAGAGCTCCGTTATGAGGAATTACGAGAGATTTTATTTTAATTGGTTTGAGCGTATTTTACGTTGAACTAGAGCTATGTTTTGAGTAATTACGAGATATTTGATTGATTTCTTTGATTTTCATTGAATTGAGCGTGTTTTCCGTTGAACTAGAGCAATGTTATGAGGAATTACGAGATATTTGATTGGTTTATTTGATTTTCATTGATTTGAATGCATTTTACGTTGAACTAGAGCTATGTTATGAGGAATTACGAGAGATTTGATTGGTTTATTTGATTTTCATTGATTTGAGTGTATTTTACGTTGAACTAGATCTACGTTATGAGGAATTATGAGAGATTTGATTGATTTTTACGTTGAAATAGAGCTACGTTATGAGGAGTTAAGAGAGATTTAATTGGTTTATTTGATTTTCATTGATTTGAGTGTATTTTACGTTGAACTAGAGCTACGTTATGAGGAATTACCAGAGATTTGATTGGTTTATTTGATTTTCATTGGTTTGAGTGTATTTTACGTTGAACTAGAACTACGTTATGAGGAATTACGAGAGATTTGATTGTTTTTTTTTTATTTTTTATTCTCATTGATTTGAGTGTATTTCACGTTGAACTAGAGCTGCGTTTAGATTTTATTTAAAAATATTTGAATTTTTAATATTTTAATACTATGCGACTTTTACAGGAAACAAATTATGATTGGCACCGCAGGCGCCCGAGAGCACGTTTTTGGTAAAAATTTTCATGGGTCTCTGGCCAGCTAGCTGGTGAAGCCAGCTAGTAATAATAATAATAGTAAATAAAAATCTTGAAGATAAAGGCTATTACATATAAACATTTCAGTTCAAATATAAATAATTTAAAACAAATAAGTACTAATTTTAAAATTTTATGTGTGTTAAGGAAAAAACAACACGTGAATGAAAGGATATATCCTGCAACAGATATCGTATTCTATTTTGTTTAAAATATACTGTGTAATATACCTTTATTTTAGGTAATGCAAGTCGTTATTGCCAAGAAAATGGAACATGGTCACCTTGGTCTAACTACAGATCTTGCAAGCCCTTATCTTTTCATGAAGAAGAATTCCTTCAGGTAAACCGCATTACAATTACAATTATAATGCATTTAAAAAATTATAATGTTACATAATTTTTTGCAATTATAGATGATTTTAAACTTAAATTTAATATAAAAGTTTTACAGATATTTAATTAATTTACTATTTACGCACTTAATTTATCTAATTATAAATTGGCAACATGTATTCCGAAATACAAATAAATTCTATATATTGTTTCACCAAAAACTATCTTTACGAAAATTATATAAGTACTAAAAATTTTTAAATAACATATGAATACTGCCATATTACGGAGATGTTACAGTGGGCAGTAATGTAATTCGCATTATGCATTGGTTTTTAAACAAACATTCAAGATCCTAAATATGATATTTTACCAAATTACTGTATTTATCATTCTTTATGGCACTAGAAACAACCATAAATATTAATTAGAGTAAAGAAAATATAATGTACTACGTTTATAAAAAAAAGAAAAAAAAAATAGAAAAAAAAATATTTAATGCGAAATCTTTAGAGATTAAATTTAATTTATTTTAAAATTTTCTCGATTAAAAATTGTAAACAACTGTAGCATAATTATTCTGATGCGATCTTATGTTTCCATCTGAAGCAAAAGACTTTTCCACTGTTATTATTATTCTGCAAACCATAAATATTTAAATGTCGTTAGCATTAGTTTACTATTAACTGGTTTTTCGCTGCAATTCTATTCTTATCTTTGTGGTACGTGATTTCTAAACATATTGCTTCATATTAGTAAATGCTTCTTTTGATGGGCTATATACGGGAAATGTATTTTAATAGAGAAGCACAATTTACTTGCTTATAGTAAAATAACTTATTTTATAATAATTACATTATTTGTATTTTCTGAGAGTAAGATTATATTCCTATACTCATTTTGCTAATACTAACTAAGTTTTAATTTTGCGCATTTCACTTTGTATATAATTTTTAAACAGATGTTATTTATTAAAGTCTATCATTTTAAAAAATATACATAATTAGAAGCGTTGTTATTTTTTGAAATAACGAGAACGGAAATGTATTAATTATATATATATATATATTTTAAGTACATATGTATAACTAACTTCATGTAATAAATATTTTCAAGTGTGAGCGTAGTAGTAATTTATTTTCTACAATATCGATATTTCATCTTTTTTTTTAAGAATAACAATACTACCCTCGACACTGATCATTAATGTATCAATTGTCAAGTATAACTAGGGTAAGCGCTCCAGTGATTGACACGTTTAGAGCAATCTCTGATGTTTTTAATGTTCTAGTCATCAGAAAATATTTTTAGAAATCTTAAGTTAGCTTATATGGCATGAAATACATTCGGAACCCCATATATGTTAAAATATATACATTTTATAATAATTATTTATTTATTTATTTATTTATTTTTTTTTTTGGGGGGGGGGGATTTTTATTTTACACACACTCAGTGTTCCAGTAATTGACACTGCCAGTTTTTCCTTTTATTAGTAATTGGCGCCCTATGTACCAGTGTTTTACACTGCTAGTTATTCATTTTACCAGTTATTAGCACCCTCTGCTCAAGTGTTGGACATACAATGTTTAAATTCTTATATGTAAAATATATGATTTTATTATTTTCTTTCTTTCTTAATTGTTTCGGGATAGATGTCAATTACTGGAGCATGTCAACCACTGGAGCACCTACCCTATGTAGTTGAATATGTATTTTAATATGATAACTACTTTTCATTTCATATTTATACTGATTTATTAGATGTAGTTTCGAACTTATTTTAAATGCTTCTTTTTCACCCAAGTAAAATAATCTTTATCTTAACAGTAATATCTATGAAGCTGTACGATATATAGCATATTTTATAAATGTATATATTTTTTAACATATTAGAATTTACATTTATCGTCATTAAACTTGGTTGGGATTTTTATGATTTAATTCATATTAATCTGCTTATAAAATTATTTTTATTAGAAAAAAAAAAGAACTTGGTTAATATAGATTATAAAATATTTCTATGCTGAATCTATTCGCTACATCACACAACCTTCTATGATTTTTTAGTGCGACAGGTCGTACTCTTTCTTTCGGTCAGTCTTTTTTTTTTTTTTTTTTTTTTCTTTTGTCATGCAAATCTTTTTGTTTTTAACTAAATACAAAAAGCAGAAAGTTTGTCATTGTTATCAGTCTCGATTTTTATTCCGTATTATTAGATTTTATGAAAAATTGATACACTTATTAATTAGGACAAAATCTAAATAACGCTGTACTTTTTAATTTAATCGTATAATTAGCTTCAAAGATATTAAATAAAAACCACGCTTTAACTTTAAAACTATTTTTTAAAAGATGATGCCACAAATAAATAAATAATTAAGTAAATATATATATATTTTTTTTTGCCGAAAAAATTTTAAAGTACAATTTTTTTTTTTTTAATAACTAAAATAAAATTGAGAAAAAATGTGATAAAGAAATAGAACAGCTTCAGTATAGAACTTCTTGGCGAAATTTGAAATTTAACACCGAAATAGCTCAGATGTTTCTCTCAAAAATCTTTAATGACTATCATGACAGCCATTTTAATTCATTGCAAAAATGACAACAAAATTTAAAAAGCCACCAAAGGGTTCCTATGCTAAAGATATACCAAACAATTTTTAAGGAATGGATATAATTATCAATCTTAGAAAAAAAAAAAAAAATGAAATGCAGTTACTATTACTCAGAATACAAAAATAAGTTTTTTTTTTTTTTTTTTTTTTTTTTTTTTTTTTACTTTTAAAGAAAAAAGAAAAATTCGATTACTTTTTTGTTGCACAGTATCATATCTATAATTATCCCGCATACCACCAAGGCTATTTATAACTTTTTCTGTAGTAAATACGCTGAGTAACATGCGTTAATTTCAAAGTATTCTAAAAGTCTTTATAGAAATGAGAACACGAAGAAACAAACAGGCGAGTCAAATCCATCAATCTTTCAAATTTTATTGAAAAAGGTTAAAAATAGTTTGTCGATATTTTTTTTTTTTCTTTTTTAAGGATTATTACATGATCCTGTGTATCCTTTTCAAACCGACTGAGAAATTAATTTAAAAAAAAAAAAAATGCTTAAATTGAATGTCAAAAAATAACAGTTGACCTTGGCTACCCAAGTTAAAAAAAAAAAAAAAAAAAAAATGTAGAAAAATCTGCGGATAATCTGAAAGTATTTGGAACAAAAATCGTAAAATCTGCGGATAATCTGAAAGTATTTGGAGCAAAAATCATAAAATCTGTGGAATAACTGCAGTTTAAAAGCAAATAATTTGCAGTTTAAAAGGAAGTATATATATTTTTTTCTTTAAACTTTTTATTTTTTCAAATACCTTCAGATTGTCTGTAGTTTTTTGCAGTTTTTTTTTTTTTTTTTCTTTTTTAAAGTTTTTCTGAAGATTTTTTTTCACATGGGTATTCCCTTTACAAATAATTTAATATCACGTGGTTATTTCCGTTATTACTTTTTGAACCTGTTCTATGTAAGGAAAGATTTGAAAACATGAAAACTTTCGCTATGATATTTTGATGCATTTATGCGCTTTGGGGTTTCCTGATTTTTTTTTTTTTTTTTTCTACTTTTGCGATCATGGGTTTATGTGTATGTGTGTGAGTGAACACAATTGCATCTAAACGCTTTATCTGACTGAGCTAAAGGTTGGTAGGTGTGTTATATATTATCATTTTAAGAACTTGTAAAATTTATGCAAAATTTTATAAGTATAATTATGGAACAAGGACACAAGGGAAAGTTGTTTGTCATTATTGTCTAAGGACTCAATTTTTTTTTTTTTTTTTTTTTTTTTTTTTTGAAGAGCGTTAGGATATAAATTCCTAAAACCCGAATAAACTACTACGTCAGAAACGCCAAAGAAAAATATTGGAAATGCATACAGCTGTTTCGGTAGCCTATAGCGTACCGTCTTAAGTGCAAAAGGATGAATTAGGAGAGGTGCTCGTATATATAGGAAAGGGGCCGGATTTAGTTCAACCAATAGGATTACGGAAAAGGTGGGGAGAGTGGCCAATAAGAATTTAGGAAAGTTAGCTGTGTAAACAGTAGAAAAATTAAGAAAATGTGGACTGAATATAAAATTTCCAACAGTCAGACAAATAGGGAATAGCGAAACCACAATTTACAAGGTTTTTTAAATTTTTATAAATATGAAAAGCTTCAAAGAAATCAAGTTCATGAATGGATTTAGGTCTGCAAATTATTTTAGCTGAATTAAATTTAAAATTATGATTTTCCTCCCAGCAATGTTTAGAAATAGCCGATTTATTGATTTCTTGTTTGCGGACGTAATTCATATGTTCTTTTAGACGAAATTTAAGACTGCGTTTAGTTTGGCCAATATATGATAAACCACACTGACAGGAAATACTATAAATGCCCCAAGAATTATGCATATCAATGGGATCTTTTAACTGAGAAAAGGTGAGTTTATTGGAAGGCGAAAATATTATTTTAAAATCATATTGTTTGAGAATTTTAGCTATGGTTTGACTGGATTTAGGAAAATAGGGTAAGACAATACTGATATTAGAAGAGACTGGTTTAGTAGACGAAATACGAGGGAGTTGTAATTTTTGGATAGCTTTGTCTATAATGGAAGGGTCATAACCTCTGTCAATTGCAATGGCTTTCAGGTATTTAATTTCAGATTTTAATAAAATAGGATTAGAACAAATATTAAGTGCACGGTTTACAAAAGTATAGAAATCAGCCATTTTTTGGTTAGGTGGGTGACATGAACGCGCACGGGGAGGAAGGGAGACAGCAAAATTTTCCATCATTTTGACAAAAAATGCGATTGAGTGAGGGTAAAGCTCCACTTTTACAACTCCTGTCTAAGTTGTTTCCCGGAAAATATGGGTGATGTGTGTTAAGAACAAGGAGAGTTACAGTCGGCAGCAAAATTAATGAAGCACACATCCGAATTTTTCATATATATATATATACATATATATATTATTTCATCACTATTTTTTATCATTTACTTACATTTTTTTTATAAACAGCATAAATAATAAGATCATGACGCGACAAATATTTACTTAGCAAAACAGTATTAGGTGCCCATATTTTAAACACTAATTACTGCAAGAGCTTCAATTGTTTTGCTGCCGACTGTATTTCATCAATATACCAAAGAAATGTAGAGAATGTATTAGAGACAATGGGGTGTTAACATGTTAGAAGATTATTGTTGGTTTCTGCATAGAGAATCCACCCTCCTAACAAGGCTTTCAAGTTGCGCACAAGGTAAAATACTGTAAAAAGAGCTTCGATTTAAAAAACACATTTAAAAGATAACGTGTAAATAATAAAAGATTTTAATGTATTTTATACATAAATTGCTTCAAATTTTTTATAATCTCCAGGTAAATTCTTCGGATCTCCAGCCTTACTTTGTGAAAATTTCTTACGTGATAGGAAAAAAAAAAGACAATCATTTCTGAATTCAGTGCATCAAGACACATTAGAAACACCTAACGCTGTGTGAAAAAAAAAAAAAAAAAAAAAAATGGAAAGTACAATTTTACAGGCATGTGCAATCGAACTTACAGAGAAATATTCATACACCTGACAACACTTTTTACTAATGATTATTTACTGAATTATTCAATGAATCAAATTTGTTCAAAGACCTGATAGCTAAATAATGTTCAGAAAGTCGTGTGTAGCAACTGTGCATACTTTAATTTAATATACTGCCATAAAATAATAAATAGTGTTTCTTTGTTACGTCACATTATAATAAAAGTTTTAAATCTTGCAAAATTTAGATCTAATTATTTATAAGAATTTTTAAAGGAATTTAGAAGGCAATTGTCGGTCAAAAATCCGATTTTCTATTTTCAGTTTAATATTAAAGCCTGGCATTTTAGCTTACTAAATCAATCTGAATTTTGTTTCTATCCTGCTTAGAACATGATTTACGGGCATTTTAATATTAGTCACTCGTAAGTTTTCCAAGCCGGAAGTGACCGTAAATGTTTGTTTACATAAATGTTTTACTCAATATAAGCATCAAAATTTGTTACTTGCATACAAAATGAATTTAAAAAAGAAAAGAAAACTTTGAAATAAATCAGGAACTTTTCATTTATTTATTTTATTATTATTATTTTTTTTTTAATAGGTAAAATCTGGTTTTTAATTACGTTTTCTGCTTTTTCTCGAAATGAGATTTTTAATACATTTTACTTAAATCAAATCATAAAGTAAATGATTTGATTACTTTATGATCAAATCATTTCATTTTGATTCATTTTGATTTTCAACTCTTCAATTTTGTGTTATGATAATCGCAAAACATCATAACTCAAAAAATTATAATTGTAATATTATGAAACTTTGACAAAATACTCTAGAAGAGTAGTTTTAGGAATTGAACTACTGCAATGATTCTAGTTAAATTATTATAATTACTAGCAGGCTACGCCCGCTTCGCTGGTCACTATATTTAAATGAATTTTCGAAAGAATTGAATAAATATTTATTTTTTCACATCACATTATACACAAAAACTAAAAAAAAAAGTAACTAAAATTGCTTCAAACTTCGCTTCGGGTACCCGCTGTCTACGGCAGCTCTTTTCCCGGCCGCACTGCATCAGGTTTAGGATTCCCATGCCTGCAGAAAGATCTTTCCCGGGTATTTCAGTCTGGATATTTATCGACGACAGGGGAGGGGGGATCTGCTACTATTTAAGAACTACGATTTTAAAGATAACTGTATCTCAGCATCTATTAATTATTTTAGTTTTGAACCACGTATTTTATAGCCCATGCTATTTACACTATATTACGATTTGATTCCGACCAATGTAATAAAATAAAATAAAATAAAAAGTAGATTAAAAAATAAATAAATATATATATATATATATATATATAAACAAATAAATTTTAATAAATTTAATCCTTTTTACTATGTATATACTACCATTTTTCCCGATAAATACAGTAAATAAAAAGAAATAATAAATAAAAATTTTTCTTTTAAAAGAATTAATTCAAAAATGAAAAATGAGAAGTTGTTCTACTATAGAAAATTAAACATAACTGTTATAAATACGATTTTAAATTTAAAACTAATTATACTTAATTTTTTCTACTGTATTACAATTTTATTTTTAATAAATATAACAAAAAAAAAAAAAATTCGCCTTCAAATGAATGTATTAAATAAAAATAAGTTGCGTAATAGCCGTTGCTAAGATACGCAGACGATTGAAGCAAGATGGAAAATCTATGAAAAATTAAACAAAGAAGCCAATATTTAAAATCGGAAAAACATAAATTTAAAAAATTCAAATTCGAAAAAATCTCGATGAGGTGCACACTTGCAGGGTCCCAGGTACCTATATGACAAAATCTAAAAATTTAATATGTTTAATTTTTTCTACTGTATGTGTATAACTATTTGATTTCAATAAATATAATAAAAAAGATTTTTTCCTCAAATGAATTCAAATAAATAAATAGTTTAATAGCCGTTGCTAAGATACGCAGACTTTTGAAACGAAACATATTTCTGAAAAATGAAACATTGAAGCCAATATTTAAATTCGAAAAAACATTAATTTAAAAAATTCAAATTCGAAATTCGAAAAAATCTCGATGAGGTGCACACCTGCAGGCTCCCAGGTACCTATATGCCAAATTTGGAGGCTCTGCGATTAGTAGTGTGAGCACCAGAGCGCAGATACACACACAAACACACACACAGACACACAGACACTTCTCTTTATTTATATAGATTATTATTATTATTTTTTTTCTTTTGTCGATAGAAGTTATGAACTGGCATGTATATTGATGATTTTTCAGCGTGTAAAATGTTATCTTGTGTAAAATATTAAATAACATGGTTATAGTTTTGAGAATAGTTCACTCCCTTAAGGAACTTTCAATAATCGAAATAAAATTTACAGAATATAAATATCTTTATTTAAATTTTACCTATGATGCTTTCAAAAAGTGCTTTTTTTCGCAAATTTTATGTATATTTTGAGACTAAATATCAAAATATTTTAAAATTTGCATAATTTTTCCATGTTATTCATTGTTTTTAACTATATTCTATTATATAATGCGCATAAATAGGCAATTTTTCAAATATTTAAAAAAAAAAAAAAAAAAAATCCCCACCGACAGTAGGCAGGCACCTTAAAGAAAAGTTCATAGAAGTCACATTTTTTTTAACACATCACAAAATGTTTAAATTATATACATTTGATGGGTAATTACATAATATTTCAAAGAAAGAAATGTGTTTTTGACATATTGGGATAAAATTTTGCAATAAATTTCCGTAGTTTCAAAAAACCGAAATTTTCTGTTTTTTAACTTTTTTTTTCATAGTGTATTTATATGCTTATACATTTATTACATATTATTATTATTATTATTTAGGTTCTTTGGGATATGAAAGAAGCCGCAACTATTTATTATATCGGATATGGAATTTCTCTGGTCGCCTTGAGTTTAGCACTATTTGTATTCTTTTACTTCAAGTAAGTCATTTATTTAGAAATACATAATCAATTCAAATGCGTTTTTCAAAGAAATGTTTTTGATTGTCTATTTAAATGTGGATTTATTCCTTTTAATAGGTTATTCAACATAACAATATAATTGGATGATATTTTTTTTGAAAATGTAGTTATCATAGTATACACATAGAGTTACACATTTTTAAACACATCATTATATACAGGGTGTCTCATAAGTCTGTAGACATTTTAAAAATTCATAACTGTTGAATGATTTGATAGAAATTGACGCAGTTTGCGAGAACTCATTCTCGTAAAGGGATTTTTTATTTTTATTTTTATTTTATTTTTATTTTATTTATTTTTTTTTTTTTTTGGGGGGGGGGTGGAGGGGTAAAGAAAAAATATTAGTTAAGCTGTTTGTCGATGGCGCTGTGTGTGACCAGATCACACATTTTTATGAAAAACTGTACTTATTCGCATGCAAATGCTTATTGGCGTATAAATCCTATTCTATGTGTCAGTCGTCACCACAAATTACAGTTTTTACCTGCAGTTTATCTACCTGCTACTAACTAGAAAAAATTCGCTGCAATATATATATATATATATATATATATATATACATTGTGTCCCATAAGTCTGTAGAAATTTAAAAAAATCATAACTATTAAATGAATTTATAGAATTGAACGCGATTTGCAAAAAAATCATTCTCCTGATAGGGGATTTTTTTTTTCTAGTAAAGAAAAAATAATTATTAAGTTATTTGTCGATAAAGGATGCTGTGCGTGACCAGATCACACATTTTCATGAAAAACTGTACTTATTCGCATGCATATGTTTACAGGCATATAAATGCTATTCTACGTGTCCGTCGTCACCAGAAATTATAGTTTGCAAACGAGTTATAACACTGCTAACTGCAGCTTCAGTCGGCGGTTCTTACCTGAGGGAAAACATCCTCACCAACAACGCTTTATACACCAAGTCAGCATCGCAATTAAAACTTCCTGTATGCACAAATAGGAGGAATGATAATAAATAAACTGTTCTACTGGCAAAATTGTGCAATTTATAGGACTTTCATTTGGATATTTTTCTTTCGCGTCCGTGCGAAAAGTTTAACTATCTGTCTAACTATCGTCGACAAAAAATTAACTATACATTGCCAAAATATATATATATATATCTTAACGAGAATGATTTTTCTCAAACCTGTTCAGTTCCATTGATTCATTCTATTGTTGTGAGTTTTTAAAATGTCTATAGACTTGTGGAGCTCCCTTTACTTTATTTTAAATTTTTAAATTATCTTATGAAAGAAAAAAAAAATGCAATTCAAATGCAAGTTTCGGATACATCCGTTTTTAAGTTGTATTCAGATATGACAAATACCACGGCCTTACTAGATCACTCCTCGGCGCCAACACGCCAACGTCGTAAGCGGCCATAACAAAACTGCAAAGATCAATGCATGCCGCGGAATCAAGTAGATGGCGCTCGCTGCCAACCCTGAAAATCAGTTTGTGTCATCGATTCCAATTGTAAACAAATGTGAAAATAAGCATTGTATCTTGTAAAATGGTGTACTATTGTGTACCTTGCTATTCATCAAGAAGGGCTAGGGATCTGTATCCTCTTATTATTATTTTTTTTTTCCTTTAAAAAAAGCTTAAGCGATTGTTTTTTTTTTTTTTTTTTTTTCTAGTCCTTATTTCATTTCTTTCATGCAAAACAAAAATTTGAAGAAGAGTATATTTTATTTAGGAGAAAACAACTAATATCATTTATTATTTTTCAATAAATTGGTTTAAAATTATTGCCACAATTATTTTTATGATTCATATATTTTTGCGTATCGGAAGACTGCATTTTAAATTTAATTAAATCAATTTGAATGCTCTGCAAACGGAAAAAACTTATGCAGCTTCCTATACAAAACTAAGTTAGTTCTGCCGTGGCGGCGCTGTGCGCCAACCTTAACTTCCAATGCATTTGATTCTGGAAAAATCGTCGATTGTTATGGCCGCTTTCACGACGTTGGCGTGTTGGCGCCGAGAAATGATCTAGTAGGGCCGTGCAAATACATAAGAATGAGAAATATTTTAGTTTTACACTATCTTGAAAATGACTAAATAGCACAGCAAAATCGGACTTTACCCAAAATATTAGAAATAAATAATAAATTACTTAATGTAAATACAATGTTACACAAGCAAAATTTAACTAAAACTACTAGATTTCTTTTAATATTTTAAATATTCTCTCTATGAAATAAAATAATCTGGTGTGACACTCACAGAACTTTCTCTTACCAGGAAATTTAATACTATAAATACAGATTCGAGATTAAGGGGTACGATAACGAGTACTGTTATGCCAACCTATGTTAAAATAATTCAAATTAGGCTTCGGAGCAACTTTATTTGACAAGTAATTCTGTGTGTGGGGGGGGGGGGGCTCTAAATATACAAAAAAACCAAGCGAGGAATGCTTAGCTTAAAATAATACACTATTTACCGTATAGTTATGAGGAATTTATTTCCATTTCTGAGCAGCTTTCCTGGACGTGGTAAAATATTGCAGTAAAGCACTTCCACTAACAATAAAAAACAATGTTATGTCTTAAATATTGACAGCCCTGTATATCTTCTAAAAGTTATGTGCACATCACGTGGATAACATAAATATTATCCAATATTAGTAACACACGGCACAACCTGAAGTATACTTCTATTAATTTTCAAGTATAGTCGTACTGTAATCTAGTTCTTTTGTGTAGCCCTGTAAATGAACAGTGAATGATTTCTATACCATATTCTACACGAAACATGTTTTTTACGTATATAATATATATATTCCTTTCATTTGGTTTAGCGCAGTCTATAGATGTTAAACTCTACTTACCTGCAATTTTCCCCATAGACGTAATGTATTTGAATTTTTTGGGGTGTCCCTGTACACGAACCTTTTTCTTGATATCAACGAAAAGTTTAGTGTATCATCCCTATATCATACACATTTAGAATACCAAGTTTGGACTTTCTGCTATGATTTGTTTTTGAGATATGCTGATAATAGGCAAACACACACACACACACACACACACAGAGAGAGAGAGAGAGAGAGAGAGAGACCAACCACTAAAAACATGATTTTTGGATTCAGAGGACCTCAAAACGTGTAAATAAAACAAAAATTCATTTTTTAAAATTTGACCTAAAAACAATACTTTTGCTACCTTATGGGAAATATTTTTACTTACTCTTCCTTAAGAGAAAGTAAAAATAGTTTATTCTATGCAAATTTCTCTGAAAAAAAAATATTGCACTACTGCTAGAAAATAAATCTTGTTGTTGATTAAAACTGCATATTCAATTACATAAGTTAAAAAATATATCTTTTTTTTTTTTTTTAATAACCATTAAACTGTTTTAGTTGGACAGACAAAGACTTTGTTTCTTATTAAAAGCAAAGTGTTTCTACGCAATATTGCAAAAGATACTCAGGCAAGATACTTACACAAGATACTTAAACAATGTATTCATACAATGTACTCAAAGAAGGTACCGAAACATGATATGCAGTGAGAAAGGAAACATTGTGAAGAAAATCATGATATTGTTAAATTATTGTTAATTCAGTTTTATTATGAGAATTCCGAATCACTACGCTTTACGGCAATTCTCTCTCATTACATTGAATTTTATAGTCCAAAGTGCTTTGCGGAATGTACTGTTTCACTGTAAAAAAGTAATTTTACATATAAAGCACCACCTGGAGGAAAGAAAATTAAATTACTTTGGCAATAAATCTTTTGTTACATAAATAAATAAATAAATAAATAAAAGGAAATTCTATGTCTTTCTGTGCACTTCAGTGAAACTCCTATAGTGCTGCACTCAATATATTTTTATAACATATTTATTATTTTTTCTCCGGGTTTTGGATCACCCGGTATTTAAAACATAAAAATATTGTGTGTAACAACCTCACGACTAATTTTACCCACTATTACACGTATTATATTCCTTTTCGTAGATAGTGTGGTCAGAAAAAATATAATTGACATAACAAATGAGACACTTAACAATTTTCTTGTAAGAGCAAATTAATGCACATGTCGTAAAGACATATAAAATAGTTTACATAGAAAGTTTTGAAAGAAAATAAGTAGAGCATTTTTTTTTTCTTTTGAAACACCAATTTCTGAGATTTAAAACTGACCTTTCTAATCAGTGCGAATGTCCGTTTTTGTGTAGTAACCAAGTTATACAGGCGAAAAGACATCTAAAAATGATTTATGTAGCAAATTTAAAGAAAAATGTTAAAACCGTATTCGATATATCGATTTCCAACTGCCTATTTTCAAAATAATTTACCAAGTTTACATAGAAAGTTTTGAAAGAAATAATTTCTTCTTTTTTTTCTTTTTTTTTTTTTTTTTTGTTGTTGTTGGAAACACCAATTTCTGAGATTTGAAACTGACCTATCAAATCAGGGTGAATGTGAATTTTTCCCGTAGTAACCAAATTATGCAGGCGAAAAAACATCTAAAAAGGATTTTTGTAGCAAATTTAAAGAAAAATGTTAAAACCGTATTCGATATATTGATTCCCGGTATCACTGCCAATTTTCACTAAAATTTCCCAAATTTACCAAGTTTACATAGAAAGTTAAAAAAAAAAAAGTAGGTAGAGTTTTTCTTTTCTTTTTTTTTTTTAACACCAATTTCCGAGATTTAAAACTGACCTAACTAATCAGGGCGAATGCCAATTTTTCCCGTAGTAACCAAGTTATACAGGCGAAAAGACATCTAAAAAGGATTTATGTAGCAAATTTAAAGAAAAACGTTAAAACCGCATTCGATATATCGACTTCCGGTCGAATTGTCGATTTTCACTGTAATTTAACAAATTCATCTGTTCACCGAAAATCAACAATTACATACGGAGGGAGTTAATATGGTAAAGTTTGAAGAAAATCCGTGAAGCTGTTTTTTAAAAGAATGCTTTTGTGTGACCTCAAACTGACTTATTTATGCAGAGAGTTTGTTAATTTTCTGAAATTAACCAACTATACATACTAAAGGACATCTAAAATGCTGTTTATATAGCAATTTTCAAAAAAAAAAAAATGTTAGAGCTGTTACTGAGAAACGGATTTACGATCCCACTTCCAGTTTTTCAATTTTCATCTAAAATATGAAAAGCTACCTATACACAAGACCTGTCTTAATTCTGAAGTTTTGTCGTTCTATGTTTATTCAATTTGAATATAAGATAATTAGAAGACTCTCCACATACATACACATACATACTTACACACATACACACTGATCAAACCAATTGCCGAAAAACTCTTTTGTCAATATAACAATCTTTTACTGAATACTTTACTTCCATTACCTAGACTAGGAACGGGCGTAAAAAAAAAAAGCATGTTTAAGCACTATGTTCTCTTTAGAATAATACTTAATGTGAAATATCTGTTAATAACTCCATTTATGTAACGTATACATACATGCATACACACATATATATATTGTATATATATTTAATGAATGATAAATTGCTATTAACCTTAAAATAAAATGAAATAATAAAATAATTCATATTGTGTAACAAATACTTTTCTTTAAAGGAAAGAAAAGAAAAGAAAAAAAAAAATCACAATTTATGCTAAATTGCGTATTATATTTCGATTTTTATCACCATCTTACCTAACTCCTTATTGATTTCCAGCTCTTAAAAATTTGTAGAGGGAAATTCTGGGTTCCAACCGAGATTGCAACGTCTCCTTGTCCTTCGGATTTTTTTTTTTTTTTTTTTTTTCGGTTTTCTCTTAAACTCGCGTTAATAGAGTTGAATTCCGTAGAAAAATCACATTAGGCCACCACCTCTAAACATGCCTATATCCAAAATCTAACATATCGTATTTAAACAAAACCTCAACACCAACACATCTTACAAAAATCGAAATTACATTATATTAATAAAATGCTCCAGTTCTAATTTAAACAACTATTTGTTAATATACATGGCATATTGCATAAATACTTCTCCAACTTCGGGATATTCAGAATTCATCATGAAAGAAAGTCATGAAATAATCTGTATACTGACATTTAGCATGAAATAATCTGTATATTGACGGTATGAAAATATCTAAAATCTTTACTTCATTATATTGCAATTAGCGCATTGAGATATATTTCTAAATTAAGGAGAAATTCAAATCATTCTTTAAAATTTATTTTCTCACCGGAATAAAGTTAAAAGTAACTAAATTCATTTTCAGAATAGAGTAAAAGTGTCTCGGTATTATACTGCCTTTCCATAAATGACCGGACACTTTCGATTTCAGACGTTTTTTAAATATATCAAAAAGTACTAAACAAATCATCCTGAAACTTCTGGAGTATAAAAAACAAGTTATACCTCATATATTTTAGTTAAAGTTTTGTGCCAAAAGTGAAAGGGGGACCAGTAAAAAATTAAAGTTAAATGAAAGTGTTTGGCATCACCCTGTAAAAAGTAATGTTTGAAATGCGAGTTGGTTGCAGCATGTGATTATGGGGCTCTTCTTTATTATGTGTATAAATGTTTATGTCTCTACCTCATTTAATCAGGGAGATACAAAGGTTTCTTTAAAAAATTGTAAAAAAAAAAAAAAAAAAAAATCACTTTTTTAGCTATTTTCAGGAAAATTGACTTACAATATTCGACACAGCATACTGCGATCAGAACGAAAAAATATTAAATATCTAATGAAATATGAGCATTTTTACTAAATAATATTGAACTGAGCATGTTTAAGTTTTAGCGAGATTTCATTTACATAATTTAATAGCCAAGCATATTGAGCTACTTATATAAAAACGCCAAATAAGTATCGTGTAAACTCAAAAAGTTCTACGTCACAGAAGGAACTGCTATTCAGTTTCTCTCGAAAAAAAGCTAAACTATAAGGGGTTTTACTCACATTTTTATTTTGATTCAATGAATGGTAATATAGTTTTCGAATATTGTAAATAAATATTGACCCCCCCTCCCTCACATCAGTTTCTTGTTTTCGGGAACAGCTGAAATTCAGTTCATTCTATGCCGTAGAACTTTTTAATTTTCCCGATAGTTGTTTGGGGTTTTGATATAAGTAGCTTATTACATTTGGTTATTAAATTATGCAAATGAAATTTCGCTAAATGATACGCATGCGCAGTTAAAAAATTTTGTAAAGATGCTCATATTGCATTAGATATTTATTTATTAATTTATTTTTTTTTCATTCTGATTGCAGTATGTTTTGTCTAATATTGTAAGTCGGGTTTCCTGAAAAGAGATTTGCATTGGGTTTAATGCCTTGCGTGTTATAACTAAAAAAGTTATTTATTTATTTATTTATTTATTGCAATTTTTTAAGAAACCTTCATATCTCCCTGATACCCTATTTTTCTTTAATTTTTTTACTGGTCCCCCTTTCACTTTCGGTGCAAAACTTTAACTAAAATATATGAAGTATAACATGTTCTTTACACTTCTGAAGTTTCAAAAGGATTTGTTTAGTACTTTTTGAGAAATTTAAAAAAATGCCTGAAATCGAAAGTGTCCGGTCACTTATGGAAAGGTAGTGTATTTTTCATCTATATTTGTTTCACTATTCATTAAATGTATTATAAATGCATCATGATTTATTTAAATTTAACACATTCTTAAAAATATTGTTTTTGATTAGATAAACTGAAGAATGCAAAATAAGGTTTAAGAGAGTATTTAGTTTATCTATTAATATATTCAGTTGGGATTATGAAAAAAATTTAGAAAATGTGGATTACATTCAAAATTTAATTGTGTTTAAAGTGTGTTGATTTAAATATTACCTAAATTTAAAGTGTACTGTAAGGTGTAAGTTTTACTTATGACTAAGACTGGTAGGTCAATTTAATTTATTACAAAAATTATTTGAGTTTGTTTAATTCAAACTTTTGAAGCTTTTCGATTAAAACAGAGGTTTTCCTGTAATTTTATTTAGAGATCTCAGATGTTTGAGAAATACTATTCACACTAATCTAATGATCACATACTTGCTTACTGATGTGACATGGATCCTTACAGCTACACTGCAATCTAACCCCAATATCACTGCATCCAAGGTAAGTGTTTTATAATAACCTCTTACAGTACTGTTTTATATATAGTATTAAGTGTTTGTTCTGCATTGGTTAATTGAGCGGTCTACCTGGCAAATTCATGAAGTAGGCATAGGTATGATTAAGTAGATAGCCGCTGTTTTCTTATTCAGGGCGTTCATCAGGCTTAGTCTTGCAAATTACTATATGGTCTCTTTTTACGCTCTGCATTGTTACTATCATTTAGTACGGGCTCTGCGGACTCACATCTTCATATAACTTGAGAGTCCATCCACAAGTCTCACGTGATTTAGGCTCCCATCACCCGAGCTCTAAAATAATCTAATTCCGTGAAATAAGCATATGTTTACTTGAAACAATAAAGGATTGATTCTTAAATAATAATAAGGCCGAGGTAGCCTAATCGGTAGAGTGCCGGGCTCGTAATTGGAAGATGGCGGGTTCGGTACTCGAGCCGACCAAAGACTGTACTGTACACTAATGGTGGCTGGTGCAAGTAAAATCTGCGTGGCTGCAATGTACTCCATGTTTCCATAAAAAATTATACCTCTGGGGGCACGAAGCGGGAGGGTAGTGTAGGATCAAAATTGTGATGGCATGTCTCCGGACCACCTCTAGGGATGAGTCCCAGACCGTCGCCAATTGCCCATTGCGCAGCATTAGTGCGACGTAAAACCCATCCAACCATCCAACCAACCTTAAATAATAATAAATAAATGTATAATGTGAGTTTCTGACAGTTAAATAATTAATTTGGTTATCAGCATTTAAATCGTAAATTAAAAATTTTAGTTAAAAAAATGTCTATAATTTAAACATATATATATATATATATATTATTTGTTTGAAAAGTTCAATAAATAATTTTATTTAATAACATTTAGTGCCATACCATGTCAAGCTCAAAGGCTAAGCTGTTATAAATTTTCCGTGATTAAACTCGTGTGAATAGGCATTGGAACCTCTTAGAAAGACCCACACAGGGGGAATGTGGCTGAGACAGAAGTCTCTAAAGAAGACAATGTGCCTACACGTAAACATAAAGATGTATTTAAAAACTTACTTATTAATTTCTGATTAACATAGCTGCCAACTTGTACGTCTTTTTGGTACCGGAAATTTTTTTATGGAAATTTTTAGTATGTTTTTTATCTGTTTTCTTCGATTAGACTTGATGATTTTTTTTACAAAGAAATAGTGGTGCTGAAAGACCGTTCAAGTGGGCACCTATGGTTTAAGTTGAACATTTTTACCAAATTTTAATAGCATTAAACCACTTTTGTTTTCATTTTATATTAGCATATAGAAAGTTTTTGATACATTGTTCTGGGCTAAAATAATCAAGTTGTTTTGTTTGCTTCTAAAATTTGTTGTTTAAAAACTTTAAACCACTAATCTAAAATGATTATAAAAAGTAACAGTTTTGGTTTTTCTTTTTCTTTCTTTCTTTCTTTTTTTTTTTGGGGGGGGGGGTAAAAAGTATGAATAATTTTCGACGCAATAATAATAATAATGATTGTAAATTTTAAATAAATGAGCTCTAATTAACAAAACTATTTAAAAACACTTCAAAACTTTTTATTTCCCGTACATATGCTTTTTTTCCACCACAAACACATGCACGCAAACAAGAAAACTTTTTATTTCAAGATTAGAGATTAAACATTGTAAAGGTTTCAAAAATTTTTTATAAGAGTTAAAAATGTAAACTGAAAAAAAAAAAAAAAAAAAAAAAAAAACCTTTTTCAACTGCTTACTTCCTTGTGTATATCTTTTACACCGCATGCGGTTTAGTAATTCTTCTAACCTGTCCAAATGTTTACCAAATTTTAATAACATTAAATTACTTTCGTTTTTATTTTATATTAGCATTGAGAAAGTTTTTTAAACATTGTTGAGGGCTAAAAATAATCTAGTTGTTTTGTTTGCATCTGAAATATGTTGTTTGAAAAAAATTTAAACAACTTCTTTAAGCTGATTATGGAAAGTAACAGTTCTAGTTTCCCTTTCTCGGTATAAAGTGTCAAAGATTCTCGACGCAATAATAATAAGGATTATGAGTTCAAAAAACGAGCTTTACTTAACATAAATAATTAAAAACATTTCAGAACTTTTTATTCCCCGTACAGATTAATTTGTCCACCACAAATACATTCATGCAGAAACGAAAATTTTTATTTTAAGAATAGAGATTAAAAATTGTAAAAGTTTAAATATATATATATATATATATATAAGTTCAAAATATAAACTGAAAAATATTATTTCTACTACAGACATTCTTGTGTTTATTTTTCTAGGCCGCATGCTTCTTGGTGATTCTTCTAACCTATCTTATGGCAACCAATTTCTTTTGGATGTTCGTGGAAGGTCTTTATCTCTACATGCTTGTTGTAGAAACTTTCTCCATAGACAAGATCCAGTTCCGAACTTATATTGGTATTGGTTGGGGTAAGCTTGATATTGATAAAATTAAATATTTAAAAAATACAACATAAAATGTCTGTAAAAGTAATTATTCTTTTCTCAATAAAATCGAAAACGAATAGATTACACAGGTCAACATGCAAAATTTTAATTTTATAATTTTGACTTATCTTTATGTTTTTTTGGTGTGCTGAAACCGAATATGGAGTCAGTTTTCCTCTATCACGTATAGATTTTTGTCAATGCAGAGTGCCTACCTATATAATTTCTTCCATTACTCTTCCACCAGTGTAATTATATGGTAAGTTTAGTAGTATGTTTTCATGATTAATTAATCATAGATACCTATTGTTGTAATAGCACAGCACTAGAGCGTCGTAAAACCATACCAACCAATCTATTCTTATTATATATGGTATATGTAATACATGGAATCGGTAAGCACCCTGTATTGGTAAAAATCTATACGTGATAGAAAAAAAAAATGGGCTGCATTTTCGATTTCAGCACATCAAAAAACATAAAGTTAAGCTAAAATCATCAAATCAAATTTTGTCAACTTCAGTTTTGTAGGACTGTGTCATTTGACATTTTACAGAAATCTCTGACCATTTCTTTGTAACTGATGTTTTCATGAATGAACTGTTATCATATACTATTTGTGTACAATACAATAAAAGCTGATCTGAAATATAATTCAGATAAGACGGATTGTCGTATTTGGCTTAATTGTTGACTATTATGATGTTCTAAAAAAAATGTCTTTTTTTTTTTTTTTTTTTTGCGTTCCAGCGTAAACAATGCTATTATCGGATAAGTGAAAAATAAAAATGGAAATGCGCACGTCAGTATTGCTTTTACCTGTTCAATATGCATAATCAATGTTACGGTACATTGTTCTAATCTAAGAACTTATGTTGTGGCATTGAAATTAATTTAATTCAATTTTTTGGTTTTGCTATATCTCTGAGACTTTTTGCAATGCAATGCTAAAATTTTGTGCATCAACTATTTAAACAGCGGAATACATATGTAGCATACAATTCTTATAACAACAAAAAAAATGCTCAGTGTTATATTATGCATTTTCATTATTAAGGATGTAGAATATATATATGTATATATATACATTTTTTTTTATTCTTGAATTGAATCCATAAAATATTTTATTCGCTTAAAGAAAAAGATCTATTCTGTGTTTTGCGTAAATTTTCGATACATAATATTTCATTAATATAAGTATTTTTTATGGAATTATTTTCTAATTTAAGGTTTTTTGGATAAAATACATATCGTCATGCAGGTTTATATATATATATATATATATATAAAGTATGTATTGTGATAAATTCATAAATTTTGCATTTAAGTAGTAGACTTTTATGCATGTATATATGGCTGAATATCACATAAATGTGCATTTTAGTGTTTCAGGTCTTTATTATTAATTTTAAGCAAATAAATTGTAAAATTTTATTATTATTCTTTAGAAGTACCTTTTTAAAAAAGCATCCAATCATAAAATGTGAGTTTATAGCAATTTCAGTATTTTTTAGAAAATTTTAAACCTTAAAATCGTCATTTTCGTGACTGTCTCCAAGACCAAATGTTTACATACAAAGTATGTTTTTTACTAAGAAAAATAAAATGATAATTATAATAATTGTTAATTATTGTAAAAAAAAAACTATTTGTTTTCAAAGGAAATTTTTTTTTTCTTTTTAATTACGTTAATTTTCATGCATGAGTAATTAAAATGCTTGTATGCAAGTCTTCACGTCATTTTCGTGACACGTGAAAATAACTTCATATATCATCAAGGGATGGTGCCACCATTCACTTTTTTTAAAGTTTAAGATCAGAAATCAACATTGACGATATGTGGAGAAAATAAATCTCAAGAAAATTAAAAACAGGTAAGAGTTAACATTATTTTTATTGTTTACATGCTGTGCGTATTTTTATTGCTTGTCATTTTCGAGATGCATAAAAAATAAAAAAATATTATTATAAAATTTAGAACAAAGTTTTATTTTAATATAAAATGACGACCAGAAGAAGGAAATGTGACGATATCGGCTTAGTGAAAGCATGTTTTTCTGTACAGCACGAATTATTGACGATCTGTCATTTTCGTGACGGTCATTTTTGTGACGTCACGAAAATGACATTTATTGCAGAATTACTATTTTGTAAGCCCTGGATTTAAATAATTTTTTATTTTGAGTTAAAAGATTTGTTGGTGTAGGATAAGCTTTATATTTAAATATTTAAAGTACTTTCCGGTATCCAGGTAAATATAAAAAAATTACATACGACATTAATATTAAGATACAATTAATAAAGCAAACTTTTATTTATTTATTTTATTTTATTTTATTTTATTTTATTTTTGCCCCCTTTAAGGTGTCATTGAGAATGTTACTCAAAATGTTTTACTTGTGTCATTTATGGCAAGATGCAGAAAAAATAAGTTTGCATGGCCTGAGAAAGAGGATGTCCATGAAATTCAAGTGCCACATATTCTGTGCAAAATTAGGAATTCTCCTGAACCTGCTTCAAATAGATATTTTAAACTTCAGGATGAAGATTTTAATAATGTTCAAAATGCTTTTTCTGAATTTAATTCAGTTAATCATTAAACTTGTAACTACAAGGATTTTAATACAATAAAATTGCTTGATATTCTCATTATTGCTCTTTCTTTTCCCTTCACAATCTTTTCTCTATTGTTCTAATATGTTCCATTTTTAATATTATATGGTCCTATTTCATTGACAAACAATGTTATTTCAGTGAAAAATAGTCATTTTGACAAATATTGTCATTTCAGTGACAAACAGTCGTTTCAGTGACAAACAGTCGTTTCAGTGACAACATTGTCATTTCAGTGACAACATTGTCATTTCAGTGACAAACCAGTCAATTCAGTGACATCATTTTTTGACATCTTTAAATGCTATAATTAAAAATTTAATGCAAGTAAACTAATTATTTCCAGTTTATAGTCAAGAGGTATGCAGTCTATGATATTTACCATTGATATAATTTATGTTTATAAAAAATTAAATTTTTTTATTTATTTATTTATTTTTTTTTTTAATTTAAAAATTTTGGGGTTTTTTATTTTATTTTATTTTTTAAAATGGGGAGAACTTTTTAGAAAAGCCTAAGTCTTGTATTTTTTAATGAATCTGAACCACAAAAAAAAAAAAAAATTAAATGGTAATTTTGATTTTATAAGATAATTAAAATTATAAATTTTTATTGAAAAATTTTAATAAAATTTTAAAAAATTATGATCGATCTCTGTCAAACTCAGAATTTATTTAAGATGTACTTACGAACTTATTTTAAAAAATTCAAATTAAAATACAAAGTTTGAAAAAAAAGTTTAAAAAAATCCAAAATGCACACTTATGTGATATTCAGTCATATATATATAACATTTAGGATAACGTTTATGCATTCGAGACAAGCATATGTATTTCAGCATAAGTTAGAATTGCGTAAAATAACATATGCAAAGACTGAATGTATGTGATTAATTTATCCGAAGTATTATTTGTATGACATTAATATAATTTTTTTTTTGTCAAAAGCAAATATTAATCTGCAAAGAGGAAACATATTCTGAGAAATAATTAAACTATTTAACTATATACATATCTTATCATTTAAATTAGTGATTTTATAAATTGTCACTTAGCAGTTTAATAAAATAATGTAAATTGTTTTTGATCATTTTATAAAGAAATTATTATTTCTATTCATTTTACTAAAACCTGTTATTTATATGTCGAAACTGGTGCTTCTTAAGTTTTGATATGAAATATAATATTTATGATATACAAGGACCTCTCCTTGTTAGTACAATCAAAGTTGATTGATGAATGTTACTCGAATTATCGTGTGCTAATCATAATCCGTTTATTTTACTCACATCAGTGATCTTATTAATAATAAATTTTCAGAAGATATACTGAATACAGGCATCATACTTTATGTTAAATCTTCTGTAGAGATTCCTATATTTTCAAACTTGTTGATACCAGATTTCAAAGAACCATGTAAAATATACTTATAACTAAGAAAATACAGCACATTCAATAGTATATGTGACTCTGACATAATCCGATATAATTTTGAAGCGTAGACCTCTATTTCTTTGTTTATTTGGAGGTTAACGTTGCATCTTTGTAAGTGTAGTGTATGTATGTATGTATGTTCGGTTTATGGCATCGGGTGTTGCCTTCCGACAGAATCCACAAGTCTGTGCCAGGTCTTCCGGTCATGGGTCCACTCTTCTTCCAGACCCCTATCAGTCATCGCTTTTATTACGTTATCCATCCAAGTCTTTCTTGGTCTTTTCTTTTCTGATATGGTACATAGTTAAAAGCGATTTTAGGTAATCTTTCATAGTTCATTCTTTTAATATGACCAAACCAGATTAAATGCTTTTTTTTAACCTCATCTAATATGGTTTCCTTTATTTTCATCATTTCTCTGATTCTCTCATTTCTCACTCTCTCATTCTTGATATCCTGCATGATCTTCTCAGGGCATCCATTTCAACAGCAGCCAATTTCCTTTTTTCCGTCTCCATAATTCTCCATCCCTCTGCTCCATACAACAATATGCTTTTTACAATGGAGTTGTATATATTATACTTTCTCGTCCTAGATAACTCCTCACTCCACCAAATCGAATTTAATAACTTTACCGCTTTTCTTCCTTGACAGATTCTATTCTTAATTTCCTGTGAGTCTCTTCGTTCTCTATTAACGTCTACACCAATGTATCTATAATAATCACAACTTTTAATTTTGATGTTATTATTTAGACTTAGGTCCGTCTCGTCTCCTCCTATACATAGGTATTTGGTTTTATTACGTTCATGTATAGTCCCCATTTTTCATATTCTTCCTTAATTTTTATTGTCATTTTCTCTAAATCACTTTTACTTTTTGCAATTATGACTTGGTCATCTGCGAATTGTAGAGTAAAAATTGTAGTGAATCACCGTAAATCTGATTAATCTCGTTACAATATCTACGTCAGGACGCGAAATTTCCGCTCGCCAGCTCGCCATTGGCAAGTGGAATTTTTACTGTGGCGAGTAAATATTTGGTCTAGTTATAGATGAATTCTTGCACAATACGGTGGCATGAAACATTATTTTTATAGATTTAAATATGGCAAAATCTTGCCAGCTTATAACCTCTCCTTTTGAGATTCTCAAAGAGCCGAGTTTGTGTGTGTGCTGCCCGATATCGTTCCAGTCTGGGAAAAAGTTTTGATCTCTTTTCGTTTCTCTTCTTCTAGTTTCGTTTTTCCCACTGTTACTTCTCCAAGCCATGGCTGCAGGTAGCCATGTCCAAGCAGAGTGAGAATAAACGAGCACAGAGCCTCTTTGCACGTCGCACACTATCCGGGAGAAAAGATGTGCGAAAGTTTGCCTATGCGATATTATCACATGAAAATGAGCCCAAGACCTTTTTAAGATACTGTCTATGTTTATTTTGTTGAATAATGATCAACAAACAGTTCATATTTTCCAGTTTCTTGCTGAAACGCCATTGATTTGCGCTTTTAATGATTTGTAAGAAACGATTTTATCAGAAAAGTTATTCCGAAATAGCTATTTTCAAATGAAAACAATGAACAATTTATACATATCAACATTCCATCTGCTTACAAAAATGAAACGGACGATAAAGACACTTCTTATACAAAAAGTTTAAGTAAAAATAAATAAATACATAAATAAGGAAGTTTAATCTTTCATAACAAAAGGATTTTCACAGGATATTGTTTGACAAAGAATTTTGTTTTTTCTTCTTTTTTTCTTTAATGACTATTTGCATTTATGTTATTAGATATTTTAATCTTTTTCAAATAACAAATACAATACATTATAATGATTTTCAATTATAGATGATCATGAAACATGATGATATACGACACACTTTTAATATATATAATTTTAGACATATTTGTAAAAGCCTTTCAAATAGATAGGAAAAATAAAAAACAAAAACAAAAATGCGTAAAAAAGAAACAAAATGACAACTCTATTTTGCGGTGAATAAAACTTGTTATTCGGCGAGTGTAATCTGAGTTGAAATTTCGGGCCCTGTTCTACGGTCAATGGGTTAAAAAAAAATGGAAATTAGATCAAGATATTCATTTCCCCCGCATTTAAAAAATTGTAATTTTACATTTTATAGGCATCTATGTTGATGTCTTAAAGATATTTATTATACATTTGGCATCACATTAAAACATCATCATTCCATTATATAAGACTGGACTGCTCATGTGTTTCTCTTTTATTTATGTTTAGCTCGCAAAACAATGATTATCTACGACCGTGAACACTTATCTGTCAAGCATTTCTGCACATATGTGCTTACAGCTACATAAACGACTTTCTTCTATTAATTAGCTTTATTTAAATGTTAGCTTTAATCTAAATATTAATTATTTAACAAAATTCATAGATAATTAATGTATGAAATTCCAAATATCACGGGACTAAATAATTTTATTCGTAGCGAGGAGCCATGAAAAAACTAGTATGTTGTGGCCACCACAAGACTTTCTTCTATATTTACCTATACATATTCAATCAGTAACAATATTAAAAAAAAAAAAAAAAAAAAAAAAAAAAGTACGATTTTTTTTTTCTGTTTTTTTTTTTTTTTTTTTTTTTTTGTTAAAAGTGAAAAAAATCGATAACTTTGTTTTAAATTATCACAGATTTATAGTTCAACCATTCGTTTTAAAGGTATTGACGAGACCTTTCGAAAGATACCCATCTTGAAAATTTATCCCCCCCGGGGGGGTACTTCCCCCCCAGGGGGGGAAGCGATGCCCCCCCCATGCAGAAAATTTTTTTCCTAGTTACATACTACTATTATCAATAATTCATATTAATTTTACAATCACAAGTTTAAAACAACTCTAATTATGCACATTTATACGAATTTTTGTCCTATGCTGCCATGTTAAAAATTTAGATAAAATGCTATCACAGCGCCAGCCACCTGTTGAGCTATTGATCCCCAAACATAATCAGCACCAGTTTATGTCGGGGACCAACTAAATACCAAGTTTGGTTAAATTTCGTTAAAAAAAAAAAAAAAAAAAAATTGCGATATTTTTCTGTTTTTTTTTTGTTAAAAGTAAAAAAAATCGATAACTTTGGTTTAAATTATCACAGATTTATCGTTCAACCATTCGTTTTAAAGGTATTGACGAGATCTTTCGAAAGATACCCATCTTGAAATTTTGCCCCCCCCGGGTGGGAATTTCCCCCCCCCCGGTGGGGGGGCAACCGATGCCCCCTCATGCACAAAAATTTTTTCCTAGTTAATTACTACTATTATCAACCTGATCTTTCGAAAGATACCCAATGTGAAAATTTACCCCCCCTGGGGGGGTATTTTTTCCCTAGGGGGGGGAAGCGATGCCCCCCCATGCAGAAAATTTTTTTCCTAGTTACATACTACTATTATCAATAATTCATATTAATTTTACAATCACAAGTTTAAAACAACTCTAATTATGCACATTTATACGAATTTTTGTCCTATGCTGCCATGTTAAAAATTTAGATAAAATGCTATCACAGCGCCACCTGTTGAGCTATTGATCCCCAAACATAATCAGCACCAGTTTATGTCGGGGACCAACTAAATACCAAGTTTGGTTAAATTTCGTTAAAAAAAAAAAAAAAAAAAAAAAAAAAAATGCGATATTTTCCAAGTTAACTATTACTATTATCAACGAGACCTTTCGAAAGATACCCATCTTGAAAATTTACTTCCCCGGGGGGAGATTTCCCCCCCCCCCAGGGATGCCCCCCCATGCACAAAATTTTTTTCCTAGCTAACTACTACTATTATCAATAATTCATATTAATTTTACAATCACAAGTGTAAAATAACTCTCTTTATGCCCATTTATACGGAATTTTGTCCTATGCTGCCATGTTAAAAATTTGCATAAAATGCGATCACAACGCCACCTATTGAGCGAGTGATCCCAAAATCTAATCAGCACCAGTTTATGTCAGGGTGCAACTAAATACCAAGTTTGGTTAAATTTCATTCATTGGTTCGTGAGATACAGCGTCCACAAAAAAATGATACAGACAGACAGACAGACAGACAGACAGACAGACAGACATTTTCTAAAAACTATTAATTCGTGTTCTCCATATCCCAAAACATGTAAATCCATCAAAAAGTGGACTTCGAAAATTTTCGCGAATCCAATACTTTCTCTATATTACATATAGAAGAAAGTAAAAAAAAAAATGCTTGAAATATGTTAATGAATAAAATGTTAAAATGTTAATTAACACATATTTGTTAACATTTTATTCATTAATATATATTTCATAACATTATTCATTAACTGAATTTAATTCAATATATTTAATTAAAATATAAAATTTACATTTTTTTAAAAATATGCTTACAGTTTATTCGGCTTTTATCCATATACTTTTGTATATTGGTACAAGATGTTTACAAGCAAAACATTTGCTAAGAACGAACTCTGGTAGCCTACATGGATGGACGGATAACCACAAAAATCGGTAACTGTAGATTTCCGATATAAGCTCAAAATAAACTTGTATAAGAATAATAAAAATTATAATCACTAACATGACTCGTACGGAGTGTATATATTATTAGAATGTTTATTGATTGGTTTTAGTTCCCCATCATACTATAGGTTTGGGGAACTTTGGTAATCGTGAAAATTTTCGATATCGGTTTTTTGACTTTTTTTACACGTTTTCAGGTGTGAGGAATCAGAAAATGACAAAATTTGTATGGCGTCTGTCTGTAGGGTGTCTGTTAGTGTGTTAGTGTGTTAGTCCGTTAGTTTGTTAGTCTGTGTACACGATATCTCAAGAAAAAATTGTCGCAGAGAGGACAGATCAGTTTTAAAATATTACTTTCGACACTGGCAAGAATCCTATTCATTTGCAACATTCGAATTTAAAAACTTCGTAAGTTGTTAGAAATTTACGATATTCTTTACATGGGAGAATAGGACAAAAATTCACTTAAACGTGCATTAAATGGTAACCTTTTACTGTAAAAATGTCAGACCAGTTTTAAAATATCCGTTTTGATGCCGAAATGAACATCAGTAACTATAGATATGCTACTTTGAAAATTTCGCAAGTTACTAGAAATTTACGAATTTCTTATTATGGGAGTATAAAGCAAAATTTTACATAAACGTCAATTTTGAGAGATATTTTCATCGTAAAGATGTCAGACTACTTTTGAAATATTATTTAGGACACTGGCATGAATATTAATGACAATGAATTTTCCAATATAAAAATTTCGTATAAGTTATTGGAAATTTACGATTTACTTAACATGTCAGAATAAGACAAAATTGAGCATAAACTTCCATTTTGAGGATCATAAATACATTAGACAACTTCAAAATTACATTTATTATATTTTTTGAACATGATTGAATACAAATATTCTAATAGGAAAATTTCGTAAATTATTCGTAATTTACGATTTTATCAACATAGCTGGAAATAGTAGCATGAAAACTAAACAACGGAATTTACCCTGATAAAATAAATTAATCGATTAGAATAAGATATATATATCGAAGTGAACGGTGGATAACCTATTAGGCGGGGATTTCGTTCTGTCACTATATCAAGCTTTGGTCAAATTCCTTTTTTGTAACATGATTATAATATGTCTCTCACTAGAAATTTATGATAACATAAATATGATGTTGAATTGAACAGAGTCCACCTATGCCAACTAGTTTGATTCCTCGTGGATCATTTCATTAATCTGACTGAGACGTTTGCGGCAACCGTGAAGTGATAAATTTAGGTTGTTGCTTTTAATAGCCATATATTCTTTAATTATGCATGTATCAATATAATATTTTTATGAGATATTAACAAGAAGATCCAGAAATATTTGATGCAAATTATTTACTCTTACGTGTTACAGTTTTTTTATAATAGCACTGTAAACATACGTATTTTACTCTTAAGGGATTTTTTCACTTTGGTGCACTTTGTGAAAAATCTGTTGAAAGTATTCCCTTGAAATGTTAGAGGGAAATAAAATAAGTATCTCTGCATACAGTAAACCTAATTTTTTATGTATATACTTCGTGATATTTTTTTAAAAGAGTGAAAATATGTGTTGAAGAAAAATGCATATCTCTAATGAGTAAAAATTGCCATTTTTTTTATAATTTTAAAAATAGAACAACAAAACATAAAATAGGTTCAGTACATAAACAAAAGTATTTTCCATCATCATGCATGATTTCGAGGTAAGATTTTCATTATTATTATTATTATTTTTTTTTTTTTTTTTTTTTTTTTTTAGAAAAGTGTACCAAAGTGAAAAAATCCTTAAGAGTAAAATACATATGTTTACAGTGCTATTATAAAAAATACTGTAACACGTAAGAGTAAACAATTTGCATCATATATTTATTGAACTTCTTGATATTAACAAGAAGTTCATAATTTTTTTTTTTTTTACTGATACATGCATAATTAAAAAATATATGGCTATTAAAAGCAACAACCTAAATTTACCACTTCACGGTTGTCCTAAACGTCGACGTCCCCTTAAATTATCACAGATCTGTTGTTCAATAATAACATTTTAAAGATATTGAGGAATTCTGTTAAAAGCCAATCATATTAAAAATTTAAACCCTTTTCGGGCTACTGCTGGGGACTAAAAGCAATGCCGCTACTTATACATTTTTTTTCCTCTGATGTTCAAAATTACCATCCTATATATATATATATATAGATATATATATATATATATATTTCAATTTCACATTGGAATGTTAAAAATAATTTCTATGCGTACATTTATACGAACGATTATCCTATATTGTCATATTAAAAGTTATAAAAAAGTAGGATGATAGCATTACCTGTTGAGCGATTAATTTCCAAATATATTGAGAAGGAATTTAAATTAAAGTCAAACTAATTATTAACTTTGGTTAAATTTCTTTTATTAATTCGTGAGATACAGCGTCCAGAAATTCTCTGATACGCACACACACACACACTTTACATACAGACATACAGATATTTTCTAGAAATCGTCAAATCGTGTTCTGGACACCTCGGAACGTGTGAATCTATCGAAAACTAGGGAAAATTGGAAAACATCAAAAACGTCAAAGACTGTAGAAACTCTTTAAAAATTTAAAATGTTTACGAATTTAATACTTTTTATGTATATTCTTGTATACACAGAAGAAAGTAAAAATTAAACAGAATACGGAATTTTAAGAAAATGCGTATCATTTTATTGCATGGTATTCCAAATACTACATGAATAATTGTTTTTTGTTTATTGCTAGATCTTATCACTCTCGCATTAGATAATACAATGCGTTAAAATATTTAACAAAAATATATTTAATTAAAATATGATAGTCTATCTTGTTCGAAAATAAAATTTCAGAGTTGTAGTGTGAAAATAAGTAAAAGAAAAAAAATTTAAATATGGGTTGGGGGCAAAATCTCGCTGGACAAAATATCGCGAGGACAAAATATCGCCGACGTAAATGAATACAAAGTAAAATGAGTTGGTAATTCTTAGTAATGTTGTATAAAATTTCATGACAACATATACCTTAGTCAGAGCACTGACATTCTGACAAACCTACAAAAATTTCTTTTATAAATTTTCCTTAAAATAGTTTAAAAACTATATTTATTAACTTTTCTCAAAATTAGTCATAATGAATTCAATCGTGCTTATATTAATTTTAAATTTTTTAATTCAAGTTTGTGAATAGTGTTCAGCTTTAATGTCAGCAGTGATGTACACGATTTTTAAAATGTAATTTTGAATAGTGAAGAGTAAAAGATAAAATAACTTAAAAATAAACATAGATAAAATAATGAAATTCAACTCTATGATTTATTTAATTATTTATTTATTTATTTCAATTACTTAATTAATTATCATTTATAAGGCCCTGTGACCCCCGCCAGAGATCACACGTGACAAAATCAATTTTTCAAATAGATCATATTATTTTTTTGACGCGATATTTTGTCCGTCGAGATTATGTCCGGATCCCGTTAAATATTATATAAATTTCTTCAGCTATGTTGAATTATTCCTACAAAAGTTCTTCACATTGTAGTTTTTGCATATACATTTACAATCATTGTAACAATTCAGTGTTAAGTAAAATAATTTAATTCATTTTACCTTTAAAGTAAGCAATATTTATTTAATACGTATAGTTCCATCTTTTTAAATAAATATTTACATTACAGAGAACCACTGCGGTGATTTAAAAAAAACTATCCAAACGAGCTTCTCTCGAAAAAAGGTATTAAAAAATTTGAAAGTAAGATAAAATGCTTCATCTCTGTTTGATGATGCTTAAATTTAATTTAATTCTTAAAAAAATATTTTCAGTCTTTCAAAATAAAAATGGATGTAGATATACGTCATACAAAATGAGAGTAGTATTGACAAATAAATTTAAAATAAAGCATTAATACTTATTTTTGAAATATTGCGATTTTTTTTTTTTTTATAGAAAAAAATAAAAATAAATTGTAAAAATATAACTATGCTACATACTGGGGCTTAAAAATATTTTAGTTTTGAATCTACTTACCAATTCATTTAGTCTACTCTTTTTAATCGTACACATGGATACTTTATACTTTTTTTATTTACATATTTAATAACAAAACTACATTTTGAAGAAGAAAACTTTTAATTAATTAATAAATTTATTTACATTTTTAATTAATAAACTTTTTTTATTAAACGCCACATACAAATGATATAAATGCGCTTGTATATATATATCTGCATATATATATATATATAAAAAAAAAAAAAAAAAAAAAATTGCTGGTGCATTTTTTTTTCTTTTTTCTCCTTGCGAAAGACAGTGTGCTTCGCTTCATAAATTCGCTTCATGTTTGAGGAATACTCCAAGAAAGACATTTCAGCAGCTTAGAAATTTCAATCATTTTAATTAACGAAGTTATTAACTAAAAATGTCGGGTTTATATCGATTTTCTATATACCACCTCGAAAAATGTGTCTCTTACGGCGTTATTTTCCTGTCATGATGTCATTTACCACAAGAAAATTAAATTATTATTCATGGTGTGAAAAATAATAAAATAAATGTCAATATTTTTATTAGTAACAAAAAAAAATAAATAAATAAGTAATAATAATTATAAATTCGTCTTCAAATAAATAAAAAGCGTTATCTTAGATATATTATCCAGCGAAAAGATGAATTTAGGATAGTCATTTGTCATCTACAACTTTTTTTTTTTTTTTACTTTTTTACTTAGTTTTTTATTATTTATTTATTTCATTTATTTTATTTATTTATTTGGACTGAGGGCCTATTAGTCTCAATCTGGGATTTTTGCGATGACGTTTTCGATAGTTGGACATTTGTCGAAATCATTTTTCGATAGTTGGACATTTATCGAAATCTAAAATTTATCGAAAATATAATTGAATAATTTGAAAGCGATGTTATAATTGGGAAGAAAAAAAAAAAAAAACTAATAGTCCTCCGTCCTAAACTAAATTCTGCTTTTGCCAGAATTTCATCAAAATCATTTTTTTATTATTATTATTGAAAAAAAAAAAAGAAAAGAAAATTAATAATAATCAGTATCGTTACAAGCGATATCGAAAAAGTTTTTTTAAATAATTTTGAATTAGGAAATAAAAAGTGCGCGTGAAATAATATGAAATAAAAATAAGTAAAAAAATGAATTTAATGATTTAATGTTTTTGTTTTCGGGGGCTGCTCATGCATATAAAAAATGCGTATTAAAACGAGTCGAGAAAGGAAGCGAAATAAGTATTGAGTTATATTACGATAAATACGATATATAATATGATACGATATATTAGACCTATCGTCCAGGGTTAGTAGGCATTTTCGTTAAAAGAAATAGTTTGTTCGTTCGGTGCAACTTTCACATTAGTCCCTTGAGGTACAACTTTCACTTTAGTCCCGTCAGGTACAACTTGCACATTAGTCCCCTTAAAATATAGTGATTTTTTTTTATTATATTATTAATATTATTATTACTATTAGTATTATTATCTGTAGAATATTGCGTCTTATAAAGAAATTGCATGGTACAAAGATTTATCTGAAATCATAGAAATTTAAATGTATGTTTTGTGTTGTGTATTAGGAGAGGGTTTACGACTGTATGGGTTTGGATATGTACTTGTGTGCAAATATAATATAACAGGACAAATTATGCATCCATATATATATACAGTCGGTAACAAAAGTGTTCGAACACTAGCAAAAATTCCTGTATAAAAAAAGTACACTTAATACAGTTTTGTTAAATAAATCCTTGTCGAATCCTTTTCTAAGTCAGTCTAAGAACAGGATTTCACAAGGATTTATTTAACAAAACTGTATTAAGTGTACTTTTTTTATATAGGAATTTTTGCTAGTGTTCGGAGACTTTTGTTACCGATTGTATATAAAATCATAAAAGAAAAACTTATTACGATAATAAATAATCTGATATGGCCCTCACACAACTTTCTCTTACTCTTCATTTAAATACGATAAAAAAGATTACAGAATAAGAGGTAATATAAAAAGTACTGCGTAGATGAACAACAGATTAAAATAGTTTCAGAAATAGTTTTATTGGACATATAATTTTGTGTGAATGGGCTGTCGCTCCCCTCAACCCCTTGCTTGATCATAGTACCTAAATTTATAAAAAAAAAATTAAGTTAAAATAAAAATAAAATTAGACTGTTATTAAATATAAAATTTTATTATAAAAATTCCGGGCAACTTTCACTTTCAGAAACAATATCACTTGAAACTCATCAACCTTTGTCAAATGTTTCAAGTGGCCCCCCAAATTTGATCTTCAAAATACCAATCTGAATTTCCCGCAATTATTTATTTATTTATTTATTTGTGAATAATAAAATAATGCCGTATCTGTATAACTGACTGCATTTCTTTTTGTCTTTAAAATGTATTTAACTTTTCTTTTCTTTTCTTTCTTTTCTTTCTTTTCTTTTTCTTTTTCTTTTTTTTTTTTTTTTTTTTTTTTTTAAATACGTTTTAAAAAATTTTGAATGAATTTTAGCTTAAAAAAAATGAAGTCAAATTCAAACTTATTTATAAATGACTTACATAACTCATACATACTCATATAACTCACTTTATGTCTTATATAAACTCATTTTCTAATTTCGCACTGATAATTTATCACCATTACAGAATTAGACATTTCGGTACTTTTCCATTTCGGCGGCGCAGGCGAAAAAATTGCCAGAAATGATGCAACTAACGCCAATCATTAAGCACCTAAGTAAAAATAATCGTTACAATGCACTTAGTGTAATAATAAGAAAAAATTAAAGCAACACGACGGTTTACTTAATATTTTTTGCATATAAGAAATAAATTTTCTGAAATTTCGCGTAAAGCTGGCTTTTAAATGTTGTCCCATAACAAATAAAGCTTTTATTTTATCAAATCATAATAACGGATATAAATTAACTTTAAATTTGAAAAAAAAAAAAAAAAAAAAACCACTGTAAAAAATAGTTTCTTAAAAATAAGTATATATTGTCTCAAAATAGCTCCTAAACAATAATTACTTAAGTTTGAAAACCCATGTACTCATTTTTGAGTATATTGACATGCTCAAAAATGAGGTTGACCAACAAGAATCCCAATATCCCCATGTTTGACGCGTCAATATACTCAAAAATGAGTACATGGGTTTTAAAATTTAAGAGTATATTGTTTCGGAGCTATTTTGAGAAAATATATATTTATTTTTAAGAAACCATTTTTAACAGTGAAAATGTAAGTTAAAAATTAACTTTTAACCCATTAATGTATTACTGTCGCCAATAAAGTTTGCTTGGCGAGATTTGCGCCAGCGAAATCGGAAAGTACCGACATATCTATGATACATCTCATATATCTAATTATGGCAAAAAAAAAAAAAAAAAAAAAAAAATCATCATCTAAAATTCTTATAGAGAATCGAATACATTTTAGCCTTCGTTATTTTAAAAAGCACGTAGGAAAGAATTAAAAGTTGAAGCTGTAGGAGATTTTCCCTAATTAAAATAATATACAAATGGGACCAGATTTGATATCTGTCGTCCTAATAAAAAAAATCTCCATGTTATCTGGCAAATATATTTTATTCTTTTTAAAAAATCCCGATTATTTAAAAAAAAACATATATTAAGAGATCAATCAGTAATATGAAATAATATTTTATACAATATATATAACGAAAATATACCCCTGCAAGTTTATTTTCGTATTACGCCTTTGATCGCTAAATGCAAAAATGCTAAAGACCGACAGCTACAAAAACTAGGCTTAATAATAATAATAAACATTTTCTTTTCTGATATTTTTTAATGTGCAACATTATTACCTAGCTGTACATTAGAAATATACATAGAACATTATATACTGCTCTAAATTAACTAAAAAAAATTAATAGTGAAAAGTATAGACACTAGATTATTTTTATTTATTTATTTATTTTTAACAAGCAATTATACCAAAAATTTCATTGCCAAATAGTGTAAATATTTTTAAATACGCCAAATGTATCATATACTAAAGCTGTAACACAAAATGTTGTAGATATTACAAATTTATTTCTAATCTAAAAAAATACTGATTTTTAGCATAGCATTTCATTAAAAATATAATAATAATATGTGGTTAAATCTATTTCAATTTGGCACTGAATATGGGGAACATTTTTCTGCTTTTGTCTTCTGTTATGCACTATTAATATTCCTATTCAGTGAAAGGCAAAGCAGCAAAAGGGTAAGCAGAGCCCTGGAAGGGTTAATAAGTGAAGTGTGTCGGGAGGCGATGAAGCCTCCCTCGGAGGTTAGTGAGCGGAGCGGTCAAGGGGGCAGAGTCCCCTAGAATATTATCTAAATATTTGAAGATATACTGCAGTCTCGTGTATTTGTATCTGTAGTATTGTAGTGTTCGTAGTATTTCTATTTACACAGCCATTAGTACAATTCTCAAAAATTAAAAGAAAAAAAAATGAAATATAGGTTTTGAATCTGAAGGATTTTTATATCAGCATTTCTTGAATAGTTATCATTTCATTGAATTAAAAAAATAATCAAGTTTTTTTTTTTTTTTTTTTTATGAGAATTAGAGTTAATGCTTTTATAAACCATAAAATTTATAAACTGTTGCGAAATTTGTAATGTAAAAAACAAATTGTATAAATTCTCAAAAAAAAAAAAAAAAAAAAAAACTGTTGTATGTCACTCAAATTTCTTTTAAAGTTTTCGTACAATATTTTTTTTTCTTCTTCTTTATAGAAATTTCACTAATAATAATAATAATAAATGCATATATACATATAGGTAAAATATGCATTTAATATTGTTTTCTTTTAAGCTCTTGGTCTGCTAAGTGTACAAGCTGTGATTAAATGTATGCATTTATTTAAGTTATGTTATTTGTGCTAATAATTTTGTTTAAAATCTTTAAATTTATAACATATATTTCCTATTTCTTCCTTGTATATATTTTTTACGGAACTCGTGTTTTTTGACGATATTTACAAGAATAGTGTTTATTTACAAAGGTGCTGTTTTAAAGATTTATTATTTAAGAAAATGTGAACAAGTTAAAAGTATGTGTATTTTAAATATTTAGCAATATATAGTTAGCTATATGCATGCTTTACCACTTTTGCTTAATATTGGCTGAATATTAATATACTAGATAAATAAATAAATATATATATATATATATATATATATATTTAAGTTTGACTACGCCTTTAGTTTCTTCTTTAATGAAAAAATTCTGAGCGTTTTTTTTTTTTTTTTTTAATAGAAAAGACTAATTAAATTATATATTTTTTAATATTTTTCAATAAGTTTCCAGAGAAATGTTTATGTTTTCTGATCACTTAGAGTAGGAAATATTTAAAAACTCTTTGTGTTTAAACATCATAAGTAGCAAAAGAAAAAAAAAAGAAAGAAAAAAGAAAAAACTCGTTAGTTCTTTTTTTTTTTCTTTTTGCAGTTTATGGTGTTTACATACAAAGACGAGGTGCTTTACATTTTCTGGTGTTTACGTGCAAAGGTTATTCTTTTACAATTTACGCTGTTCCGATATAAAGGCGAATATTTTTTTTTTTTTTTTTTTTGCAATTTATGGTGTTTATTTGTAAAGATGGCATGGTATATATTTATATATATTTATTCTTTAACTATATTGCATTTAGGTATTCCAGCTTTTGTTGCTGCAGCGTGGGCTATAACTAAAGGTGCAGCTGGGGGATCTTCTGATGAACCTTTTGCACAAAGAGGGTAAGTAGTTATACATACATACATATGTATATATATATATATATATATATATATATATGCTCAGAAACCTTTGGACAGCCCCTGCCTGCCTGGGCACGGCCAAGCTTTACGAGTTGGATGCTAGTCCGCCGGAGCGAAAAATCGCCAGATCACTGTATGGTAGCTGTCTACAATCCGATAGTTGTCTAGTCGCAACATAGAATGAGCTGTGTCCTATGGTTCGTTCAGACTTGGAGTCTAATCCTGTTTTTAGACTGACTAAAAACAGTATTCGACAAGGATTTATTTAACAAAACTGTATTAAGTGTACTTTTTTTATATAGTAATTTTTGCTAGTGTTCGGAGACTTTTCTTACCGACTGTACCATTAGTGCACACGACGGTCTTTGGCCGGCTCGAGTACCGAACCTGCAATCTTCCAATTACAAGGCCGGCGATCTACCGGCTGGGCTACCGCGGCCCCGTCATCGTTAGGAAAACTAATGTTCACTGCTGACCCTCACTTGACCCACTACAGAATTCGACAGAAATCTGGTTTTCTCAGAAATGAATCTAACGATTTTGGGAAAAACGTATTGTCAAATGTTTCTTGAAACTACAAATTCATTTGATTTGTCCTTATCTTCAGGGAAAAAAAGATTTAACTGTAAACCCTCACTTACCATAAAGTTAGTTTTCTCAAAAATGCTTTTAACAACTTTGATAAAAACTTAGCTTCAAGCATTTGGTGAGAAGACAAAGTCATCTAATTTATATTCATATTCTGGAAAATCCGCGTTCGGGTTAACCCTTACACCGTCAGTTGAAAAATATGGTACAAATTTGGTTTATATGAAATGGATCAAAATTTTAATAAAGACTTAAGGGGTTTTGAGAAAACAAGCCCATCTGAAAAATTAACCCAAAGTTAACTCTCCCTCCGCTCATTGCAAACTGTGACAGAAACTGAGTTATCTTATAAACTGCTTGAATAATTTTAATAGGAAATTTAGAGTTAGAAATTTTTTTCGGTTTGCAATTCAATCTGAATTTCAGAAACAAAATAGAGCCGAAACCCGGTTTTCTAGGAAATTGCTCAAATTATCTTAATAAAAATTTACAGTTAGGCCTTTAAGATGATAATTCAGTTAAAATTTTCCCTAGCTAAAAGAAAGTTCGCTTTCAGTGGTAACCTACAGTCCGCCCGGGGCAAATAAATAGGAAACATACTTCAAACAACAGATCACTGCATTTTCACTACGAATGATTTTTACAATAAGCCCGACTGAACCAACACCACCTGTAATAATGCCTCCTAGCTGAGCTCTATGTCATGGAAGATCGGCCGATTACATCCAATCCCAACGATCCAACATGTATTATAGGAAGTGTTAATTGGATAAAATCGGCCGATCTTCCATGACGTAGAGCTCAGCTAGAAGGCATTACTACAGGAGGTGTTGACTGAGCTCGGTCTTCCATGTACTAATTAGTATACAGATAAAGAAAACATATCTCTGAATATGAACATGTTAAACCTTATCGGATGAAAATGTGCTAAGAATTTACAATGGCTAAATTAAGAAACTACGCATTTATTTCCTATTACAAAGTTAGGATTAAAGATAAATCAGTATGTACACTAGATGAATGACAGTGGGATTTAATTCAAATTTATAACAACCTACGATTTCGATAAAATTAAATGCACAAAAATACCTTTCGTTTATTTTAGTTATTTGAGCCTAATGTCAATACATATAGAATGAATAAAAATGTTGTAAAAATAGATTTATTTTTAGGTTTTAGCTTTATAAATAAGAGTGACGTTTTCGTCCAAATATTCCTTAACTTTTAGTAAAAAAAACGCTTTAATATATAAAGGTTAATACTTTAATCTTTAAATCTCTAAGCTGGTGGAATAGAAAATATATGAATGTAATGCTCTTATCCAAAAATAACAGAATATTGTGTTATTTTTATATGGAAAAAAAAATCGGGTAAATGCTTTAGGTGTATAAATATTAACTCATACATATATGTATACTCCCGCATACACACAAACGCACATACATACACTACTGTTTAAAAAAGTACAAATTAATAAGAGATATAGATACAACAAAACCTTATAGTGGAATTTTTTCATGATTAAAATAATTTCTTGTTTAGTATGTGTTCAGAGAGTAAAAATACATGTTATCATTTTAAAAAACAATATTATATTTACCTACAAAATCATTTATAGTTCATGCGTTTAAAATAGCAATATTAAAAATTTCTTAAACACTATTAAATACTTATTTATTTATTTTTATTTTTTTCATGAAGATGCTTGTGTAGCCATTGACGTACACTAATGCCTATTTTTTGCATTTTTTAATATATATATATATATACAGTAGAACCTCGATTATCCGAAGTAATTGGGACCTAACTTACTTCGGATAATCGAAATTTTCGGATAATCGAGAATTCATCAATAATCATCTAAAATATTTATCTGCACTCGTAATTTGGAAAGGATGGCTTGCATACAAAAAGAATGTGGGAAAAAAAAAAAAAAACTTTAAAATTACATGTTTGTTAAGAGAAAATTTTAGATGATAGTAGAAAGTGAAAAAAAAAAAGTGAAGAAGAAACCGACTTCGGTTAACGGAGAGTTTCGGTTAATCAAGGTTCGGATAATCGAGGTTCTACTGTATAACGTAAGTAAACACAGTCTATATTTTTGTAGAAGTCGTGTTCGAGCTAAAATGAAGTCAATAATTAGTCCATACATTTATCCAGTCGCAATTGTTATAAGGCAGAATATAAGGCTGGGATTTCCACGTAAGTGTGGAACCAGTACAATGCTTTAAGAAACTACATGATAAAAATCTTAACAATATGGAAAAAACTATTACATAACTCTGTAACAAAACTAAGATGAAAAAAGGTAATATTTTATGGATGCAAACCCTTTTATATGAGGGATAAATGAGAAAAGACGGAGGACTTTTTTCCCTACTGACGTAATGTCACGTTATCAAAAAGGGTGCAGTTTAGTGCTATTTACTTATTTAATTTGTTCTTCTCTTTTCAGACAGGGCGTGAATTAAGACTAGAAGGATTTTTTTGGTCTTTAAGGAAAAAGAAAATTTGGAAAAAATACGTTAAAATAATAATAATAATAAAAAGATTAATTTTCCTAACGGCTATTTTTAATAAAGCAGAAGTGAAAGTTATTCACAAGAAATAGTCTGATGTGAAGCTCACACGAATTTCTCTTACTGTGTATTTCAAACCATAAGGTCGATTGCATATTGCATATTGCAGATTACGAGGTACCATAACAAGTACTGTATACAATCTCACTTTAAATATAACTTCAAATATGTTTAGGAACAGTTTTTTATTCGAAATATAATTTTGTGCTACGGGACTACCGTCCTCCTAAACCTTGCGTTTAAATATAGAATTCCAGACTGATATTAAATTCAAAATTTAATTCAATATAATGTAGTTAAATATAAAAAAAATATGCAGAAAAATTTAAAATTTATCCAAAATATGCAGATAAGTTTAATTTTCAACATTCATTGAAATTTACCAATCCTAATCGAACTTTTAAAGTGGCAAGCTCAAATGAACTTAAAAATATCAAATTTGAATACTCTGGAATTGTTTGTTTTTATGATATACTAACACTCATACATACAGATCAACTATTAAAAACTTGACTTTTGTGTTCAGGGGGTATCAAAACGCAATTATTATGCAAAAAATCACATTTCCAAATTGAACATCAAATGATACTTTGTTTACCGTGTGTGCATGAGAAATAAATTTTCCTTCCTTTAATCAATTACATCCAACAGATATGACAACGTTCGCTTAATTTATGATAGCCCTGTTTATTGACAATAAATTACATATACACTAAATAGGGCACTTAAATTTAGTCTTATATGAAAAACACATAACACAACCTGAAATGCATTTTCAGCAATTTCCATGTACAGTCACAAAATACCCAATTCTTTCGGGTAACCCTGTAAATGAATGGTAAATGGTATTACCTTATTTGCTCTTATGCATATAAAAAACAAATACGCACATTTCATCTTGTTTCGTGCTGCCTATAGATTTTAAACCGTACCTATGAGAAAATTTTCCTATAGACATAATGTATTTGACTTTTCTTGGATGTCCCTGTACACAAATCATTTGCTTGATCTCAACAAAAAGTTTAGTGTAGCATTCCTCTATGATACATACTTAGACTATTGAGTTTGAACTTTCTGCTATTAATTGTTCTTGAGACATGCTGATAAAAGACACACAGTACAACCGTTAAAAACATGGTTTTCAGGTTCAGGGAACCCCAAAACATGTAAATATAGTAAAATATCGATTTCGAAAATTTGACTCTAAAATAAAGCTTTCTCTGCCATATATATTGGGTAAGAGAAGATTACAAGCAATCCAACTACCAACATTTACAGAAATGTCATAAAAACGTTTGTGGAAGATTTCGAATCAAAAACTAATTTTCGTTCTCGGATCTATACGAATAATACCTTTCCATTTTATTTAACAAATTACAATATTTCTGTTAAATTTTATTTATAAAATTAGCTGAATTGAGATTTAGTAACTTGTTTTCTCCCTCTCAAAACTATATTTAATTTATTCTTTCATGATAATAGATTTATGAATTGCTATTGTTATTCTTTTTCTTAGAAATCCATTTCAAAATGAAACATAAATTAATATTCCATAGTTTCATACAAAGTTTCCTATATTGTAATTTTTAAAAGGGTTTTTTTTTTTTTGGATTTTTTATGTTAGTTGGACAAATTGAGCTCATATGTATAATTTGTTATTATTTAAGGATAATATAAATTCTTTTTAAGTAAAATTTATCAAGCTGTTTTGAAAACTCTTATTTTCTCATTTTTTCAGAAGAACACAAAATAAATTTATCTCTCATTTCATCAAAGATACATATATATATATATATATATATATATATTGTATAATACATTGGAATATGTTTTGAAAATACCAAAGTTTGGAAATTAGGACAATATTTAAACGAATAAGAGGTGATCATTTCTGTTTACCCAGGTAGCACATAACGTTGTTATAGCGTTGAAAATATTCTGAACAGTAGAAATTAGTTATAACAACGTTGTAACAACGTTATGTGCTACTGGGGTGTAAATCCCCATAGTCCTAGAAAGATTGATATTAAATGCAAAGATTTAACACAGGACTTTTGAATGAAAATACTTAATAATACCTAATAACAGCAAGAAGTGACGAGGCCAGTAATCAAACCTGAAGAGCATCAACCCGCTACTTGACGCACTAAATGCCTTTTATATCAAGCAATCGCAATGAAGATATGTGGCTTAGAATGAATTGTCGAATTGCAATACATAATTCTGAAGTTGTAACATAATGCAATCTTAGTGTTCTCGAATGTAAGGCGGACTCTGGATATTGGAGCCACCGAGAAGAGCAAAACGTTATTCGTCTAGTCTTCAATTTTAGGTTTCTTTTTTAGTCTTCTGACACTATTTGCGATCGCAATAGAATTTCCAACATTGAATCTAATCAAACTTTATCGGTTGCTCCTTCACCATTTTAGATCTGTAATTAAATCACTTGTACGTTAAACCTAGAAACAAAGGTCGACTCTGCACCTATTAAAATGTATGCTTTCCCATTTCAGTTGATAGATTATATATCATTAGAATGAAAGGAGATATTTTAAACTGACAACGTTTAAAAGCTAGAATGACAATATGTTAACATAGCGTACAATAAAAATAGGGAGTTGCCGATTAACAAATTCTACACTTTCTTTGTCAGTTTTAGAAAAACGAAATTGATAATTATGAAAAGTAAGAGTTAACACATGAGTAAAGCTGTAATATTCAAAAATAGAGGAAAAAAATTAACTACGGTAAACCATGTCGATATAATTGTGCATAGCTTATAAAACTTACAAATAGACAATTGTTTCATTTTTCGGTATTGTTTAATACATATGACGACAGTGGCGACGCGTGAATGACATTTTTATCATCCTCTATGCGAGTGGCCGGAAACAGTGCATTGTAATGGAATATGTATTTATCTTATTGGTTGATTCGCATTTTTTATAGAGCAACGTAGGTATGACGGCATTCCAAAAGTCAATCAGAAGAATGAACTTTCCATGATAACAGACTGTTTATAGCCACACATATGGAGATGACCGAAACGTCACTCACGCGATGCCACTGATGATATTGATTAATATAGTTAAAAACATTTAAAATAAATTTCATCGGTCTTTCCTTTTCGTTTTTTTTTTTTTTTTTTTTTTTTCTAAGGCCATTTATTTTAACGATGATTTATTTTTTAGGTGTCCTTGGCAGAATAAAGATTATTATGATTACGTCTTCAGCTGTCCAGTTATGTTGGTGCTCCTGGTAAGAAAGTTTTTTTCAGTTCGTATTTTAACTTTAAATGACACATTTTGATTTATTTAAGATTTGTTTATTTGTTTATTTTTTTTGCATGAATTTGCTTGTTATTTAACAGATTAATATATTCTTCCTTTCCAAAATCATGTGGGTGCTAATTACAAAACTTCGAGCTTCTAATACAGTGGAGTCGAAACAATATAGGTAAGAAATACTTTGGACATTTTCAAAAATTATGTATTATAGAATTTTATTATTATTAATTCAAAGGTTCCACTGCTCTGCAGGAAAATCGGCCCTAACACTATTCCTGCAAATTCTTGTGTAAAATCCCCTCCTGAATCTGAATATGACGCCCATTTTGCCCCATGACCCACTGTTGTTTGGGGATGACCTCTTATATTTATTACTGTTCGGTAATTTTATGGCTATTAAATCGATTTAAAGGGGGGGGGGGGAGGATTACTTTAAAGCTGCCTTCAAACTCTGCCAACTTAGAAAGCTTCAAGTGCAGCTCTATTGATATTTCTTTGATGTGGTTTAGGAGATCGACGCACGATGGAATCGAAGCTCACAAACCTCCTAGTGCGATAATTGCATGAGGAGGGGGTCTCTTTTGTAAAAGAGCAATAAAAAGTAATGTCCTTCATTGTTCGGTAATTTTATGGATATTAAATCGATTTAAAGGGGGGGGGGGCTACTTTAAAGCTGCCTTTAAACTCTGCCAACTTAGAAAGCTTCAAGTGCAGCTCTATTGATATTTCTTTGATGTAGTTTAGGAGATCGACGCTCGCTGGAATCGAAGCTCACAAACCTCCTAGTGCGATAATTGCATGAGGAGGGGGTCTCTTTTGTAAAAGAGCAATAAAAAGTAATGTCCTTCATTGTTCGGTAATTTTATAGATATTAAAATCGATTTAAAGGGGAGGGGGGGTGGTTACTTTAAAGCTGCCTTCAAACTCTGCCAACTTAGAAAGCTTCAAGTGCAGCTCTATTGATATTTCTTTGATGTGGTTTAGGAGATCGACGCTCGCTGGAATCGAAGCTCACAAACCACCTAGTTCGATAATTGCATGTGGAGGGGGTCTCTTTTATAAAAAAGCAATAAAAAGTAATGTCCTTCATTGTAAATGTGTGGAAATTTCAAGGGTCACTTTCGGACAATGGATAATTTATGACTTTTGAAGCTCTGTATGTTGCCAGAGTTTGAAGGAAGCTTAACTGTTAAGTATCTTCAAAGAGGTAACAGAGTTGAAAAATTCTAAAATATAAATATTTGTAGCCAGGGGGAAATTTAAAGGGAGATTCGCCACTGAAATTATAAATCACATGTAGTACATTTCATTAAACTATTATTATTATTATTTATTATACATCATATTATTTGTTTGTAAGTGTTAAAAAAAAAAAAAAAAATCTTTTTCCATCCTCCAAATCAAACTCATGGTCGTAAATTTACCAAACAGTGATAAACACTGGAAGTGGAGGTGGCGTCCCGAGAAAACTGTAGGTGATTGGGCAAAATGGGAAACGTATTTGGACTAAGGAGGTCATTTTACATAAGAATCAGCAAGAATGGTGTCACGGATCGAATTTTTTTTTCTCTCACTATTAAATTTTGCAGAAAAGGGAATTAAAATGTGAAACTACTGAAATTTGTATTCTATTAACAAAAACTAATTTATGTTGCGTTAACGTAGTAAAAAATGAAAAATATATGTATGAACCTGCGTCATAAAATGAAAATTTATTTCATCTCAAATGATTAGCGGTTTCAATGACACAATTCAGTTACAGTGCTTCATTGAAATTATTTTATTTTAATGAGCCGTTAAAATAAAATAATTATTCGAATGATTTGTAAATAATATTTGAATCACACATTTATGTAAAAATATTACATAAACCATTCGAATAAATGTATGTCTTTGCTTAAACTGGGGCAATATATATATAAATATATTGTGGTATTTTGAGCATCTTTTGAGTAGAATAAATTCTTATTTCTTTGGAAATACCGAATTTGGAAGAATATGGGTTTGTTTCCATTATTGATTCTCTTTCCAAAAATCAAATTACCTGTTAGTGGGCAGCCCTGCTAAATATTGGTAATGCTGTTATATAAATATGCAAAAGTAAATTCTTATTAAGCTGCACATATTGAAATTGGAAGAATATATGGGTTTATTTTTGCATTGAATCTCTTACTAAAAATGAAATTATTCGAAAGGGGACAGCTCTGTCCACTATTGATAATGATGCTATCTAAGTATGCAGAATTAGATTCTTATTTCACTACATATACCAAATTTGTGAGAAAATGAGATTTGTTTCACTATTTATTTTCTTCCTAAATGTCAGGTTACTCAATAGAGGACAGATTTGGCCACTAATGGTAACGAAGTCATATAATTGTACCAGTAATTGACACCCATTAAATTGTTATATGCTATTACAAATCAAAACTTTAATACTACAAAGGAATTCTGCATAGTTGTTTCAGATATATGCGTGCAGAGGGTACAGAAATAAGCTTGCAATAAGTCCATGCAAAACAAAGAAAATTTGGGTTATTGCATTAAAAAAAAGAAATTGTAATGAATAATAATAATAAAAAAAAACTCACACTAATTTAGTTAAATTATTCCCATAATGAGCTGATGACTTAAAATATTCTTAGTTCAAGATAATAATTGTAGAATGTTAAAACTCGAACTCTGAATGCGAATCAAAGCGATGCACACTTTTTTTTTTTTTCCTTTTTATGTTTAAATTTTAATAAGTCCACTACTGGTTCACAATACGTAATTAAAAAAAATCTTTTTTAAGAATAATTCTTCTGTAATACATTTAAGATAGGATTGTAAATAAAGAAAGGAAGAAATTAAAACTTCTTCACACACCATAAATTTTAAATCAGCACAACCGGTTTCGAAAGGACGTAGCCTTTCTTCATCAGGTGCAAACACGTGCAACTGCCTTGGAGGCAAAAGCAAGACTGAAAGCAGGGCAAAATCCAAAGGGGGGAGGAGCAACACAAACAACCAATAGGAAGCATCATGCAGGGCAGGACCAATCAGAGAGGAACACACGTACACACACACCACAAAAAGGGAGGGAGGGAAGGAGCAATCAATTTTTTTTCAATAATATTAAACTAATAAGTAAATTTAATAAAATTTATCCATTAATTATTTTTTTAAAATTATTAATTAGACTTATATTGTTATAACTAATATTATGTTATAAATATAATTAATTAAATTATTTAATTGAATTAAACAAATTTTTCCAGGCTGTAGACTGCAAAGTGGAATCAGATTTTTCATTGAAAATTTTATCACGATTAAGGTAAATAGCTAAATTTTCCAAAAAATCCAGTTCGGAAACGCGTTTGGCATGAAAGATAATTTTGGCACTCTTAAAATTAAAACTATGATCCAATTCCCAACTGTGCTTCGCAATAGAAGATTTAGATTGTGAAGCACAGTTGGGAATTGGATCATAGTTTTAATTTTAAGAGTGCCAAAATTATCTTTCATGCCAGACGCGTTTCCGAACTGGATTTTTTGTAAAATTTAGCTATTTACCTTAATCGTGATAAAATTGTCAATGAAAAATCTGATTCCACTTTGCTGTCTACAGCCTGGAAAAATTTGTTTAATTCAATTAAATAATTTCCTTCATTATATTTATAACATAATATTAGTTATAATAATATAAATCTAATTAATAATTTAAAAAAAATAATAATTAATGGATAAATTTTATTAAATTTACTTATTAGTTTAATATTATTGAAATAAAAAGAAACAAAAAATATTGATTACTCCTTCCCTCCCTCCCTTTTTGTGGTGTGTGTGTACGTGTGTTCCTCTCTGATTGGTCCTGTCCTGGATGATACTTCCTATTGGTTGTTTGTGTTGCTCCTCCCCCTCTGGATTTTGCCCTGCTTTCAGTCCTGCTTTTGCCTCCAAGGCAGTTGCACGTGTTTGCACCTGATGAAGAAAGGCTACGTCCTTTCAAAACCTGTTGTGCTGATTTAAAATTTATGGTGTGTGAAGAAGTTTTAATTTCTTTCTATTGACTGTACGCCAGTTTTTGAATTTTTTTTTTTTTTTTTTTTTTTTGGGGGGGGGGGGGGGGTAAAGAGAGGAAGTTCTAAATGTCTCCGTAGAAATGGTAAATATTCATGCTTGCTATTTCTTATACACTGTATTTTCCTTAAAATAAATCTCATGTAAAACATTGTTTTAGACAGAGTACTGCATTTAAGAAAAGCAAGAAATTTTTTTATATTATAGTATATATATATAAGCATTTGTATAAAGTTAAGAAAATATTAGAGAATTTAATTATTAGAGAATCTTACACGAATAAAGAAAGAAAAAAATAAACAATTTCATGGTGATTTAAACTCAAACAATCTCGAAATATTTTAAAACTTTAAACATATTTATATAGGTATGAAAATAACTGAAAATACTGAAATATTCAATATAATTGTACATTTTTAAAAAATAATTTTTTATTCACCTTGGATTAAAATATAGAGAAAATCTTCATATAGCAAGACATGGAATAATTGTTAGAAAATAATTTGATGTAAGTAGTAAATGTAAAAAGTGCTATAGTTAGATTTGCTACCTCTTATAGACTGAAATATTTTCGTGATATGAGTGTGAAATAAGAGTAAAATATAAAAATAAAAATAAAAATAAAAATAAAAATAAACGAACAGAAGAAAGCGTGTTTTAGAAAAATAGTACCTTAGAAAAAAATATAATTTGTCAAAGTAAATTAATACATGAAAAATTAAATTAAAAGAGTTACAGCATTCATAATAAAATTTGACAACAAGATACTGGGCAGTACATAATTTACAGTTCACTGAAAAAGCAAATCGGGAAAAAAACCGACGTTTAAATGATGTATGTACAGTCGGTAACAAAAGTGTCCGAACACTAGCAAAAATTCCTATGTAAAAAAAAGCACACTAAATACTGTTAAATAAATTGTTAAATAAATCCTTGTCGAATTTTGTTCTTAGTCAGTCTAAGAACAGGATTCTACAAGGATTTCTTTAGCAAAACTGCATTAAGCGTACTTTTTTTACAAAGGAATTTTTGCTAGTGTTCGGACACTTTTGTTACCGGCTGTATTTCTATTCAGAAAATTTCACAATTGCATCAATATTGATTCAAATGAAATTATTTATTAAAATAAAATATGAAAATTTAACATTTTCATAAAAGTATGATATATATCTGTACCCCCACGGGTAAAGGACATCATGTCCAAAAAGGAATTCTTTAGGACAGCAACCTTTTTATTTTTTTATACATTTTAAAACATTTTCGCATGTTTCTTTCCAACTAGCAGTAATAAGTTTATGATATTTTAATACAGTATTAATAATATAATGTACTGGATGGAAGTACTCTTTTTAATAATACATTTTACTGCAAACTCTCTTCACAGAAAAAATAAATAAATAAATAAATAAAAATGGACACGGAAGCCTTTACTTCCAGGATTTTTTAAAGCATATATAAACTTCTAGAAATGGTAGATTATTCCACAGGAATTCTTTAGGAAAGCAATTTTTTTTTTTTTTTAATACTTTTAAAAACCTTTTCGCATGTTTCTTCCCAACTAGCAGTAATAAGTTTATGATATTTTAATACAGTATTAATAATATAATGTACTGGATGGAAGTACTGTTTTTAATAATACATTTTACTGCTAACCCTCTTCACAAAATAAATAAATAAATAAATAAAAATGGACACGGAAGCCTTTACATCCGGGATTTTTTAAAGCATATATAAACTTCTGGAAATGGTAGATTATTCCACAGGAATTCTTTAGCTAAGCAACTTTTTTTTTTTTAATACTTTTAAAAACCTTTTCGCATGTTTCTTCCTAACTAGCAGTAATAAGTTTATGATATTTTAATACAGTATTAATAATATAATGTACTGGATGGAAATACTGTTTTTAATAATACATTTTACTGCTAACTCTCTTCACAAAAAATAAATAAATAAATAAATAAATAAAAATGGACACGGAATCCTTTACTTCCGAGACTTTTTAAAGCATATATAAACTTCTGGAAATGGTAGATTATTCCACAGGATTTTGGAATTGCATAGAAAATTGTAATTTCTACCAATTTTAAAGTTATGCGAGAGCTTGTTTAAATTTTGCTGTTACATTTTTCTCGTAATTCATAAAGTATTTTAAATATTTAAAATAATACCTCGTTATGTAATCCTTATGCTTGTGTTTTCTTCTGAATATCTACAAACGTATTTTTCCGTACCCATGCCAGAGTTACCAACATTTTAATTTATTCCGGAGTATATTTAGCCCCGCCTTTATTTAACATCATTTTATTTATAGAATATTTTTCTCCAATATATAATTACAATAAAATAAAATAAACTGTGGTATGGTAGAAAGGCGGGGCTAAAAATGTTTTATAATAAGTTAAAATGTAAATGCCTATGCGTGAACTCTAACGGCATTAAAATGTTAAACAACACTGGCTCTGTATAATAAAATCTTAACGGAATTGTAATTGACACTTATTTTTATCAAATATTATATTAAATGTTATATTTATATTGGTTGAAAATTACATTACCAAATCTACTTCCATTCACAGGGATGTTTATTATTTATTTTATTTATTATTTATATGTATATTTAATATATAGGAAAGCTGCAAAAGCGTTACTGGTTTTGATTCCTTTGTTGGGCGTTACTTACATTGTCGTCATAGCAACACCGAGCGATCCTATGGCAGAAGTTGTATTTGTTTACATTCAAGCTACTTTATTATCAATACAGGTAATAAAATGCAAAATCATTTAAATTCTTCATATAATACTAGTCTATTTGTAGGTAATTGTAAAAGTGCTTACTTCTATTATTTCTGAAGAATTAATTTACTAATGAATGACCGATTGAAAAAAATGTAGAAAAAAAAAATATATATATAGGTGCTACAAATTTCGTCTGAAGAAATAGTAAAATATTTTGACTGGTGCCAGTAAGTTGTTTATATAGGGGAGGCCCGTGTACCTAGGGCCGCTTTTTTCAATGCCCAAAAACAGAGCCCTTGACCTGTTTAAAATTATCAAACTGATATGTACATATCTTTAGGACTAATTACTTCCAATTGGGATTAATATAAATACTTAAAATAATAAATTCCGACAAATAGAAGGTTTAAAAAAAATAACTTCACTCGTGGCCCTAGGTACAACACCCTCATTGTACCTGGGGCCAGACCTCATTGTACCTAGGGCCATTCTCTTAAATTTAAATTTCACTTTGTAATTAATAGAGAATAAGCATATAAACATGTATTTTATAAAAGAAAGAATATCAAGTAATATATTTATTTATCATATAATAATTATCATGTTGTTGCCTTAATTTAAAACACGAAATTTTTCACTTTTTTTTTTTTTTTTTTTTCTTTGGGATATTCCAACAGATTTTTTTCCCCCTTCAATTTCTTTCTTTTTTTTCTGGAGTGTCTCTTGGATTTCTAGTTCTCTCTGGTTTTCGGTCACATCTTTTCTTTGATGTGAGAGGTTTTGCTTTAGGTAAAGGTTTTGCTTAGGTACGTACCTGTTAAAGCATGACACACGAAAAGATGTTAGATGTTGAAGGTTTCGAAATTTCAGCAGGACACGAAGCAGAGACATCCAGTTCTGTCATTGTTGGTTAACTTTCTTCCTGGATTTTTTTATTTTTATGTAGGGGTCTTGTCTTTCAGTCACATTTGAATATGACTGAATGGATGAATATGATATTATATTCATCTTCAGTGAATGTGTTTTGATTTATTTGCTATATGCCGGGTACACGGAAGCCTGATAGAATGTTTACAGGAGTAAAGGCCGACGGATAGGACTTGCCAACACTTTCAGAAACGTCATATATAGTGATTGGTTCACCAGGGTTTGCCAGCATTCAATTACTATAGGATGTGTTTCTTAACATTTTCTCGACTGCTGACGTAGATTCGCGTCATTTGAAAATATGAAACTCCACCAGTGGGCGTTTCTTTTTCAATTTGTATGTTATTTGTTTCTAAAAAATATACACAATATTCATTTTTGTACAATCAGTATACTATGGATGCAAATACTTTGATTAGAGAGAGAGTATGATTATAATGCATATCCATTTGCAATATAAATGTGAATATGGAAAATTTTGTTTTGAAAAACTGTAACTTATGAGAAAAACGCCCACAGGCGGACTTTACTGTCAAAAAGACAAAAACATGCGGTCGCGAAAGTGTTAGAAGGTCCAAACACACTGGCCCTAGGTACAAGGCAGTGATGTGGCCCTAGGTACAAGTTTTGGTAACTTCATTCAAAATGCCTTCCACTAAAAAATCCACATCCAGAGAGTACTAATTAAATATCTCATTTATTACTCAATATAACAAGCAAAATTATACACTAGAAATGAAAGAAAAATATTTGACTTGCCTTTGTAAAATAGCAAAAGAGATCAGCTGCAAAATTTTACTTTGACATGTTATGTTAATATTTTTAAATATTGTTTTGTACAAAATATGATATGGTTAACCTTCAGATATACAGGGTACACTAAAATATTCAGATATGTTCAAAGCTGCTATTATAATCTAAAGGTTGGATTTTCTTTTGTGTTAAGCCTTTTTAACACTTTCCAACAATGTCTAAGAGTGGTTTTAAGTTCAATTAGTCAATCTGTATACTTTTAAGTGCTTCTGTCCGTCTCTGGTGTGATAACGTAGGCAAAGAATATTGAAAGTTATACGATACGACAAGTACATACAGTTGGAAAGTGTTAATAATCAATGTCTACTGCATGATATTTTGTTCTTGTTTTGATATATTTTGAAGAATTTTATACAATTCAATGATGGTTGTTAATAAAGTACCTTATCTCAAATGACCGAACATAAATTACAAAAAAATACCTAGTAAAATAGTTTAAAATAATAATAATAGTAATGTTTGGGGTCGCACATAAATTACAAAAAAATACCTAGAAAAATAGTTTAAAATAATAATAATAGTAATGTTTGAGGTCGCACTGTTTATAGTGAGGCCTAGTTTATAGTGAGGAAACTGGATGATGATGTTCAAAGAAATAATTAGCCGTGGAGGTTCGATCACTGTTGTGAGGAATACGAAGTTGACCTCCATTGAAATAAAAATAAATTTCATTTTTCGAAAGAATAATTATCTTGAAAAATATTCATCGCAATACAAAAGAAAATCACTATAGAGTTCTAACAGATGACGTCATGAGCATGTTTGCTGATTGACAGTTGACCTCACTGACCCATTTTATCAATGCGGAATAGTGCAAAAGCCTAAAAAAATTCGACTACTACGCTTCCAAAGGCATGGAAAAATTAGCGTTGTCCTTCAGCAAAGTACGGTTGCTAAGAAGAAAGTCACGTGGTTGTTAGAACTCTATTGAACAATTTATACGTTCGATTTTATTTTGAACGATGATCTTTAAGAAACTATTATTTACGTTTAAGGAAGCCATGCCGTTCAAAGGTATTTTTTTAGAGACCACGAACAAAGTGCATTTCTATAGAACAAGAAGAAAGGTAAAATCAATTATTTTAAGGTTTAGCATACCTATGTTATCAACACGAAAAAACAAGTTGTAACTGTATCTTTCGCCAAATCTGCTTGGCATCAAAACCTAATTTGGCTGAACGCATTTAAAATTTTTTGTATTATAAAACTAAAGGAGAGATAAAAGATTGGCTAATAATTAAATTACGTCACACGATATGATTAAATATTGTCAGGTACCCATAAATAGGCTAAACGCGCGAAATCTATTGATAAAAACGTTAAAAGTAATTTTCAGCTATTTTATGATTCAACGAATTTTTTTCGTCTGATTGGAGACCGGATGTTAAAACCGCAGATGGGTTTTTATTTCTTTTATACTTTTTTTATTTAATGACTAGCCGCCTTCGGCGACCAGCTGGTTCGCTATCCTTGAAAAATCCGACTTTACGAAACTCCCGCTCGATGGAGCCTGCGGCGCCTTTTTGACGTTTCAGATCTTACAACAGCTTATTGGCATATAGTGAAAATAAATTTATTGAAAAATTTAATCGCAGTAAATTCCCGCTCAGTAGCGCCTGCGGTGCTCTCTTCCCATTCCAATATCTGAAACAGCCTGTTCGCTCACCATGTTATGATCCTTGGCATTTCTGACTTTAGCAAAGTCACACACGGTGGCACCTGCGGCGCATTTTCCCCGTTTCACAACTTGCAACACCTTCCTCGCTCATTAAAATTTGAAATTTTAAAATATTACAGCGTCATCTGACTGTAGAAATTTCTGTAGTCTACTGTTCAGTTCCAATGCAACAAAGCTTTCAAGTGATGTATGATTAGAATTTGAAATACGCGTATTAGAATAAAATTTAATTTGCAATTAAAATGTAAATTAAAATGTAAGTTTTCTGTTTATTCTCCGAAATCCATGAAATGTAAACTTCAAGTTTGTCTTGCGATGTTAACGGTGTATAGTAAGTTTTGTGCACAAGAGAGAAAAATTGAAGAGTTTTGAACTAATGTAAGAAGTACTTCAAATAATTAAAACTTCTTTCATATTTTTTAGAACTCATGAAAATTAAAATGACAGTTTTCCAATGCTTTATTAAAAAATATTTTTCAGCATACATACAGGGTGATTAGAAAAAAACTACCCCGATATATGAGACCATAGCTACCATACCGTTCACAGTAACTGAATAAAATTTTGGTGGAAGGTATTTTGAGGTATGCGTTCAAAAATTATATAAATAAACAACAGTTAAACTCTAACAGTTACGGTTACAGTGACAAAATTTCTAAATTTCAAATGGCAACACCAACTTTTTTTATTGAAATGGAATCTCCATAGCAAAAAAACATAAATAGCGTTGATTCTGTTTCGAAACGAAAAGAAGAGATCACGGTATCCTTAATTTCGTGTAAAGCTAATGAATATAGGCTTTATTTTCGCTGTTAGTCGTAAGACGCCGTCATGACTGACGTCATAGCACTACGTGAAAACAAGGCATTGTGAAATGGCAATGAAAATCGATTTTGATGATGATAATGATGTTTCCCAGTAAGCGGCATATTGTTCACAGAGCAAGAAAGCAAGATACACATCACGCATTTCAAAATGCCTTCGACTAACAACGAAATTAAAACCCTTATTCAGTAGACCTACATGAAATTAAGGATACTTCTTCTTTTTTCTAAGGTGTCTTCTTTTCTTTTCGAAGCAGAATCAGTAGACTTTATTGAGAGCCGAAGACTCAGTGTGAAATGTGATGTCATTAAGAAAATGAAAGTCGTGCTCTGGCAGGCACATCACAGCTGTTTTCTCTTTTTTTCTGAATATGCCTAGCGTTGGTGATTTTCATGCTAGAGGTACCGTTCCAACACTTTTAGAGAAAGAGAGCGAAAGAGAGCTTTTAATTAAGATTAGATTTCATTAATTAAATGCAGACCCTTATCAAACTTATATTGACAGAATTAAAAAAGAGAATATATAAAATCAAAATTAAAACAATTATAACTTACCTGTTATTTTAAATTTTGTGTTAGTCATAATAAGAAACCAAATCATGGCTTCGATGACTTCGACCCTTCATATTTTGCGTTTACCGTTTATCATAGCTCATTCATAGCGGAGCGGAAGGGGTAAAAGTTTTAGTTTACGTTTGAAGCTCATTGGCGTATCTGTATCACGTGAATGTTTGACGTCATCGTGAATGTAAGAAAACTAAGGCTCGAAAGTCAAAACAAACATTTGAACTTTAACGATACAGAATCCGCTAATGCGCAGATTACCTAGTTAAAATGCGGAAAACTCGTTTAACGGGTCATTTTAGTTAATCTGCAGATTAGGTAGGTAATCTGCAAATTAACAGATTTCGAGCTTCAACGGTAACATATATATAAAAAAAAATGATTTATCTCTAAAAGATTTTGAGTTATAAAATGTTTTGTGAAAAAAATCGATGTTTCATAAAATCTTAAAATATGGATCACTAATCAGTATTTTGTTAAAATGTTTATATTGTTCGAAAGAAGATTAAATGACTTTTCAAAATATACCAATTGTTTAATAATGGGACAATTACTCTTTTGTATAGGGTGATTCAAAAAAGACGATCGAGAAAAAGAGAAAATTTGGACCCTTTTAAAAACTTTTATAAAAATATGAAAAATACGTATTTTTAAAAAAAATTTTGTATCATAAGAATCGGTAATAAATGCTCTTTCTCGTGATACAGGCGTATTTTTAATATCTCGAATCGTTGAGAAGGAATCGCTTTACAAAACGCGCGAAATTTTCTCTCTCTGCTTCTTCTTTTGAGGAACGCGCTGGAGGGTGAAAAATACGATCAGCTAGTTTTTTTTATTAGACGTAGGTCGACGTTTTAATTAATATCTCCGGAACTAATTAAAATTTTTAAATTCTGTTTTCACTATCCCTTCGGGAAGGCTTCTGTGCACCCGTATGTCCAATTTCATACTTCTATATTCAGTAGGGTCTGAACGTATAGATGCACATACATCACAGACAGAGAGACATACATCTTCTTTTATTAATATAGATTACTTGGTGAAAGCAGGGGAAAAGAATTATATTTTGGAATACTGGAAACAATAAATTATAAGAAATTACAGATTAATGAAAAAGAAATAAAATAAAATAGATTAAGCGAATTGAACTAAAATATATTAGATTCTTTTAGAATAGGAAATATAATGTTTACTTGCATTTTAAATAAATAAAATGTAATTTAGATTACTATTATGTTTTTATTTTAAAAGGAATATGTACGCACTGTAAAATTTATAGTTGATAACAGCTTGAGTTGTAGCATATGCGATGCCATTTTAAAAAAATTTACAATACAGTGAACATACTATAATCAGAATATAAAAGTATCCAATATTTTTATAAGTAATGTTTTACTGCGCGTGGGCAAATGTTACAAAGTTTTTCTTTTCATAATTTATTAGCCAAATGTATGAAGCTATACTTATTAAAAAACCTCATCATACATCATGAAAACACAAATACGCTATTATCGGTAGGATGAACCGAATTTGAAATTCTTAAAAGAAGCAAAAAGATATTTGGGTTTCAGGGCATATTTATTTTCATTAGACGTACATTATAAGGTCATGTATGAGTGGACACTACTATGGAAAAGAAATATAGATAAAATTCCCTATTGTTTTACTTTTTCAGAACAACTAATTATTATTATTTTTTTTTTTTTAATTGACGATAAATTATTGATTTTTCACGATATTTCTTTGTACTATTTATTCAAGTATATCGATACGTTTTACTAATAATTACGTTAAAAAAAATACTTATCATTTGCGTATGCGCAGCTAAAATTTTTTTAATAAAAGTACTCATATTTTATCAAATATCGTATATTTTTATATTTTGGTTATAGTATGATCTCTCTACTGTAATGTATTCTAAAAAAATTCACTTGCATTAGATTATATGCCCTCTTTCTTAAAATTAACAATCATACAAGGTCTTTTTTTTTTTTTTTTTTTTTTTTTTTTGACTGAAGACTATTAGTCTCAATCTACGGATTTTTACGATACCAGTTTTACGATAGTTGGACATTTATCGAAATCGAAAATTTGTCGAATATATAATTGAGTAATTTGAAAGCGATGTTTTAATTAAAAAAAAAAAAAAAAAAAAAAAAAAACTAATAGTTCACCATACTAAACTAAATTCTGCTTTTGCCAGAATTTCATCAAAATCTGTCTTTTTTTCTTTTCTTTTCTTTCTTTTTTTTTTCTTTTTTAATTTGAAAGAAAAAGAAAAGAAAATTAGTAATCAGTTTTGAAACGGACAGTATCGAAAAAGTTTTTTCAATAATTTTGAATTAGGAAATAAAAAGCGCGCGTGCAAGATGAAATAAAAAATAAAACAAGATAATTAATTTTGAGTTTAAGTTGGTAATTTTTTAATTTTATATTTAAAAAAAATTAAATTAAAAAAAATTAAAAGAGTATTAGGTGTGCCGAAGAATGCTGTTGCTTTTTGAATTTAAAGAAACTGACCACCGAAAATTTCCTGTGCAACTCTTAAAAAAGCTTTAATAAGGTATTTTGTAAAATATAAGCATTTTTAAACTTTAATTTCTGGTGCCAGTTTTACTAATTCAAAACAACACGAATTTTGGGTACACCTAACAGTCTCATTTTAGAAATAAAATTATTATTATTGTATTTCTTTTTATACTATATCATCCAGAGATAAGTATAATTCCCACGAATTTTTATTATCATTATTATCATTAATATTATTAATATTATCATTATATTTAATATTAGTTTTCCTCAAAATCTCAAATTCACAAGCAAATTTCCGGTTTTTGGATTGTGAACTCATATTTACTACTTTTAGTCTAATTTTATCATTTGTCAAATTCTTTTGAAAATATACTTTTTTTTTCAGCATAAAATGAAATATGCTTTCACGCGAAAAAAAAAAAATATATATATATTATTTTTACTCGTGCATATGAAAAAATAAAAGTACGAAACAAGTAGCGCATCAAAAACATAAATAAATTATAAAATATTGAAACACAGAAAAGAAAGAACAGGTAAGGAAAAAGAAAAGAAAAGAAAGAAACAGAAAAAAATAATCACATAAAGTATGTATTTTTGTCTAAAGTTTCGATAAAATTTCAAAAGTCGCCAAGGGGAGCTATATTAAGTTTGTACCATGATCAGGTTTCATATTTCATTATTATTATTATTATTATTATTATTATTTTTTTTTTTTTTAATGAAACCTTTATTACTTCGTTTATAGAAGTGTTCTGTTCTCATGCAAATGAATATGAGTAATTATATGAAGAGCCAGAACATATGCCATCGTTACCATAGCCATTTCAAGCATCATTTTTTAAGAATTTAATGCAAACATTTTTTACTTTCTCTCTAATTCGTTATTGGATCCCTTTTCGCCTTCAGAACAAAATTTCTACTAAAATATAGGAGGCATATATATATATATATATATATATATATATATATATATATATTACATCTCTGAAGATTCAGAATAGTTTGTCAAGTATTTTTCTAGATATTTCACAAAATGGCTAAAACAGAAAATGTCTGATCATTTATGGAAATGAAATGTTCTAGCTTGATTAACAAACAAATGGATCTAATTAAATCACATTATTTCGTTAAAACCATTTCTACTAAAAGGATATTTCATTTTTTTTTTCTTTTTTTTTTTTTTTTAATAAAATATGTTCTAGTGGCAAGTACTTTAAAAAAAATTTTTTTTTCTTTTATTTCGTCTAGCCACTGGACTATTTTTATTTTCTTTTGTGACTTTTTACTGCATTTGTTTCGACATTTTTCATTTCTTTATAAAAACTAACGGTTAATAGTTTTGAGCCAAAAGCAATTATTTTGCGTTTTTTGCTCTCTATTGTATTTACAGAGCATTTTACTCCTCATGACACTCCTTAGACTGTTAAAAATTTCAAATTTATATAAAATTTAATAATAAGTTTTATGTAATATTTCTAAAGTCTGCATAATATTTTTTTTTTTTTTTTTTTTTTTTTTTTAGTAAAAGGTATTGTAAAATTTATGCATAATACATTTCTTGTTCCGTCTGAGGACTTTTAGTGAACAGGTAAAAAATAAATAAATAAATAAATAAATAAATAAATAAATGGAAAGATTTGTTGGTTGGTTAATTGATTAATTAATTTAACATCCTAGAAAAGCAATACATATTTAGCTTATTTTCTGCATCTCATTTTATTATAATTCTACTACCCATATTCCAATGCTTTGCTATCTCACATGTTTTTCATCGAATTTTTTGCTTGCTCTCCTAATTTTTTGAACTGTTTAATGACATTAATTTATTTGTGTTTTTTATCTTATTATGATTTCTATAACTGTGTTTATGTGTAATAATCGATCACAAATAATATTTTAAAAAGCATGTTTTCTGTTATTATACTTATCTATTTAGGGGTTTATGGTTGCTGTTCTGTACTGCTTCCTAAATGGCGAGGTAAGATTTACTTTTATTATTATTATTATTATTATTATTATTATCTCTGTTATTATTCTATGTTAAATCTTATCATTTTTTATTGATCATATTTTACATAGAACTGTATGAAATAATCAAAGAATATCAAAAATATTTTTTTAGCATCGAGAAAATACATTAAAAATAAAATTATTAAAAATATATTTTTGTAATGAAATTTAACTCACTTTTAGTAATTAATTTGTCCACACTCTTTTCTTAAATATTGATCAAAAGATAATGTTAAACATTAGTGGAATAATATTATAGTTTTAAAAAATTAAAGAACACGCTTTTATAGAAATGTGAACTAAAAAGCACAAAATATCTATCTTAGTATTAAAATGCAGGGTAAGAGAAAATCGTGTGAGTGACACACCATCATATTTAGATATATTTAAATCTTTAATTAAAATAATTTAGAATTAAACAAAAACCATTTTTAAAAAATCTCCCCTGACTGGGATCGAGCGCTAGACTTTTAGGTTCGTACCGCGAAGCTATACCTCAACGCCACCGGAAAGTCTTTTTTTACAATATAGATTTTTTGTTTGCTCCCAGAGCGGTTACAAGCATACAAATATACATACATACATACAGGTGAAGCTAATAAAAGCGTGTTAAAAATACAATAATTTTGCAATGGATTGTTTTTATACACTAAAATACTCAGTTTTAAAATCTTTCCACAACTACTCTCGAAAACAAGAGCATCCATTGTATCATGCATTATCATAGATCAATTGATTTGAGTGAGAAATATAGAGTTTAATTAAATATTTGCATACGCCAGGCAATGGCTTCATGTGAACGTATGTTTTGAGCCAAAATAATTTTGAATATATTGTATAGAAAATAAGACTAGCAAGCTCTAGTGGCGTATGCATCAACCTCCGCAGTAAACTGTAGTCTTTAATAAGAACTTATTCTGCTTTTGACTTAATACGTTTTGACGATGATAATGTGTTAGAAATTACAGGAATGACGAAACATTGGAAATGTGTGTTTTGGGTATTATTATATATTAAGTCTACTGAAAAGTTCTGTCCTTGTGAATTAAAATACTGACATCGGAAATTTATCCGAGATAACATTTAAGACATTTTTAGATAACTTTTAAGGTGATAAATGGGTAAGTCAATATTTTCCTTTTATTCCTTCCGGTGTTAGCTGTTTTCTTTCTTTCTTTTTTTTTTTTTTTTTTTTCCCCACACTTGACATTGTGATTTTTTTTGTTTTCATCCCATGCTTTTTCCACGAAATTTTCAGTTTTTTTTCCTTGTTTTCTACTTTCTAAAGTGCGACGGAATGTAAAATACATGGGGAAAAAAGCCAAAAACCCATAGAAATGTGGGGAAAAAGAGTCAACATTCCATTAAAAAAAAGCATTGGACGAAAACGAAAAAACTCACAATGCCAAGTGTGAAAAAAAAAAAAAAAAAAAAGAAAAAAAAAAAAAAAAGGCTTATACTGGAAGGAATAAAAGAACAAAATTGACTGGAAAAAGACATGGAGGAGTGGGAAGAAGGGTTTGAGATAAGTCATATAAATGTAGTTAAACAATAATTTCCGGTGTCTTTTTATTAATTCAAAAGGACAGGATTTTCCGGTAGATCTAATATTTATTCTAGTCTACCGTGTCGTGCCTAGCACTTTGATGATTACATTATATATAATATCTTCTTAATATTGACAAATGGCATCAAATAAACAGATAAATAATTTTCTAAAGTGCGATTAAGTGAAATAGGTTTTAAACGATCTCCATCATTTAACTGTTGTCATAGGAGCAGCTTTTTCTTTTCTTTTTTAACTTTTCTTTTATTGCTAAACTAATTTAAAAAGTGACTTTTACATACATAGCTGATCATAAATATGTAAAAAAAAAAAATAGTATTTTCTATTTTTTGAGAAATATTTAGTCTGATACATCTGTTTGTTAACCTTATGAAATTCAAATAATAATTAATTTAATAATTAATTAACTTTGATAGTAAACAATATGATTTGAATAAAATCGCAACAGTTGTTTCAGATCAAATAATTACAGGTTTTTTTTATCAGGTAAAAAAAACTAGGCACGAGTGCATCATTAAAGCAGAAACTACATACTTGCTCCTATTAAGAAATTTAAAGTGACTTCTGAACTTGCTTCCTCTGAAATACCTTTTCTTAAATTTCGAAGTAGTTAGTGCTGCTATTCATCGAATAGAAAAGAACTAAAAGCATAAAAATCAAATAAAACAAGATTAAAATTAATATATATATATATATTAAATAATTAATTTCAGTGTGAAACCGGTAAAAAATAAAGGGCTAAACTGCGAGTCTATGACTTTTTTTTTCCTTACAGACGATGTCTGCAGAAACAATATTCATATAAATTGACCTCTGATCTAAATAGACAATAATCGTATTTACAATTATGTATCTGTTCCTGAAACATATTTACATTGACCGAAAAAAAAAAAATATATATATATTAAAAAAAAGGCAAGTATATTTTACCAGAGTAAATGATGATAACATTGAAGTTATAAAAAACCTTTTGATACGTTGATTTTTTTAAACGACAAAATTAAAAGTCATTATAACGAAACAAAGAAAAATAATAAAAACTTTGTAATAAAACAAATAAATAAAATAATGTACCTGTTAGCTTGATTTTCTGTAAAATGTCTCTACTTGGGCCATATACATATTTTAAAAAGAAAGATAGATAACTATAGTTTTCTTTAATTATAAATCAATAAATGCTGCGATATTGTTTTGGACTAAGGCCGATTGATTATGCAAGATTTTGGGAATTAGCTTAAATAATAATGAGGGGGAGATTTCTAAAATGAAAAAAAAAAATAATAATGAAAACAGTGTATTACTCCAATGTGGTAAAAATAATGCTTGCATTTAAAACTAGTATACTGTGGCCACCACAAGATTTTCTTCTATATAATTTTACACAAATTCACGCAGTACAAATATTTTATTAAATTATTATTTATTAAAATTGTTTTCTATGATGAATGCAGACGATTTTTATCTCAGAGAATTATAACTCTAAATGCCGAAAGAAAATGAATTTCGTTCCAACATCAGAAATTGTTTTTTTCCTATGGTTTTTTTTTTTAATGATAACTTTGTTTCAGAAATCAGTAATCTATGGTTCAACCATTCGTTTTAAAGGTATTGACGAGTTCTTTCAAAATATACCATGTTGAAAATTTACTCCACCGGGCAGTTACGTCGGGGGGGAGGGGGGGGGGAGAAGCGATACTCCTACATCCACAAACATTTTTCCTAGTTTACTACAACTATTAACAATAATCCATGTTATCTTTACAATCATGCGTTAAAAATAACTCTCCATTATGTACATTAACACGAAATTTTGCCCTATACTGACATGTTAAAATTTTACATAAAAGGGTATCCCATCACCACCTGTAAAGCAGCGATTGATCCTGAAATCTAATCAGCACCAGTGTAGGTTAGGGTCAACCTAAGTACCAAATTTGGTTAAAATTCCTTCATTTATTCGTAAAATACAGCGTTCACAAAATTTGTGATACACACGCACAGACAGACTGACAAACAGACGGACTTTTTCTAAAAAAGTCAAATCGTGTTCCTGTTATTTCAAAACGTGTAAATCCATCGAAAACTAAAGTTCGAAAATTTTCTCGAATCGAATATATTTTCTTCTTATATAGCAGAAGAAAGTAAAAAAGATTACGATTATTTTAATAAATAGAATAGCAACTGAAATTTACATTTATCGATTTTCTAACACTAATGTATCATTAATTCCAGTTGTTAATTTTGAATTCAAATCTTTATTTCGTAATACTTTTAAAATTATCTCATTAAGATATTTGAAGTAAAGGAGTTTTTAAAGACTTTTTAATTCCTAAATTGATATCTCTAAAATTGATATAAGTTTTTTTTTTCTATAGCATTCAAACATTTAATTTAAAACATCAAAAGATATATCTATATCTATATCTACATCCATACATCTATATATATATATATATATATATAACACAATATCCTTGTGGGACGAAATCACATTAGAATGCGATTTTATTTATCTGTAGTGTTATTTAGAATTACAAATAATGTTGCAAAATAATGTTCGAAGTCATATATATATAGATGTAGATATATACAGGGTGTTCCAAAAGTCCCACACCCCCGTCCTAACTCGAAAATGAGTCGGAATTGAGAAAAATGGCAAAACACGTGTTCAATGAATTTGAGAAGGACCTCTTTTGGTGAAAAAATTTCGGGCCCGGAAGGGGGAGGGCAGGGAGGACGCTAGGGTGGGCAACTTTAAAATTTCAAATAGGAAGGTTTGTCTTGTGATACATCCCTGGAAACGTCTCTTCAAAACAATGAATTTTATATAAATAGTTTTGCCTTACGATTATTATTAAGGAAGATACATGAGTTTTTAGACTTTTCAAAAGTGAATTTTAACTGTTTTTATCGAATTCTTTGTCTTGATGAGGCGTTTCCAGGGATGTATCTGAGATATACTTTGCCCAAAAATGTTTGGATCCGGGCAAGGGAGTAGTAGTAGTGCCGCTAGGGAGGGCAACATTAAAATTTCAAACAGGAAAGTATGGCTTGTGATACATCCCTAGAAATTTCTCTTCAAGACAATGAATTTGATATAAATCGTTTTGTACTGCAATGATTATTAAAGGGGATACACAAGTATAAAATCCACATTTCAAAAGTCTAAAAACTCAAGCATCACCTATAATAATCATCGTAGGGCGAAATTATTTATGTCAAATTCATTGTTTTGAAGAGAAGTTTCAAGGGATGTATCATCACAAGATATACTTTCCTATTTGAAATTTTAAAATTGCCGTCCCCAGCGCCCCCCCCCCCAGGTCCCCAGGGTCCAAACTTTTTACACCAAAAGAGGTCCCTCTCGAATCTGTCGAACATGTGTTTCGCCATTTTTCATAATTACGACTCATTTTCGAGTTAGGAGGGGGGGGGGGGGTTGAGACTTTTGGAACAGCCTGTATAATACATGTACACTGAAACTAATATTGCAATATAATCAAATTAATATACTCCTCAGTATATGATTTTTATAAAACTTGACTTGTAATTTGTATTTGATTTTGATTGATTTTTATTCGTATTTGTTCCAATTGACATAATAAAATAAATTATATATTTCTTTCATAGGTTCAAAATTCTTTAAGACATCATTTTGAAAGATGGAAAATTCAGAAAACAGTTGGGAAAAATCCTCGACAGTCCGTTGTTAACCTCTCGCCGTCGCGTCAAGGCGAAAGTATTGCTCTTTACACATCCAGAGGTGCAAGGGATAGTTGTACAAGTTTTACGACAACAACATCTATTGTCAATGTACCAAATAGGTCTCCAAACTGCAGACGAACACCGTCTCCAAATCATCTGTTTGTGCAAAACGATATGCTTTAAAATCACTGCATTTAATATATTAAAATGTCTTCTTCAGTGTGAAATATAAACACATTTATTTCAATGTTGCTATTGCACGGAAGTAAGAGAAATACATCGGCACAGTAGATTTTAATAATAATAGCACGTTATGAAAACTTGAGATAAAGAGCCATTTACTGGCACATATACATTTTTCAATAGACCTCTATGCCATTCTTTTATTTTGAATATTTTTCAGTGCCAAATCGCATCATAAGTATGATGCTAGTATTATTTACATAAATGTAAATATAAATATGAGTAGGCTATATGTGTTTCAATATATTTTGTGGAATTGAAGTACAATGTCTTTTCAACAAATGCATTTATTTTTCCTTTATAAAAACATATATATGGTTCTCATAAATAATAAACATTTGATCCCTACAAGAAGTGGAAATTTATTGTGGTTTTAATTCCTGAACAACTAATAATTGATTGTATATATGATAAGGCGCATTAAATATGTAAAATTGAAATACTATAAGAAAATAATAATAATAATAATAATAAAAACATACAGGAACGCAACTCAAGTTATTTCTTGAATCGTGCATTTAAACTATTTTAGATGGTAAAGATTACAAAAATTGACATATGTTATACAAACAATATGTCGTCATTTCTTGCTTTACTATTGAAAATGTAAAGATGCTAATGCTACAATATTTAAAATTTAAATATACTAATGATATTGAAAACGCAAAGGTACTAATACTGTCCATGCGTTAAGCATTATCTTATGATCACGGTTTTTAAAACTTTTGATAATTTAAAAGACAAAGCATCGGACACGATAAAAAATGACCATACCCAATACTCAAGTCTTCATTTTACAGAGAAATTGAATAAGTGTATTTTATATATTTAATTATATTTTTAAACATCAATTTCTCCTATAAATGTAGATTTTTCTTGAGACACACAATATAACAATAAATATTTCCACATGCCTTTAATTTATTCTGAATATTTGTAATAATATGCATTTGACAAAATTTCAAGGAAGGATGAAATTGGAATTCATACACTTTAATATTCCTAAGATGTGTGCACTCTTTCTGGATGAATAAATACAACTATTATTCAAGATTATTGACTTTTATGGCAATGTGACAGAATACTGAACATGTCTTTGTTTAATATGTAAATAATACCTTCTCATTTCGAAAAACTTTGTATGATGTAACTTTTTATCTTGCGGTGCTGCATATAGTTTTTGTTTTACTCTTTTACTCCTATTTAATGAATGTTGTACGTGTTACTTGTTTTTAATTTTGCTATCTGATTTCATCAATTGTCTATGTAAGGATAGTTTTTCACAGAAGTTAGTAGTATTTGCAATTTATAGAAAATTCCTGGTGTTAGTAATCGCATTGTATCAGAATTTGAAAATAAAAGCCGGCTCTAGTAATTTAAAAATAGGATTACTTTTCTAATTCGACTTTAAATGTAATATTTAAATTTTTATTATACATCCTTTTACACTTCTGTTTTCGTATTCATGATATTTAAGTATACAATTTTGATAAATACTTTAAATAATCGAATTAGAACTGAAACGTATTTGTTTATTAATACACTGATGGAAAAAAATCCCAACACCAAGAAAGAATTATTGTACCGTAATGAAATTTCAGCAATACATTTGTCTAGGTAACATATTTAATTGATTAAAGTTTCAAGATCACAGGAAGAGCCATTGTCGAGAAGAGCCATTTCAAAAATGAAATGTTGGTACATTAGTAACCGGTGTAACCGCCAGAATTTTGAATGCAAGCATGCAAACGTGTATGCATTGTGTCGTACAGGTGTCGGATATCAGTTTGTGGGATGGAGTTCCATGCCTGTTACACTTGGGCGGTCAATGCAGAGACGGTTAATGCTGGTTGTGGATGACGCTGGAGTTGTCGTCCAATGATGTCCCATACGTGCTCGATTGGAGAAATATCTGGTGATCTAGCAGGCCAAGGCAACATGTCGACACTCTGTAGAGCATGTTGGGTTACAACAGCGGTAAGAGGGCGAGCGTTATCCTGTTTGAAAACACCCCCTTGAATGTTGTTCATGAATGGCAGCACAACAGGTTGTATCACTAGACTGACGTACAAATTTGCAGTCAGGGTGCGTGGGATAACCACGAGAGTGCTCCTGCTGTCATACGAAATTGCTCCCCAAACCATAACTCCAGGAGTAGGCCCTGTGTGTCTAGGCCGCAGACAGGTTGCTAGCAGGCGTTCACCTGGACCTTTCTAACCAATACACGGCTATCACTGCGACCAAGGCAGAACCGGCTTTCATCAGAAAACACAACAGATCTCCAATCCGTCCTCCAATGAGCTCTAGCTTGACACCACTCACGTCGCAAACGGCAGTGGTTTGGAGTCAGTGGAATGCACGCTACAGGGCGTCTGGCTCGGAGCTGTCCTTGAAGTAACCGATTTGTAACAGTTCGTTGTGTCACTGTGGTGCCAACTGCAGCTCGAATTTCAGCTGCAGACGCAGTACGATAAGCCACAGCCATACGCGTCTTCCATCTCAGTAGTGCCACGTGGCCGCCCGGAACCCGGTCTTCTTGAGGCAGTACCTTCCCTTGACCACTGCAGCCAACACTCATGCACAGTGGATACATTCCTGCCAAGTCTTTCTGCAATATCGCGGAAAGAAAACCCACCTTCTCGTAGCCCTACTACACGACCTCGTTCAAACTCAGTGAGCTGTTAATAATGGATTCTTCGTCTTCTTAGAGGCATCCTTGACTAACATTAACCCACTACGTCAAATCTCAACTGTAAATAACGATCACAAACCTTACAGCGCTTATTTAAAGCAAACCTTATTTGCATGTTCATAGTGTGGCTACTAGCGCCACACTTATGCGCGTAGCTCGAAATTTGAATCGACGTCATCTTTCAGATGTATAAACACGCCTACCAAATTTCGTTTATCTAGCACATCTCCTTCCTGGTGTTGGGATTTTTTTTTCCATCAGTGTACATGATGTCGTGAAAATATTTATATTAAAATATTAAGCTAATATGTATGTTTTGAAAAAATGTTTTGAAACTCAGAAAGAAAAAAAGAAAAAGAAAAAGAAAGAAACTAGTTTAAATGTATCCTAGTGAATGCACAATAATTTACACAATAGAATCCCTCTTATCTGGTTTCTGTTTAACCGTACCTCTATTTTAATAAGTAGTAGAAATTTTAAATATAAAAAACAATAAATGATTACAAAAAATGGAAAGTTTTAGAAATTATTGGCATCTGACAAAAGGAATTTTAGCAAGACATTTTATCGCTTATTGGGTTCACGGTGGCGATGTCTCTGATATCGATGCGAATGCAACTTCGTCATATCACATATAGAATTAGAAAAAGCATTAATAATGTTTTTGAGTCTTGTGGGACAACAGGTATTGGTTCGCTCCACTGATTAGTGCTTTAAAATGATGGCAAAAGTACAGTCGGCAGCAAAATTATTCGAGCAGTAATTCTTTCATAAAAAAGTTCACTTAATACTTTTTTGTTAAATAAATCCTTATCGGATCATGTTCTTAGACTTACTAAGAACATGATCCGACAAGGATTTATTTAACAAAACAGTATATATTATTTTAACTACGAAAAAAATGCGTTTTTACCATTTATTGTGATTGTTTTCTTTCATTCTCCACTTGAAACGAACTTTCGTTTAGCAGGCTTTTGTCCGATCCCGTTTTGGTTCAGTTAAGAGGTAATAAGTTAAAAACTCTCTGAATGCACAACATAAAATGAAAAAGAAAGAAAAACTCGCAACAATTGTTTCGGGTCGAATTAAAACTCGACCCTTCACTAAGCGAGCAAAATTAGTAGAAGTGCTGCAAACAAAGCAAAACGGAAATAATGTATTTCAAGAAAACGCAATGGTTGTATGTGATATTGTATTAACAACATAAAATTAAACACTAGGTGTTTGGTGCATTGTCATGAGCACTCAGGCACACTTTGCACGCCTGACGAAGGATCGTTTTTATTTTGACCTAAAACAACAGTTGCGATTTTTTTTATAAAGTTTATTCAAAGTCTTTAACTTTTTCTTCTTCTTTTTTTTTTTCAACGCTAGTCTTTCAGTGCATTTTTATTATATTTTGATTAAGAGTTAGTCTATAATATTTATAAATAATACATACAAATTGTAAAATATTTTTTTATTGTGTCTGTGTTTAAAATTTAATCATAGTTGTAAATCTTAACACCTAAAAAAATATATAATATATACATATATTTTTTAATTAAAAAATTAAGAGTTACTTTATACTTTTTTTTTTTACTGAATTTCTTTAATTATTATTATTATTATTATTATTATTATCTTTTTTTTTTAAAGTTTAGTAGCAAATTAAAATAGATTTATAAGAAAAAATAATGTTTTTTTAGATGGGAATTATTTCTGAATGTTCATGTTTTGTATTAAACATTAATAAAAACTTTTATTTAATTAAATGTTGAAAATTCATTTTTTTATTAAATAAGAACGGTCAATAAAAAATATAATTGAATTAAACTCATAGAATATATTTCCCGAGAATAAAATGTACGTAGGCAATATTATTACTCATATGTATGTCTGTTTTGTCCAAAATGTGTTAGACACTATTACTTATAACATACAAAAAAATGTCTTACTAATAACAATAAAAAAAAATGCATAAGTTTCCCAATTTGAAAAATATATATAGTTATTAATGACTGTAACGAATGATATTGGTCAATTTTGAAAATGTATAATTAATTTATTTCTACATCTATGCACCTAAAACAAATTTATTTTTCATGTATGAACCTTGAAGAATACTAGTTCATGATATTTATACTATAAATTACAGTACTTTGAGAAAAAGAAGTGAATGAAGATGACGTTGAAAAGGGATTGTTGCTGAATTCTTAAAGAACCCACAGAAATTATGACATAACATTGCTATAAATTTAAAAATTCCTAGAAGTACTGTAAATAGAGTGTTAAGTAGATTTAATGAAACATTGCTAACGAAAAGGAAATCTCGTTGCAAAGAAAAATTTGGAGCTCATGATGTTCAACTTGACAAAAATATAGAAAGAACAGTATGTGGAAATCGAGGAATGTCACTCAGAGATGTGGCAAAAAAATGCGGAACAAATATATCAATCGTTCAGAGGGCTAAAAAATTATTGAACGTAAAAACGTATAAAAAATAAAAAATGCCTAAGTGACAGAAAAACAAAATATATCTATAAAACGAAAAGCTAGAAAATTGTATGAATATACAAGCAAGAATAAGTTTCGTTTTATTTTAAACAATCAGCTGACTTTTCTGTTTAAAGCTGACTCTTCGTGGCCTTCAGTATTATACAAAAAAGAACTTTGAACATCTGCCTGAATCAGAGACATCCATTAGTTTGGAAAATTTTTGAAAAAAATATCTTGTTTGGATCGCTATTTGTCAGTGTGGAGATAACAGCAAGCCATTTGTAACTGAAAGTACAATTGATCATAAATTTATGTAAATGAATGCCTCAGGAAGCGTTTGCTGCATTTTTAAACCACACGATATGACTACATTAGTTTGGCCTGATTTAGCCACAGCTCATTATTCAAAAAATGCAACAAATTTTATGAAACAAAATTCCATCAGTTTCATGCCGAAAACCATGAACCCACCAAATGTCCCACAGTGTCGCCCCATTGAGAGATATTGGGCTCTATTAAAAAAATATTAAGATTCGCAAAGAAATGTGCCACCAGCAAAAAACATTCCACTCGTTTGATCGAAAAAGCTTTCAAGGGAGTCCCAAAAGTGACCGTCAAATCATTAATGAAAGGCATTCGTACAAACCTGCAAAAAGAATATGAAAAACTGCAAAAAAAATTTTTGTTTTCACTACTAACATATTTTTGCACACCCAATTCATCATATTCATGCAAAGATTGCTAAATAAATTTAAAATTAATAAGCGGTATAAATATATTTTTTTAAATGACCAATATCATTCATCACAGTCCTTATTATGCAAAATTCATCACCTAAAGCACCAAGATTTCAGTAGATAACACTGAAATTAACGTCATAACTATAAAAATATATTGATAAAAATAAAGTATTTTTTCATTATTGTTTTAAATAAAAAAATGATGTCAGCAGAAAAAAAAATACGTCACATTTACAAACATGTATTGAGAAAAAATAAATTTACCTGTCATTTGAAACAAAGCAAACAAGAATAAAAGATATTTTAAAATAATTGATGTAATTCTGTGTAAGGACCGCAAATTAGAGGTTTTTTTTTTTTTTTTTTTTTTTTTTTGGCCACCGATATAACCGCCAATTTATGATCAAAACATGCAACTAAACTAGAGGAAACCGCAAAAAGAAAAATTAAAAAATTTAAATTATATAATAAATTATATATAACTTCATAATATTAAAAATAATGTAAGAAATACGATTTCTATCAGTTTCAACTTAAATGATTCTACCTCAAATGTAACTTTTTTTTTTTTTTTTTTTTTTTTTCAATAGAAGGTATTTTTTAAAATATTTTTTTTTTTCCTAATTCTTAAAAATGCCTTGCATACAAAGAGCGTTTACTTATTGATTTCAATTCCTGTAGTAATGTAAACATAATGCTTCTGTCTTTAATGCACTGATGAAATTTCAATAGAATATTATTGTAATCATTTAAGTCTTACGGAAAATTACAGAGAAAAATAAACGTAGATGTTAAAATATCGAAATTATATATGCATTTTAAAGACTAATGCTAATTTACTTAATTATTACAGAGAATATATTTGTTAATGAGAATGCTATAATAAAATAGAAACGTTCGTTTTTAATTTATAAATATAAATTGACAAATTAAATAATAAAAATAGATTTAAAAAAAAAAAAAGGGAATAATGATTGAGAATCTCTATTATTTACTTTTAAGGAAAAATGTTAAATTTAAAGTCGCTAACAAAAATGTCCGAACGCTAGCAAAAATTCCTATGTAAAAAAAGTACACTTCATATGGTTTTGTTAAATAAATCCTTGTTGAATCCTGTTCTTAATCAGTGTAAGAACATAATTCGAAAAGGATTTACTTAACAAAACCTTATGAAGTGTACGTTTTTTACATAGGAATTTTTGCTAATGTTTGGACACTTTTGTTACAAACAGAGAGAGACTCATGTAAATTTACAGATTTTTTTTTTTTTTTTTTTTTTTACAATGTGTTAATTACAGTTATATGCATTCCATATTTTATAAAGTGATTATATTGTGTAAATGTTTTGCAATTTGTTTTTTAATATTTCATCTATTTTCATTTTATCTATCATTCTTGTTTTTTACTTCGATGTAAATAAAACATAATTCCATGCGTGTTAATCTATTTTGATGTGTCCTTTTAATTTATCAAACGTCAGCAAGATTTAAAACATCAAAATTCTAATTTATTCACTCTATTAAAGCGTAATTCTTTGGATAAATATAGTTTTCTATAATAAACCATTACCTTCAAAACAAGGATATCAAAGTCTCCATATTCAAAACAAGCATAATCACAAGTACAGTCGGCAGCAAAATTATTTGAGCGTTAGCAAAAAATTCCTATATAAAAAAAAAAGTACACTTAATACTGTTTTGTTAAATAAATCCTTGACGAATCATGTTCTTAGAGTGATCTTCGCCAGAAGTCCATTTACGTAGACAATAATCTTTCTCTCTGTCTCTTCTTCCAAATCCAGGTCTCGGAACCATATAAAACAATTCTATGAAATATTGTATTGTAAATGTTTCTTTTCGTATTTGCAATGATATTATTGCTCCCAAACTGAGTTCAGCATGCCGATAACCTTCCTGCCTTCAACAATTATCCTGTAAAATTCTCTATCCGAAGAACCATCTGTTTGTACGATTGATCCCAAATATTTAAAATGATCAATAGTTTCTTTTATAAACTCTTCCTTTAAGATATGCTTTCACAATTTTGATCCTCTGCAGAGAGGATTCATATTTAAGTTCAAATCTGACTGAAAGACAAAATTCCTCCATAAAAAAAAATAAATAAATAAAAATAAAAAATAAAAAAATCCAGGAAGAAAGTGAACCAACAATGATAGAACTGGATGCCTCTGTTTAGTGTCCTGTTGAAATTTCGAAACCTTCAACATCTAACATCTTTTCGTGTGTCACGCTTTAACAGGTACGAACCTAAGCAAAACGTCCTAAGGGAAACGTCCCACGTCAAAGAAAAGATGTGACCGAAAACCAGAGAGATCTAGAAATCCAAGAGGCACTCCAGAAAAAAAAAAAAAAAAAAAAAAAAAAAAGAAATTGAAGGGGGGGGGGGAAACGCTTTGTTAGAGTATCCCAAAGAGAAAAAAGAATGAAAAAATTCGTGTTTCAAATTAAGGCAACAACATGATAATTATTATATGATAAATAAATGTATTACTTGATATTGTTTTTTTTTTAATAAAATATATGTTTATATGCTTATTTTCTATTCATTAGAAAGTGAAATATAAATTTGAGAGAATGGCCCTAGGTACAATGAGCTCTGGCCCCAGGTACAATGAGGGTGTTGTACCTAGGACCACGAGTGAAGTTTTTTAAAAACCTTCTATTTGTCGGAATTTATTATTTTAGGTATTTATATTAATCACAATTGGAAGCAATTAGTCCTAAAGATATGCACATATCAGTTTGATAATTTTAAATAGGTCAAGGGCTCTGTTTTTGGGCATTAAAAAAAGCGGCCCTAGGTACACGGGTCTCCCCTACGCTGAATGGGCGAAAACGCAAGATTTAATTTTTATCATAAATCTTCAATTTTTCAAAATTAAAGTTAAACCGTATGAATGTATTGTTTTATTTTCAAATTCTATCCTTGAACATCTAAATTTCATACTAATCTGTAAAATAAATGATATAAGTGAATTTGATATTAAAAATTTTTAAGGGCGGAATGTGTTAGCATATATTAACTCGTAAAATTTTACAGTTAGTAAGTTTATTCATTCAGGAGGAAAAGTCTAATTTGAAGTAGAAAGTATTTTATTAAATTTCTAAGTAATTCTTCCCTCAAAAGTACCCATTAATAGCCATGCTTTAAATTTTCAACATATAATTAAAAATTTAATGATTAAAGATTTAAAAGAACGAAACTACTTTAAGTGAAAATGTATGCAAGAAAACATTCTTTTATACTAAGAGGTAAGTTAATGAGAACTGTTGTGTATAGTTACATTAAAAGCAATTCAAATTAAGCTTCGGAACACTTTATTTCGACAAGTAATTCTAAATGAGAGGACTGCTGCCTCCTCAACCCCTCGTTTGAATATTGTATATACATTTATATTAAATTCAAAACTATTATTAAATTTAAAAGTTCATTCTATATTATAACACAATTTTCACCCTACCATAATTGAAACTTATAAATTTTGATTAAACTTTTCAAGTAACAATATCTTATATTAACTTCAAAATAAAACATTTGAATTGCCTGAAATTATTTGTTTTTTAAATTACTCTCATAAGAGACATATACAAAGATCAAAATTTAAAATATCTGACTTCGGTATTCAGGAAACCTCAAACCGTGCAAATGTGCAAAAAGTAATCTCTAAATATTTTGCTTAAAAAATAATTTATTTATCGTATGGGCATAAGGAAATAATTGTAATTCCTGAGCAGTTTTCATAGACATCGTAAAATATTGTATTAAAGTACTTCCATTAATTACATTCAATAAAGAGAAAGTTTTTGCCTAATTGTTCGCATATTTTCTAAAAATTATAAACACACCAATTTGTACACATAATCCTATATTATTAACAGACATCACAATCTGAAATGCACTTTCATAAGTATTGTCCTACTATATTCTAGTTTTTTTCTAAACGAACGGTGAACAATTTTCATACCATATTCTACATTAAATATGCAAATAATATATATATATGCATATATATATACACACATATTCATTTCATTTTGCTTAGTGCACCTTATATATGTTAAATTCTACTTACCTGCAATTTCGTCTATAGACGTAATGTATTTGATTTCTTTTGAATATCTCTGTACACGAATCATTTGCTTGATCTCCACGAAAAGTTTAGTGTAGCATTCCTATATAGTACATACCGAATTCGAACTTCCTGCTGCAAATTGTTCTTGAGATACGCTGATAAAATGCACATACACACACACATACAGACCAGCCACTAAAAACATGTTTTCAAAGAACTTAAAATATATAAACATTACAAAAACTCAATTGCGAAAATTTGTACCCCAATTTTTTTTTTCCTTCTGTACATGCGAGTAAACAGAAAGTAAAAAAAAATTAACAGGGTTTTGCACTTATATAAAAGTTTAATATGAATAACTAAATGCAAAATATAAGTACAGAAAGACTCGTAATTAAAAATATATTTTTTTTTAAATTAAATTAATAGGTAAGAATTTTCGTAATTTATAAAATTTAAACATAATTTAAGAAAAGGTTTTTAATAACAGAGTGATAAATTTTAGATTATAGAATATAATTTTGACATACTTTACAATATTGCAGTTCTGTTGGCATGAAACATTAAAAAAACGAATCAAAATCCGCTCTTAGATACTGCTCAAAACGTCATATCCATGCTATTACTCGAGGAAATTTCGAGGAGTCGATGAAAAGCAGAGCAAAATACGGTCGATCAATACTACTAGGGATAGTACCATAGAGCGCAATAATCACATTTTTTTTTTCTAATGAATTCTGTACGCGAAATTTGTGTATGAAATAGTGAACTTAAGAGGGAGTAGAGTATATGCCATAGTGAACTTGAACAATATGAATTAATTTTAAGACATTCTAAAGATCTTAGTGGAAATTAGGGCACATGTAGACACAGAGACAGATGGACCAACAAAAGTCATAATCAAGCTTAAGCTTTGCTGGAAAGTATTAAAAACTCTTATAGCACGAATGAAAATACAATTGCAGCAACATACAATTGTAGATCTTAATGTATATTTTATCATGGCCTTCAAAACAAAACATGTATGCTTTCAAGGTGACTTTGAAAAAGAAACCATGTAGAAAAAATAAATTGGTATAATGAGTGATAAATATCTATTTCATTATGATTTGTGTAGTACAAAGTTATTTAAACATGATTTCTAAAAAATGTCTGTCAGTGTTATGTAAAATCCAGTATTAGCATTTTTGAGGTCCCCTGTACATTAGGGTGTATCGATTTATATATATATATATATATATATATATATATATATCAAATTTCCAATAGTGCGGAAAAGTTGCCTTATGCTGTTCTTAGAATGTGTGCAAAATTTTGTTGATCTGACTTAATATCTTCAGTTGCCTCTGGGGTCGTTCATTATACAAAATTCGTAATTTTATCGTTTTTTCAATATATATATATACACTGTAAACGTAAATGTCTTAAATTCAGTTACAAAAGTGTCTTAAATGGATGGTCATTTTTTAAGCGAAAAAAAATGTCTTACTTTTTAAGACACCTTTTTGCATCAGAAATTAAGATATTGCAAGTGTCTTAAAACGCCGCCATGTTTTAGGCTTAAAAACACCGCCATGTTAGGCTTAAAAATGCTACCGTTTTTAAGGCTTTTTAATATATATATATATAAATAAATAAATATGGCGTGTGATTATGTTTTTCTTAAAAAATATATTTTAGAATTGTTTAGAGCATTAATGAAATATTTATATTAAAAAAAAAAAAAAAAAAAAAAGTCCCATTTTCCGGCGTTGGGATTCGAACGAACTCTGTCTGAGGAAACCGAAACCTGAAGCCAGGCATCGTCGCATTTACCAATCAAGCTACCGTCATTTACAGCAATACGTGTTTTTATGATGTAATATACTGCAGTTCGTAAAACTAATCGCAGTGTTATGTTTTATTTCTAAATTTTGCCATAAAACTATTGATAGTATGGTATCTTAAACTTAATAAATATTATTATCCTAAATTTCATATTTAGAGGACCAGAATTTTTTAATAATGCATCACAAGTATGTGAAGGTTTCATCCCTCGATGATAAATATTTCTTTCCTTAAAGTGATATTTAAATAAAAACGAACTATAATCATGAACACAGGAAAATTTGTAGTTTTATATTTAGATGTAGGTGAATTTGTGAAAGAAAAAAAAAATAAATGAATAAGAAGAAGAAGAAAGAAAGATAAAAAATATGCACAAATTATTCATGATTGTTCACTTATAAATTCGCTTTCTTCTATACAAATTACTTGCTACATCCGTCTGCACACTTTTTCTTTCTTTCCAAAAAAAAAAAATTGTCTTTAAAGCTTTCTTATATTAATAAGAAAGCTTTAAAGACAAAGTTATTATTTTTTTTTTTTTCGGAACAAAATAAGATTGTATCTAAATATGTTGTTTATGAATTGTGTTAAAGCTAATAGCATGGAAATATTATTCACATCCCTAGAGCATTATTCCATAAAAATATAATTTCATAAAACTACCATAATTTAAGTAGTTTAACTGCTTATTATATAAAATAATAATATATTTATTGAATGTGGAAAGAAGTAGGATAAGCATATTTTCTTAAAGTAGATTTCATATGAAAAAATTTCTAAGTAATGCAAGTGTCTGAATTTCTAAAGTGTTTGAAAATTCAAACGCGTTTTGCTGTCTGAAATTTCGGGTATTTATATGTTTCAGACATCTTTGTGTATGAATTGATATTTCAGACATATTTCTGTCTTAAATTAAAATATCTATAACGTCTAAGGTACATTTTCAGACATTTACGTGTCTTAAATGCCGTTTCAGTTGTTTTTATGTCTTACTTTAAGACCCTTTTATTTGCAGTGTATATATATGTATATATTTAAATAAGAAATTGGAATCCTTAGTTCCAATAGGGTCTAAAAATTGCCATATGGTATTCTTAGGGCGTGGGCAATTTTTTATTGGTGTGGGTAAATGGCTTCAGTTGCCTCTACGGGTCACTTATCTGGCCAAATTCGCTCATTTTAATGATTTTCATTCAACACTTTTACGACTGTAACTCTTTAAATTATGATTATTTCTATTCACTTTTTTTGTGTATGAACAAATTATGCATTTGTGAAAGTGTGTAACGCGTATACTGTCAATAAAACACGTAAATTTACGTGCTTTCGCCAGTATAGTTTTACGGTCACGACCATTTTTTACCTACAAAACGGGCATACCCGTATTTTCTAATATAACTCGACACTTTCCGCTATACCACAAGGTTCTTAGAAATCTTTTATCACTTTTCTTTTATTCTAGTAAACTTCTTTAATCGTTTGTAGCACATATCTTCAAAGGAATAATACAAAAATTGATTTATATATAAAGTGGCATTCAAAAGAATAAATTACGGGCAAATCATTAATTAAAGGGTATTTGTCCGGAACTTTTGCTGATATGCAAAACCCCGTAAACTTTGTTGCAATTATTTTACAGTGAACAGAATCCACAATGATTCATTCTAATAATTGTTTATTAAACTGCAAACAATAAAACATTCAGGTTGAAAAAGACAGAATATAACTGGATCAATTTGTTCATAAAAAAAAGTGAATAGAAATAACCATAATTAAACGAATTGCAGTCGTAGAAGTGTTGAAGGAAAACCATTAAAATGAGCGAATTTGGCCAGATAAGTGACCCGCAGAGACAACTGAAACCATTGACCCACATCAATATAAATTTGCAGACGCTTTAACAATACCATATGGCAATTTTTTGGCCCTATTGGAACTAAGGATTTCAGTTTCTTATTTAAAAATATATATTGAAAAAACTATAAAATTAACGAATTTTGTATAATGAACGACCCAAGAGTCAACTGAATATGTTAACTCAGATCAACAAAATTTAACACACATGCTAACAATAGCATAAGGCAACTTTTCGCACTATTGGAGATTTGATATTTAAAAAAAAAAAAAAAAATCGATGCACCCTACTGTACATAGAGGTACCAGTGCTCCTATTTATAGCATTTACAATAGGAAACGTGCTATAATAAAAAATAAAAAATCAGTTTGAAGAAATTCTGAAAAGATTCATGGTCTTTTAGATCACGGATAGAGAAAGAGACGGATATACTAGTCGCACACACAAATCCAAGTCACAAACATACTTTTCAACTATGATGGAAAGCTTGAAAAAGGAACCATACAGTTTGCGTATAATGTAAAACATTTTCTAATACTTAACGTTTTACCGTTCAGGGTAACTTGATCATGTGAATTATTTTTAAACTAAATTACTTTAAATGCTAATCATATTATATTCTAAAGGAAGTCTGTTTTTGAACGCCTGAATAAATTACATTAATTTCGTTATGTTTGGCGAAGTATAAAGATATTGAAATACGCTTTAAAAAATGTTTCCTATAAACTACAGTGTGTTTGAATACATTTGCGCATCCCCATGCACGTATCAGTTTGACTCTTTATAAAAATTTGGATAAGAATATGCTGTAGAGAGGCTTATTTATACCGGGTGATCCAAAAGTCAGGACAAACTTTAAGAATGAATAATTCGAAAACGAATCAAGATACAAAGATACGGTTTGCACCAAACTGATGCAAAAGAAACCGGGTTTTGTGTGGCAAAGGAAAAAAATTTGTTCTGTTGGCGACCAACAGATGGCGCTATAATGTTATTTTTCACCAAAAGATGATTTACAAATGAAAAAAAAAATGTTGACAACTTACAAGTCAGCTTAATTACAGTTAATTGGTACTACTACAGTAACTGTTCAATGTCCATCATTCAGAAGTACAGCTGTGAGATGATTCACCACATCGTTCACAGCATTTAGTAGCATTTCTTGCGTTCTGGCAGACACATTTTGGCGGATGGCATCTTTCAGTGCTGCTAGTGATGCCGGTTGGTCATGGTTCACTTTTGACTTCCAAGAATCCCCTCACCCAAAAGTCACAGGGTGTCAGATCGGGAGATCTTGGAGGTCATGCGTGATTAAAGTATCGACTGAGAATGCGATATTTCGATGCATATAAGCTTCGAATAGCATTACCTGCTGTAGTTGTTCCTTTTTATATCGTTTGTTGCTTTGCATAATCCTACATCAGAAATACGACAGCGCCATCTGTTGGTCGCCAACAGAATTATTTTTTTTTCTTTGCCACAAAAAACCCGGTTTCTTTTCCATCCGTTTGGTGCAAACCGTATCTTTGTATCTTGATTCGTTTTCGAATAATTCATTTTTAAAGTTCGTCCTGACAAAAAACATTTTTTTTTTTTTTTTTTAAGTATTTGGAAGATACTGAAAACAGAAAGTGAATAATAACTTTTGAAAAACTTGTAAATCAACCGAATATTAATTATAAATGAACACTTTTGACTCAAATGACCTTTAGGTATATTACGTTTACTAGTTAATAAGTAAATTTATTATCTTTATTTATATTAAACTTAACTGAAAAGGCCAAGTATAAATTAAAAAAAAAAAAAAAAAAAAAAAAAAAAACACTAACATTTTTATGCATTTATTTTTGTAATATACTTTTTTCCTTGATTAATGATATTTCTGTTCATATGCTTTTTATACCTGATACAGATTCCTCTGAGATGCTGATCAAACATTAAACAATTGTATGTATTTACAGTAATAAATGTATTGATATTAAATTCACCGATGCTTATTTATCATTGATAAATATTAACCCACTCAAAAAAACTTCTTGGTGCGTAGACGTAAATTTAAAGATCAATAAAAACACCCACTTTTAAACCTCAACTGACGATATCAAAGGGCTTAAGATAGTGAGATAAATATTTATGACGTAAAAGCTTGGGATTTTAAAAATGCTAGTCAAGTCATATTATTCGAATCCGCAAGATTTAGCATTTTTATATAAGAGCATTTCTGATTTGATGTTTAAGATATAGATAATAGTTACAAAAAAAGGAAAGAAAACAGAATATCTGTTTTTATTAATAATAATTGTTTTAAATAATTTTTAAAGCTTCTTAAAAACATGCGTAAGCAGTTTATATGGATATTCTATTTCGAACCTGGATTGATTTAATATTTATGATATTTATTTTTTGGAGTTAGAACAGGAAAAGTTGTTTTCTGTTTTCATTTGATTATAAAATCATTGTAGGAAAGTGTTGGGTTTAGTACCAGGTCGCATTCGTCGATCTACCCCCTCGGAGTTTTTTGCGGTTTTCTGCGAAATTTATGTTCAGTTTCCTTACTGGTCTCCTGTGAACGTATGAATATTTTCATATTCCATATGAAGCATGTAATTGTGCATATGCACTGGAAATAAAGGGGTCTCAATGCAAAACATAAAAACAAATGGAAAGTAACTTAAGGTACGTTAATGTGTTAATATACACAGTCAAAAAAAAAAGTCCTATTTGCTGCAGTTTGCTGCCAGAAATTTTCTGTAATTCAGAAAAATACGTTCTATCAACGTAATTTTTCTGTTGATAGAAAGTATTTTTCTGAATTACAGAAAACTTCTGGCAGCAAACTGTAGCAAACAGAATTTTTTTTTTTTTTTAACAGTGTACATCTTAGACATTATAGGTATCTTAATTTAAGACAGAAATGTATCTGAAATACCAATTCAGACACAAAAAAATGTCTCCAATTCATAACTACGAGAAATTTCAGACAGCAAACGCGTCTAAATTTTGTTATACTTTCGAAATTCAGACACTTGCATTACTTACCAAATTTTTCATATAGAATCTACTTTAAGAAACATACTTATCCTATTTAAACGTCTTTCCATATTCAATAAGTATAATATCATTTTACATAATAAGTTGTTAAGCGTAAACTATTTAAACAATATTAGTTCATGAAATGAAATTTTCAAGGAATAATACTTTATCTAGGTGTGTATTTGCATGGAGTTATGTTAAATATAACTCATAAAGCAATATATTATAACGCGAAAATTATTTGGTTAAAAAAAATAATATTAGTAATCTTTATGTTTAAAGTTTTTTTTCATATTTAAAGAAAAAGTACTAAGATAAAAGTAGCAAGTAACAAGTAACTTATTAGCGAAGAAAGAGAATCTTGAGTAATTTGTGCATAACTGTTTTATTTATATATTATTATTAATTTCGATTTAAAAACTATTTTCTTCCCCATATTGACTTGCACTTAAACGTAAGACAACATTTTTTTTTTTTTTTTGGTATTCGTGTTCATTTTTTTTTTTTTTTTTTTTTTTAATATCAGTTTAAAGAAAGGTGTCGTTATCCAAAAATATCGAGGGCTGGATAAGAATAAGTTTTCACATATTTGATAAACATTTCTTAAAAATTCTAAACCTCTAGGTATGAAATTTAATATAATAATGTATATTAACTGTTAAATACTATATTATGAATAGTTTTATAGCAAAAAATACGGATTATAACATAAAACTACCTGTGTTTCGCTAATACTGGCTTACACATAAATAGAAAAAAAAAAAGGATCCCCATTGTATTACTTTTTGGCGTGATTGGTAAGGTACCTTACGTTAGCTACGTTCCCCAATGCATGGTTTCGGGTTCCACGACTAATATGAATTCGATTCCCGGACCGGGTAAAAAAAAATTTCTTTTAAAAACTATTCATATATTTTTATATACTCTAGAAAATTGTAAAATCTATTTTTAACATAAAAATAGAATCGCAGGCCACTTTTATTTATTTATTTACTTATTTAAAAACCTTAAAAAATCGCGGTGTTTTTAAGCCTAACATGGCAGATTTTTTAAGCCTAAAAAACATGGCGGTGTTTTAAGACACATACAAGTCTTAATTTCAGTTGCAAAAAGATGTCTTAAAAAAAGACATTTTTTTAACTTAAAAAATGACCATCCGTTTAAGATACTTTTTAAACTGAATTTAAGACGTTTACGTTTACAGTGTAGAAAATGTATGTTTTGAGGTAAAACAGAGAGAAAAACTCTAACTATTTTTATGCCCAATCTTTTTCTATTCAAGGACAGTAATTTTTGTAATAGACATTTTCAATCATTTAAAGAACTCTCTAGCTCAGCATAGACAGTGGGAGTAGCTCACATATCTGAAACGACTTAAATAAATTTACATGTCGGAAAAATAATGATAAAGTTAGTGTCATGATCGCAAACGGGTACTCCGTAGTCTCTCAGGGATATGGGGACATAAATATAGAAGTGGTTAATTCCGACAATGAAACAAACAATATTACATTAAAATATGTACTGTTTATTCCCGATATAACTATTACCTTAATTTCGGTAAAAAAAGAACCTGAAAATGGTTGAGTAGCCATATTCAAAAATCAAAAGTGTGAAATTAAATTACAAAAATAAAGCATACATTGAGGAACTTAACAGATAATTTATATCAGATAGAGACACGTAAAAATTCATCGGAAAGTATAACTAATGCAGAAATATGCGCTGATAAAAATTATATAAGTATATGGCACCAGCGGTTAGGTCACAAAAATTATCAACAGATCAAAGAGCTCGCAACATGGCAACGGGAATAAATTTAAATAAATGCAAACGTAGCATAGAATGCGAAATCTGTATCATCTCAAAATTGGAGAATGACACATATCCAAAAAAGGCAAATTACAGAGCAAATAAACACTTAGATTTAGTCCATTCAGGCATTTGTGGACAGTTTCACACGTCTACAGTCGGTGATAAAAATTACTTCTTAACTTTTATTGATGGTTTTAGTAGGTATACATTTACGTATATGTTAAAAAATAAGTTATACATTCGAAAAATTTAAGGAATATTATGCGTTAACTGCAAACAGATTTCGTAGAAAAATAAATGTACTTCGCTCAGACAATGGTGGTGAATATACAGTCGGTAACAAAAGTGCCCGAACATTAGCCAAAATTCCTATGTACAAAAAGTCCACTTAATACAGTTTTGCTAAATAAATCCTCGTCGAATCCTGTTCTTAGACTGACTAAGAACAGGATTCGACAAGGATTTATTTAACAAAACAGTATTAACTCTACTTTTTTCATATAAGAATTTTTGCTAGTGTTCGGACACTTTTGTTACCGACTGTACATTATACAAATAAACAATTTGAAGAATTTCTGACTAATGAAGGAATAGAACATCAACTTATCGTACCTTACTGTTCACCCCAAAAGGCCATAGCAAAGAGAAAAATTAGAATCTTAGTTTAAATGACTAAGGCTGTTATTCACCAACAACTTCAACTCTCGGTTGAACATGAAAATTTGAAAAGCGTATAAAGGCGGGGTGCAAATTTTCAGCAAATTTTGTCGTGTTGTTTCTGCCATCTAGTGGTATATTTATTTTCAGATTTTTTAGATGAAAATAACCAATCAAAGATTATATGAAATCTTCGACGCTAGATGGGAGAAACAGCGTGCCAAATTTTGCTGGAAAGCTGTACCCTGCCTTTAGACGCTTTTCAAGATTTTGCGTTGGACCGGGAGTTGAAGTTAATGGTGATTACGGCCATAAGTGCTTATTAAAACACAGCGGATTACCGAATAAATTCTGGGGCGAAGCTATTATAACCGTAACTTACCTGCAAAACCGATTACCTACAAGAGCGATACAATTATGAAAGATAGACAGGAAACAAACCACATCTTTCAAATATTAAAACTTTTGGTTGTAAAGCATGCATATACACTCATAAAATTAACAGCAAAGTTAGATTGAGTACATTTGTGGGATATGACCTCAGAAGTAAAGGATATAGAGTTTACATAATAACGTAAAAATATGTAGAACGGTCAAATTTATCGAAACAGACCAAATAAGTGAAGCATGCAATAACAATGACGAGGAACAGTTACTAGTAAATAAAAATGAAAGTGAAACCGATGTTAACGAAATAAATAAAAATAAGTCATTTTTTCCGGTAGTTTTGACTGAACAAAATCAAGAATCGGATTACACTGAGGAATCTGATTTACCGAACGAAAAAACTGCAGACCAAAATATCCCCAGAATATCAAATTGATCAAATAAGGGTGTTCCACCTGGTAGGTTCGCTTTAATATCCAATACTATGAAACCACTTGCATGCCCAATTTTTGCAAATGACCCCCACGGCAGAATGTCGGTCACTGGTAACTGAAGAGGCAGAATATGTCTCTGCAGGAAGTGCTGCCCAAGAAATACTCTGGCTATTACGACTACTCGAAGACTTAAACATCAAGCAAAGTAAACCAATAAAAGTATATGAGGATAATCAGTCTTCGATTAGATTAGTTGAATCCGAAAAATATTAGGTTAGAACAAAGCATGTTGATATCAAGAATCATCTAATCAAAGAACTATGTGAAAACAATATAATTAAATTGTGGAATACATTCCAAGCAACAACATGACTGCAGATATCTTTACCAAGCCGCCACAGGAGGTTGGTGTGGGGTAAAACAGAGAGAAAAACTCTAACTATTTTTATGCCTAATACTCTTCTATTCAAGCACAGTAATTTTTCATAATAGACATTTTCATTCATTTAAAGAACTCTCTCACTCAGTGTATATGTTGCAAGAAATATTCGCTGCTCCCTTTTTCTTATACTTTGAACTGCTTGAGTCATCAATTACAGACTTTCTCTCCCGCACTTGATCTATGTGTATGTATCCCTTATATGATGTAGTCTCTTTAGAAATGAGCTCTGCTAATGCTCCTCCATTAACCTGTGTCTTCGTATAATTATAAGAGATATCTAATATGTAACAAAAATATTTAATCAAGAGTGTTCAATAAACGCAGTGAATCGTATAATAATGAGATTTTTTTATAAAAATCCCACACACAATTAATTAATAAATTAGTACATGAAAAATTTTAGTCTGTTTTAAGATATAGTTTCCGGTATATATGTTCTTCCAGGATCGCTTCCAGATATACATTGCTGTAGACTGTCAAAAAAAGGTGAGTACAAATCTTACCTTCCTTAATATCTGACGATTTTTACTGTGAAATAATCTGATATGTTCATTTAACGAGCTCCTGATTTATAATTAACTATATATATAAATACAATTTATTCGAGTGTAAGATTGAGTTGTACTATGCGCCACCTTCATAAATAATTATTAAATAATTATAAAATGTTTTTAAAATTATGTTTCGTGCTATTTAAAGATCTTAAAATGTACTGACAAATAATTTTGCCCCAGACCTAACATATTTTAATTATTTTGTAAGTTTTCTGTGCACAGTTTATTAATCGGATTTAAAACAGTAGTTAAGTAATGCCTTCTCTGATGCAGATTTAGAACACAAATTTTGAATTCCTGCTAATATTTGTTTCAGAACTATGATTATAACAAATGCACAAAGATATATCCATAGACCAAACTCTAAACCCCTAGTTTTCGGATTCAGATATCACAAAAGTGTAATTATAATAAAACTTGGTTTCGAAAATTTGATCGATACTTTCTATATCATACAAGTAAAGAAGGTTATATAACTTTTTTCTCTATTAATTCCAAAAATAGCCGACCTTTCCACATAAATATAATTATTTATTTATTTTTTTCTTATAAAATTTACAGATGATTTTTTTTTTTTTTTTTTTTTTTTTTTTTTTTGTCTTACAATTAAACATTCAAAAGGTGTCGTCTTCAAAAAATATCGAAAAAAAAAAAAAAAACATATGTGATTCTAATTTTCATAAAACATCAGGAAGTGAAAAAATTATCGGCTGAAATTAATTACAGCGACTACAAAAAATTATCAAAATTAAGCATTTTTGGCGATTTAGCGCTGTTAGGGGATAAGTTCATTAGCACTATGATTGCCGTGTGCGAACATAACAGTGTTTTGCTTCTCCGCCAAGTACTCAAAATCAATCGCCTAACAGTGTGAAATCGCCAAATACGCTTAGATTTGATAATTTTTTGTGGTCGCTGTAATTCATTTCAGTCGATTTTTTTTTTCTTTTTTTTTTTTTTTTTTTACTTTCTGGTGTTTTATGAGTAGAATCACATATATATATATATATTTAAATATTTTTTGAAGGTGACACCTTTTGAATGTTTCCTTGTTAGTGATATTTTTTACTATATTTTACTTAAAGACGCATGTATATTCTGGAGACGTTTTGCGGAAATCCATAAAAAAAAGACAAAACTTCGTAGAACAAATTATTGTTGAAAATAACTGAAAATACAGAAAAGAAATAATGCAAACGATCAATAAATAACGAAGAACTTACAGATTTTCATAAGTCAAGCTGATCTTGGCATTTTTAAGGCGTTTTGCGTATTTATAGGAAAAAACTTCTTATCAGCTATCATGCACTCTCAGAAATGGATACTCATACTTATCGAAATTTTCTTTAATTTTCACGAAACCGTATCCAGGGAAATACTCCGAGCGGATATTTCATCAAATTGAGAAAATTACTTTCGTCACTTGTTTGAACATACGAATTTCGTCAAAAGTAAAGAAACATTTTTTTCATCCTAGTTTCGTTATACAGAATAAAATATAAATTACAGAATTATAAAATTACCTGCAAGTTCGTTGCTTTGAACGATTAAATCCTATTTATATTTGATGAAAATATAAATAAAACAGAGCAAACAAATAAATGAAATTGTAACATAATGTCGAAACAACACAGGGAAAAAAGCAATATGGCGGCAAGGAAAGCTAGCACGTACTGTTGTGAGTAAACAGTTTCGTCAAATATTTGAGAGTTCACGTTTCGTCAAAAATCACGTGATCGCTTGACGAAATGGATGTCAAAAACAATGAAATATCAAGTCCGAGGATGTCTGAATCGTCAAACTTGAGTATATTATTTTTGAGAGTGTGTATTCTGAATATGTTTGAGTTATGTTTTACTTTAATAAATTATATTCCCAAAAAAATTTTTAGATTTTTCATACTATATATATAAACTTAATAATTAATTTAAAAAAAAAAAAAAAAAAAAAAATGCACGGAAATTATATTTCATGAATTAAAAAAAAAAAAAAAAAAAAAAAAAAAAAAAAGGAAGAAGAAGAAGACGAAATCTGTTTTACTATTATTTTTGTTCAAATTTACATATTCATAAAGTTTAAACTAAATTCCTTAATGCTGCATTTTTTATTATTATGCAAGCCAGAAACACACATTTTCTTAAGTGTGGCCATAGCCTTCTTAACTGGATGCCTGCCGCGTGGCTCATTAACTTGACAACAGTTGAAGCGGTAGACAGCGCCACCTGGTACAGATTGTGCGACTTTTTTATTCAACTATCACCGATAATTTTAAGACGTAATATATGATATATATTATCGACGTTTCTTCGATTCTATTCGCCTTTTATTCATATCATATCCCACTTTTAAAATTTTTTTGGTGGCTGTTGAATAAAAAAGTCGCGCAATCTGTACCAGGTGACGCTGTCTACCGCTTCAACTGTCGCCAAGCTTCCGAACCACGCGACAAGCATCTAGTTTAGGAGGCTATGGTGTGGCATAATGTTTTGGGAGGAGATGCAAATTTCTGCCTTACACTTAAGGTAAATGTACACTTTTTATACGTCATTTTCGCCAAAAACGTATTTTTCAATTTTCATCTTGGAATACATTGTAAAACTTTAGCTTTAATTATAACTTTGCATTTTCTTTCTATTAGTTTGTAATTTGTTTTCTAGGGTTAATAGAACCCCAGTTAGGATGTTTTAAAAAAATATACGACAGCACAAAACAGAAAGTATTTTGAAGCAAATCCTTAAAGAAGGATATCTCCTACACTCTTACTTCAAAATCTATAAAATTTGCATACACATTTACAGTGTTATTAACCAGGTTTTGAACTATTTTTATAAAAGTACCTTAAAATTTGTTCATTTTCTGAAGTTAAGGGGTTAGAAATGTGTCGAAGTTTTCGAAAATATTTCAATATAATTAGTTTCATAGTACATAACTCCTAAATGTCATATACAAGTTTATAATAGTAGTAAATCCTAAAACTCACCATTTTTTTTTTCTTTTTTTTTTTTTTTTTCTTTTTCTTTTTTTTTTGAGTAAAATGATTTTTTTTTTTTTTTTTTTTTTTTTTTAATATTAATTATTTTTTATCATTTTACATTTTGTGTAACTGTCATTTTTTAGACAATGATAGGTTTTTTTTTACAATTTATATCATGTATGAAGGTGGTTATAATTAAATTTCCCCTATAAACAGCGTCTTACAGCGCAAACGGGTAAACGGAATTAAACGAAAATTCGTATACAGACTATACACGAGATGCGCTCACGGAATTTCGAAAAAAACAAAAATTAGTTCCAAAATGTCCACCAGAGGACGCCTTTTCGGGAAAAACATTAAATTTAACAGAATAAACGACCAAAACGGAATACAGAAACAATATTAACATTTATTGACTAGTTTCAGATCACCTTGTCATCGAACCACATTAAGTAATACCTGTTTTGCATAAAACTTCCTCTTCTTCGCAAGCATGCAAATCTCGACATCTTTTTCCTAGAACTGACAGCTTTTTCCGGTTTTTACATTTTATTACTCATAATTCTTGTTCTGGATTTTAATATTATTTATATGATTATAAAAAATATAATTACCGCACATCTGAAAAAAATTATAAAGTTAGTAGATAGATCATCTAGCTATCGCACATGAAAGAGATAAAATATGCCTGATTTTTGTAAAGAATGGTCTGAGGGGGGAGGAATCACATTAATACCCCATATAACTAATATGGTTCATAAACATTTAAATTGAATAATAAATAAACGAGTCAATGGAAAATATTTTTACTTCCATTACCCTACTACCGTAGGTAATGGAAGTATTGTATTCGGTTCAAAAACTCTATATCAAGTTTTCAAGTGATTTACACGTTTTAAAGCATCCTGAGTCCAAAAAAGTAGTTTTGGCAATTGGTCATTGTGTGTGTATGTATATGTGGAATCGTCTGACTATCATATCTCCGAAACTAATAAAGATAGAACTAAGAAACTTCATAATTGATACAGGTCTAGTGTACAGTTGCGTTTTCCAAATTTTGATGAAAATTGGAAATGAAACCATAAGTCCGTATTTCAAAAGCGGCTCAAACGATTTTCTTCAGAGTTGTTGTTTAAACACTCTATTAGATACCATTTCTAATGATAAAGTTGATTTGTTCAGGAAAACTGATAGGCGACCTGTATAAATAGCTCAATTTCAGGTCTCGTAAGTGCATTCCTTTAAAAACGGCCGTACGGATTTTTTTCAGGCTCGCCATATTAACTCCCTTTTAAATATCCTTTTGGATGTAATTATTGTTTTATGGTCAATAATTGAGTATTTCAAGTTTTGGTAAAAGTTGGTATCTCAAAAACGGCTCTAACGATTTTCTTGAAAATTGTTTCATTAATCCATTATTTTATATACCCTTTCACGTATATTACGGGGCTATTACGGAAATATTAACGGTCATCCTGATTATTGTAGTTCAGTTTTAGATCTCAGAAATTGGTGTTTAAAAAATAAAAATTATCTATTTTTTTTTCTTATTTTTTAACTCGCTATGTTAACTCTGTTTTATGTGTCTTTATACGTGTATGAAGATTCTCTTACTTGAAAATTCCAAAAAAGCATATAATATCGCTAAAAAATGCATATAGTAATAGTGGGTTGTGGAAGTCGTGTGGTTGTTTCACACCAGATTATTTTTACTTTCTCTTACCCATAGGTTCGAGAAAGTATTGTTTTAGGGTCAAATTTTCGAACGTGAGTTTTTGTTATATTTACATGTTCTGAGGTCCTTGAATACGAAAATCATGTTTTTAAAGAATGGTCTGTGTGTCTGTCTGTCTGTGTGTCTATCTGTGTGGATGGATGGACGTCTGTGTGTCTGTTATCAGCATATCTCAAGAAAAAATAGTAGCAGAAATTCCAAACTCGGTATTTTAAATGTGTAGCATATAAGGATGCCACAGTAATCTTTTCGTTGTGATGAAGCAAATGGTTCGTGTACAGGGACACTCAAAAGTATTCAAATACATAACATCTATGGGGGAAATTGCAGGTAAATAGAGTTTAACATCTAAAGACTGTACTAAACCAACTGAAACGAATATATATATTTTGTAATAGAGATAGTCAACTGGGAAAAAATTTTGTGTATGGAGGAGCCTCGCCTCCCCACCCCCCTGGAGGGAAGGACCCCTCAAAGGGAGTAAATTTTCATGATGAGTATCTTTCAGAAGAGCTCGCCAATACCTTTAAAACGAATGGTTGAACCATCGATCTGCGATAAGTTATCGATTGTTTTCATTTTTATCAAAAAAAAAAAAAAAAGTGTAATATTGAGAATAAATTCAACTTTTTCTTTCTTTCTTTTTTTTTTTTTTTTTTTTTTTAATATTTAGTGTTATACTACTTCTCTAATATGGAAATCGTCTGCATTTTCATAAAAGATAATTTGTTTAAATAATAATTTTAATAAATTATTTTTTAAAACCAGAATTATTTTTTAATAACCGAATTAAATTCTATATAAATGTGGGTGCATTAATGAAACGGGGGATTGAGGGGGGGGGGGGTAGCCCCCTCACACAGAACTAATTATCATATAAATTTCTTCCGAAGCCTAATTTGAATCGTTTAGCATAGGTTTACATAACAGTACTCGTTATCTTACTTCTTAATCTACAACCTATATTTATAGTATTAAATTTCAGGGTAAGATAAAGTAGTGTGAGTGACACACCAGATTATTACGTAAATTGAGATAACCAATAAACATAAAGAACATTTATTGCGTTTTTATTTCAAATATTATATATATATTTAAATAATATATATATTTTTTTTCCTTTAAAACTCATTCTTTTAAAATGCTTATATATTTTTTTAATTTAATACGAGCATACTCCAATGATTGGGAACAAAAAAATATTTTTTTTTTTTTTATTTACAATAAAGCCTTTAATACAGAATGAAATTCAATGTAAAACTTAGATCCTTTCAGTAACAGAACTTAAAATGACACAAACTAGTGGGCGGACTGCAATGTTCTTTACTCTTATAACATTAATGCTAAAACAACTCTTTAAATCTCTTTGATGGGATTATATTGCAGTTCCAAATACCAATATTTGAGCTCTTCAAAAATGTTATCGATTAAACAAACTGAAACCATAGCAGCGAACTTTTTGATATGTATAATTGAATTTCCTAGCAATAGAATAATTAGAATAAATAGAAAATATCTGTTGTTAAAGTGATGAAATCAATGCAAGACTACTAATGTTAATATTTCCTCTTTTTTCTTTATTATTTTTTTCCTTTATAAGTTTTAAAATTAAATGGCCACGGTACGTAACATATGGTTATTCCTATTTGTGATCTTGACATTAAAGCTGTCGGATTCACACTTTCTGCATTTCCAGAACATGTCGTCCTTTGTCTCAATTATTAATACATATATATATATATATATATATGTGCGTGTGTGTGTGTGTGTGTGTGTGTGAGCTATTATTAAAATAAATAAATAATATTTTATTTCATTAAGTAAACTAAAATTTCTCAGTTTTCTCTTTGAGAAGGAAAATTCAAAATTATTTAAAGCAAGTATGTGGCGGCCATCAAAAAACTTTCTTGTATATTTTCCTATAAAAATTCAAGCATTTCAAATTATTTATTATTATTATTCATTATGAATACAGACTATTTTCATCTCAGAGAGGCATTACACTAAATGTCCAACAGAAGTGAATTTTTACACTGAGAAAAAATATACCGTCTTCATCTAGAATGGATAAGTAGTTCTTTTCTAAATCATTTAACTAAAAATATAGATTTCCAAGCTATGCGCATAAGGCACGCCAATAGACTGAATAGACGAATTTCTAGTCTACACATTTCCAGATGGTGAGACAATATTCTGAATCTATTGTATTACGAGAAATTCTCGCCTGATTCCCTTGAATTGGGTAATAAACCACATGATTATAGTTGCTGAAACCCGCCTTTTGTAGTCTTATTTATTTGCAGATATTTTAAATAACTTTGCACTCGAGAATATAGGCAAATGCTCTAGAATTCTAATAGGGATTTCTAGAACTCACTTTCAAAGGAGACTAGAATTTATAGGAATGACATGGAACTATTTTTTCTTGGGCCACAATTTAGATTCTAGATTGTCAGTCACAGAATTTTTTTTTTCTCAGTATACCATGCAGATGCTTCCTGTTCTCCGTGAAAATTGCAGCATCGGTGAAAATTGAAGCAACTTTCCGAATATATGCACCTAAATTGAGTCAGAATAATGTCTCATATTGGCCTTTTCGTATATTAAGTTTCGTTTGATTACACGCATTTGAACCTGAGATATTACCTTCTCATACATTGCGGAAATTGCTGTGTATCAGCTCCACATTTTAAGCGATTGACACTAAAAGTTGACAAGCACTAATTTATGTCTAGGAGCATCTGCATATAAATTTATATGAGATTCTGTGCAGTAGTTCCTGAGATATAGCTTTCCCCGAAGATACGGAAATCTCTGTATGGCAGCGCCATCTATTGAACAATTAGCGCTAAAAGTTGATGAGCATTAGTTTATGTCTAAGTGTATCTACATAATAATTCATATGCACTTATCCGCAAGAGTTCCTGAGATATAACCTTCCTTGGAATTGTGGAAATCGCTGTATGGCAGCGCCACCTGTTGCTCAATCAGCGCTAAAAGTTGATGAGCGTTAATTTATTTCTAGGTGCATCTACATAATAATTCATATACAATTCATTAATTATGGCATATTTTTAAACTTTTTTTTAACGTTTAGAAAATTCCTAACTTTTAAATTATGTTTCGTTTTTAAAAAATTGATTTTAATAATTTTTTATATTTTAATTCTGAAATTGAGAAATGCTTGCATTTTTCAATTTTAAAATAAATTTGAAAAACTAAATATGTAAATCAATTTTTAAATTTTAATGCCCCTGAAATTTGATTAACACTTTTATAATAGTAATGGTATTTTGATCGAGATAAGGACAAATCATTTCTTAATAATTTAAAATAAAAAACTATATAAGTTTAATTTTGCTTTTTATAATAATTTTGTATTATTACAACACTGTTCCTTTACTTAAGTAATTATCGTTTGTGAATATTTAGTTTTATTTCTTATTAATTATTTTTAAATTTGTGATTACAATAAAATTAAATCTAATCCACTTATACCTCTTTTTGTGATGCTTTTCATCTTTAAAGTACACTGTCCCTTATGTTGATTAACACTTTAAAATTAAGAATATTTTCATGGAAACCAGGACAAATCAGTTTTAAATATTTTAAATTAAAAGACTGTATAGATTTAAATTTGATTTTTTAAATAAATTTGCATTGCAAAACACTGGTTTTTAACACGCTTTTATTAGCTTCACCTGTATGTATGTTTGTATGTATAATGTATGTTTGTAACCGCTCTGGGAGCAAACAAAAAATCTATATTGTAAAAAAAGACATTCCCTACGTGAACGCTGCGGCTGTGAGGTAAAGCTCCGCGCTACGAATCTAAAGGTCCAGCGTTTGAGCCCAGTCAAGGGAGATTTTTTAAAAATGATTTTTGTTTAATTCTAAATTATTTTAATTAAAGATTTAAATGTATGTAAATATTATGGTGTATCACTCACACGATTTTCTCTTACCCTGCATTTTAATACTAAGATAGATATTTTGTGCTTTTTAATTCACATTTCTATAAAAGCGTGTTCTTTAATTTTTTTAAACTATAATATTATCTCATTCTATATGGGATATGACGAAGTTGCATTCGCATCGATATCAGAGACATCGCCACCGTGAAACAAATAAGCGATAAATGTCTTGCTTGTTCACATTTCTATAAAAGCGTGTTCTTTAATTTTTTAAAACTATAATGTTATTATTTATGTACAGTCACCCAAAAAAAAAACGCCACCCCCCCACCTAATTTCGCCGTAAATTATCGTAGAAACATTTGACTAGTACCGATCGATTTGTAATAACGTCTAGTTTATAACGGTATAGTTAAATTTTGCCTAAGGGGTCGTCTACATATTAAAACTGGCATTAACTTCGTTTTCTTCAATGGCAACCCCTATTTTCGACTTCATATTCAGATTTCTGAGATCAAGGCGGTTCGAAAAACATACCTATTTATACACCTTAAATCAATTTTAAATAGAGTTACACGTGAAAATGTATTAGGGGTCCGTCTATACATTTAGAAAATATAAATCAAGATCTACCACCCACTTTACATTTTTTATTAAGTTTCACACCGGAAAAATTTTTCAGAAATGTTAATTATAAAATTAAAAAAATGACTAATTCACAAAACTTTTTCAGTTAGTTTATGAATTAAAAGATTTTTATTGGTTTCTATTGATTAAACATCAGATAGTTCACTTCATACGAAGAAAATTAAATAGCTTGAATAGATATTAAAATATCTATGAAACGAAAAAAAAAAAAAAAAAAGATGAATGGTTTTAAATTTATTTGAAAATTCAAAATTATTTTAACTCAAGCTGCCGTATAATTGTCTGAAACGGCGGCACTCAACCTGGTTCCCACGGCCGTTTCACAGTGACAATGGGAGTTTGTTCTGATACTGCAGTACTTTCATTTTTTTTTAATTGACTTTTTTAAAATATTAAAACAGATTTTTTTATTTTTATTTATTTATTTTTTTTAATTAATTATTATTATTATTATTTTTTCATGAAATTATTAAAAACTTTTACATAAATCTCCACGATATTCTTTTGCTTTTATATTTTATAATGTGTAACAAATTAATATACAAAATAATAAATCCTACTACTTAATGGGATGTTCTAAAATTCTACACTTTAACACAGATACCGAAGTGGACGGTGGGTGTAGAAAGGCTGACTACCCTTAATCTAAATCTTCACTTGAAAAGGTCAAAATGTTACATAACTCTTTTTTTTAAAGGAAAAAAGAAGAAGATAAGGAGGAGAAGGAAAGATCAAAACGAATATAAAGCATATTAAACGTTAATACCCTTTAAACACTGGAAAAAGGCGGGGTTTCGTATTGTGTGTCATTTGGGAGCTGTAGAGTGCCAGAAAATTACTTTATGTAATAAAACTTTTCATTTAAAGGGTATTTAAAGCAGCATTATATTTAATACATAGGCTATTCAGAAAAAAAGTACCATTCATCTGGTTCATGAAAAATAAAGAACATTTTCTGGCATTGCTCTATGTATATACATTCTTGTCAACCTATCCCGGAAGGTTACTGGTCCCGCCCCTTTCCGTACATTTTTTTCACATCAGTCTTTTTAGAGCCGTGTCAGCCATCGGTGGCTGACACTGATCTTTCCATTTAGGCTAAGTCAGCCGGCAGTGTAAAATATGATATAAAACTACAGAACTTACATAGTTTTAAGTAATTACTGACAATTTATTTAAAATTTACTTCATGTTTTTTTTTATTTATTTATTTTTTTTTTTTAATAGGATTTTTATAGGATTATATCGTTAAGGCCTAATGGGGTTTATTGAAACTCGAGTGGCATGAATGGGATTTCCATAAGAATTCGCGTGGCGCTCAATGAGTTAATCGTAAATGTATTTGAAGTTAATTACTCTAAAAATTAAATTGTGTACACACAGGGGCGGGAACTAACGATGTTACGGGCTAGGTTGGCAAGTATGCATATATATTTTACTTGATTTATAAAAATTTATAACACATTTTCTTCTTTTTTTTTAGTACTTTGTGTTTATATCTCTCATTAAAAATAAATACAATATTCATATATAAACATTTCCATACAATAATGTATATAAACATATTGATTAAAGAAGATTTGTTGATATTATATAATTATTCTTCTATCTGTATAGTATATTAACACAAATATATTTTGTAAATTTCGCAGCATCGAAAAACAGCAACATAGCTTCCATATCAAGGCTTAATGTAAATAGGACGTAAGCGTACTGTAGCTAGTGTTGAAAAAAAAAAAAAAAAAAAAAAAGAATAACAGTGGGCTAAAAATACGCCGGAATAAATTAAAATGTTGTTTATTCTGGTTTTAGTCAGGTGATATCACTCGTGCTAAATAGCTGGATCCGCCCTCTCTTAAGCTCAGGTTCAGCTCATCATAAAAATATTGTTTTTAATATCTGCCGCACCAAAATGTTCAAAACACAAATGCCAATTTTCATATATTTTGAAATCTTCCCGTTTCAACTTTAAAAGCATTTAGATTAATTTATTTTATTTTGAATTTTTAAATTTAGACGTTTTAAGTCTTTTAAATGAAATTTCAGGATTCTGTAAGATCAATATCTATATATTTGAAAGTAATAAGACAATTCCTTTGTTTTAAGTTTTTATTCCATAATAACTGTGACTTTGATTTCGTGATTAGGAAATTGAAAATAAATACTATTGAGCTATGTTCCAATAATAGATCTTATAAACTTAAAAAAAAAAAAATAATAATAATAAAGCAATTTTTCACTATTTGATTATGTATTAAAAAACTTTTAATAGAAATTTGATATTTTATTATGTTACATTATGGGATAAATTTTAAATAACATAAAGCTTACAAACGGTACAGTAACCAAATGCAAATATGTCACAACAAAATTTAAACAGAAAATTTATGGTAAAAAATCTTTTTAAAATTATTAAATATTCATAATAATAATAATAAAACGATTGTCGAATGCATAATTGCTGTTTCATGCAATCAGTTTCGCTGTACCGTGTTTTCTAAAACATGATATTTAACTAGAGGTGTACGTACTCTTGAATATTGAAATGCGAAAAAAAGTGTAACAGGGTTAAAATAGAATTTTAGCAGCGAAAAACTAGAAAAAGATATTTAATACTTATGAAGAAAGACTTAACATATTAGGATCGGATATATTCTTCTCTTGTACCGTAAGCCACGCCTTACTACAAATTTTCTAAAACTTTATAATATAAAGCAAAATAATTTTGCATATTTGTAATTAAATCATTTAAGTTTTGTCTTCAATAATCGATGTAGGAAATACCATTGTGATTTATGCATACCAGCGTCACATATAGAGTCAAATAGGAATATGCAAATTTGTCTTTTTTTTTTAAATAATGTTTCAGCGAATCAGAGGCGGGGCTTCTTTTCTTTTGAAATTCTTTCACAATCCCTCGCCTACATTGTGATAACTTTACAAAAATATGCCAATTTGTATAATAAACATCGAAATATTGCTTAGGAAACAATAAAAATAACATAAAGGTAAATTAAAATAGTTTTCCGTCAAATTATATACAAACATTTACTTATAGAGGATACAGATTATAACAAGTGACGGCCCGCTAACAGGAATAAAAAGTGAAATATCACTGTAACTAAAAAAATAATGTTAGGAACGAGCTGTAAATTTGGAAACCCATGTTTTTGATGATGCCCGTTCTATTCGTGCAAAAATTAACATAGGACATAATTCATAATTTTTTCAAATATGAATTTATTAATAATTTTCATAATTCAAAAAATGTTTTTTTAGCAAAAATTTGCATGGAATATGTTTGGGTCACTTCATTCTAACGAATAAAAAAAACAGAATTTAAATATCATAATTATTTCGGAAGATATGATTTAATGTTTGTCACATTCATTTAACATTAGCAACCCCAAACTTTGACAGCTTATAGCTCTATGAAACATTGAGCGAAATATATAAACTATACCATTTTCCGTGATGATTTGATCCAAAGAATTCAAAAAAATTATAAAAAATGGGGGTTACCATTGAAAAAAATGAAGTTGATGTCAGTTTTAATATGTAGACGACCCCCTAAGTAAAATCTAACTATAACATTATAAACTAGACGTTATTACAAACTGATTGGTACCAGTCGCATGTTTCTACGATAATTTACGGCAAAATTAGGTGGGGGGGTGGCGTTTTTTTTTGGGGGTGACTGTACTTGCTGTTCGTGCAAATTCAATGTTTCTTGTCATTAAATATTTTTAAATTCGTGATTACAATGAATTGCAACTCAATCCACTTATACCTACGAATTCTTTTCTAAAAAATTAATCCTTTCTTCTTTCTAATTCAGATCAAATACTTCAGGAAAATTCAAAAAAATTTTTTACGACAATAAAAGGAACATAAGATTTTAAAAGAAAGATTTCGAGATTACATTTGGAAATACTTAATATTAGCCAATTTTATTTTCTCCAGAAGAGGCGTCAGAGTTATTGAAACTTTAATTAAATTTTATAGAAGTTCGGAACAGCTGTCAAACGCAATTTTACCGAAACTTCCTATATACAAGAATAAAACTAAGTAAGATGTACACTAAACTAACAGCAAAGACAGCAAAGGTTTGTTTTGACATATGAATATATATATATTTAACCAGATATAAAAAATGGAGAGTATTTGGATGGTTTTTTATCTCACATTAATGATACTAGTTCTATGGAATGAAATTGTCTAATGCAACATATTACGAATACACATTTTTCTTTCATTAATGTTTTAAAAATTTAATTTATGTTTTTATTAGGAAATATACATTTTATGGTCGCGTATAAATAATAAACATTTCGAAAACTAAAAATTAGTTAAGGTCATAATTCATTAAAGATCTTCAATAATTAAAAACTTTACTAATAAGGTCAATTTGTAAATTCCTTATTAAAAATTTTAATATAAAAAATATATAATATAATAGTATAATAATTTATATATAACTTTCATTTTCCTTTATATTTCATTTTTTTTTTTTTTTTTTTTTTATTACATAACCCTGACCTTATCAGAAATGTTGAACTTTTCTTCAAATTAGTAAGATAAGGGACACGATAATGGAGAAATTCAATATTGACATTTCTATTTTTACTTTCCGAACACTATAGTGAGGAAAGTTTTGTAATCATGTCAAAAATCCGAATTTGAGATTTTGATGTTTCTATACGTTTCGAGGACCCATGAGTCCATTTTCACTATTTTTAAGATGATGTATGTATGTGTGTGTGTGTGTGTGTGTGTGTATGTATGTATGTGAGTGAACCCGCTAGCGTCTAAATGCTTCGCACGAATAAGCTGAAAGTTGGTACATATATTGTAAGTCACCATAGTACGAAATCTATTGATTTTGGTGAATTTAGCATTTATAGTTTTTTTTACAGGAACACATAGAAAAATTCTTTATCATTATGGCCTATGGGACCAAAATCTTAAAAGTGCGATAGCATCTAAACACCTTATTCAATTGAGCAAAAAATTTATACACACATTATCGGTCACAGATACTCAATCTGCATAGATTTTGGAGAATCTAGCACTTATAGTTTGTTTACATGGACACAAAGAAAAATTCCTTATCATTAAGGCCTATGGGTCCAAATTTTTAAAATTGTGATAGCGTCTAAACGCCTTATTAATCTGAGCAAAAAATTTATACATATGTTTTTGGTCACAGTTGCACCAACTGTATAGATTTTGGTGTATTTAGCACTTACAGTTTTTTTGACAGGGATACAAAGAAAAATTCTTTATCATTATGGCCTATGGGACCAAAATCTTTAAAGTGCGATAGCATCTAAACGCCTTATCAATTGAGCAAAAACTTATACACATATTATAGGTTACAGATACTCAATCTGTATGGATTTTGGAGAATCTAGCACTTATATTTTTTTACAGGGACACAAAGAAAATTTCTTTATCATTATGGCCTACGGGACCAAATTTTTAAAAGTGCGATAGCATCTAAACGCCTTATTCAATTGAGCTGAAAATTTATATGAATATTATAAATCACTGCTGCACTAACTATAAGCATGTTGATGAATGTAGCATTTAAAGGTTTTTACAGGGATACAACGAAAATGTCTTTATCATTATGATCTATGGCCTCAAAGTTAAGTAGCGTTCAATAAAATATCGTGTAATATATGGAGAAAAATACTCACTCTATTATGGTTTTCTCTCTTTTGTTTGTTTAACAACTCCTCTTTCTTTACTTTATCTGCAAAACTGTTAATTACTCAATGTTCGGAAAGTCGAGTGGAGTCACTCCAGATTTTTTTTAAAATCCAGAGTGAAAAGACATGTTCACAGCACGAGTTAAGGAACTTAACTACGTGCATAAATCTTTGAAATAATTATTCGTATCAAAAATTAATATAAAGTCTGAAATAGAGTACTAAAATAAACATTCAATTAAATAGTCCTAAATTGCTTTTTGAACAAACATAAATTAGACGTATCGTCTCAAAATTGTTTCTTAATACAATAAAGATCGAAAAATCTATACCAGTCATCAAGTTCCAGCAAATCACTTTGCAATATAAAGACTTTATTTTATGTGTTGAGAGATCATAATCGTAATAATTTTAGTATTCTTGAATAACCTAGTAATAATCATCACTTAAACTATTAAAAAGGAGAAACTAATACTCATGTTGTTCATTATTTATCGAATTATAAAGGCATGCAACAAATTTATTTATTAATCATACTATAAAATTACCAAAATTACATATTTAAAAATTTTTGATTTTCATTAAATATGGTATTTACTTTATCTATCTATCTATCTATCTATCTATCTATGTACGTATATATATATATATATATATATATATATATATATATGGGAATGAAAGTGAAATATCGTTTATATTTGAACATTATATTAGCCACAATAAAATTAAATACACTCATGTTTGTGAAAATTGCAACTTTAAGGGGGAATGGGAATATTAGAATAATATTATTGGGCACATATGTTAGGAAGAATAATTGATTAAAATTTCTGGAAATTTGGAGTAAAATGTACGGAGAAAACAGTACAGAAATCAGCGACCTCTGTGAGCGAAAAAAACACTTATTTGCATAGGCATTGAATGAAACAGCGATTGGATGACATTGTACGGGTAAAGCATTTCATAAAGCTTCAACACGATGCCACAATTCATCGATCGCAGTCACTGGTAAGTGATGGGGGGCCAGTCCTTTTTCAGTGATTAAACAGTTGTTTTCATTGGTGCGAGATCAGAAGAACGCGCAGGCCAGAGCAACAGTTGAACACATTCTGCATCAAGGAAAGTCTGAACAATACGAACAACTTGCGGTCGTGCATTGTCCTGATTATGTATTACGCTTCGGAGGCCTTGAATATAGGATAGTGCGACAGGCCTTACCCAGGCATCATATAACGTTGTTATAGCATTGCAAATAAGTCTGAACAGTGAAAAATTAGTTATAACAACGTTGTAACAACGTTAAGTGCTGTTGGGGTAACTTGTCAGAAATCTAATAGCTGGTATTCAGAGCGGCGGGAATAAAAGCAAGAGGTGTTCAAGACGTGTATCCACTGGTATCGCACACCATGACACCAGGATGTGACCAAGTATGGGGCTACCAAAATTTTGATTACTCTCAAAATTGCATCACTGATACAGGCGTCTTTAATGTGTGATCAACGACAAACCTGAACGCAGGAATGGTGTAAAGTCGCCTTCTAGACAAATCACAATCCTGTTTATAGCATCAGGATTGCTTTATCCGTATTTAACGGCATTGTGAATAATGCACATTGCCAGCTGGGATTCGACAGCGTCACACTGTCCATCACCTGCAGTTATGTTTTGGGGTCCCATTGGATACACGTCTCGATTTCTTCTTTTTCGCATTCCCAGAATTCTGAATAGCGGCCATTAAATTTCTGGTGAGTTAAGGCCCATCCATCCGCTCTATATTCAGGCCTCCGTTACGCAATATTTAAGCAGGATAATGCCCGACCGCAAGTTGTGAGTATTATCTGGACCTTCCTTGTTACAGAATGTGTTTCAATCATAGCTCCGTACAGCGTGGTCTCCTGATCTCGCACCAATGAAAATGACTGTTTAATCGCTGAAAAGCGAGTAGCCCACCACCACTCACCAGCAACTTCAGTCTGTGAACTGTGGCGTCCTGTTGAAGCTTCATGAAGTTCTGTACATGAATATGTCGTCCAATTGCTGTTCGATTCATTGCCTCAGCAGATAACTGTAGTTATTGCTCCTAGAGTTCACTGCTTTATGTACTGTTTTCTGAAGATATATTACTCAAAACTTCTTGAATATTTAATCAATCATTCTTCCTGCTATAATGCATATGCCCAATAAATATTATTCTTATAATCGTAATCCTTCTTGATGTTACAATTTTCACAATCATGAGTGTATTTTGGATCATTGTGGATTCGACCAGACTGTCACGAGCTGTTAATTCGTTTTAAGGGATTTATGTTACTAAAAAAAAGAGATTTACATGCAAAAGTTTTAATGAAGAAAAAAAAATTTTTTTTTTTTCGGGGGGGGGGGGGGGGGGGCAATATGGACCAAGCGGGTAATATGGCATAGTTATGAAAGAAAATACGTAATGCAGCCATTTCCTTAAAAGCTTATATAAAACAGGATAGTATTTTTACGGAAAATCGTGAATAACTGCAATATAAATATTTTATTTCGAATTTATAATTGAAAACAAACACTATTGAAAAAAGTACCAACATTCGAGTTTTAAAAAAATTTGCAAAGAATGGGGAACCCTAACCGCCATCTTGGAGAAGCAATCAACCTCAACTAACTGTTGGTAGATATAAGTTCATGGGAATGAGATAACCAACTCAACTCTCCTACCGTAAATGATACTAAATTTTCATTCTGTTTACTGTTTTGTAAATAGTTTGCAGAATTCCAGGTAGTTACGTCCAAAAACATTTTGAATCTTGATAACTTGAAGAAGTTGTGTGACAGAAAAATTGCTGTTCTCATTGACACAAGAAGAAATACCGTTCATATATGAGGCGCAGTAAAGACGTTTGACGTGTTTCTAATAGGTTGCAGCTCCGTACAGGTGAGATATACCGGTATCTCACTTCAACCGACCATTTCATACTCCCCATCGTTCCCCATCGTTCCCCATCATATATATATACTCTATAACAAAAAAAGCGACTCACCAAGAAGGAGTAATGCAAACTGGACAAAAATTGACATACATACAGGTTTCGATAGAAAATGCAAAATTTTAAAGTTTGGCTGCAATCGAATGAGTATGCGACGCTGCAGTGCATCTCAACTGAGCAACTGGCAGAAAATTAAAAATGAGAAATTTTAATTCCAGGTCATAAATTCTCCTAGAATTTTATTCCATCTTTTCAGAAAGACAGTAACTATGCCTCGCATACAGGTGCGCAAACACCATGCGCAGATGTCAGCATTTGAGTGTGGTGTGTATTTGGGCTCAAAGAAGGCGGTTGGTCTAATCAGCGATTTTTTTGACAGTTGGATAGGAGCGGTACCACTGTTAGATAATATTGACAGGTATGGGGAAACCATGGTCGAACGCAGCGTCAGAGAGGAAACGGTCGGCCTAAAGAGTGGATAGAAAGTGAGAGCCAGTCAATCGTCAAAGCGGTACTCGAAGCTCCAATTCATCATTATCATCGGTCCTACGTGCAACTGGTACTTCAGTGACTTCAAAGACCTTTTGTAGGTGGCTCAGTGAAAGGGGGTTGAGCTCAATCCCCGGATCTCTCTTCCACTGAGCGCGTTTGGAGTTACATTAAAAAGGTGTTACAACCAGCTCGGGATTTTACCAATCTAACGCACCAATTGGACAGAATTTGCCACGATACTTCACAGGAGCACATCTGCCAACTCTATCAATTAATATCAAGCCGAATAACTGCGTATCTAATTTCCAGAAGTGGACCAACGCGTTATTGACTTGTGTACTTTGTGATGCCCTTTCTCATTATTAAATCATTCAAATTTTCTGAAACTGTAATAAATTGTTTTTCTCCACATGTATATCAAATCTACCAATTTTTGTCCCTTTCGGATAACTCCTTCTTGGTGCGTCGCTTTTTTTGTTATAGAGCGTATATGACCAGAAACTGGAAAAGTTTTTCATATATACATAATTACATATACAAGAAAATCCTTTTCAAAGGAATAAAAATATGGAAAGCACACGTAGAAATGGAAGAATAATTAAAAAATCTTTTTAAAATTAAGTATGAAAGTCTACATTAAAATAGTACTTCTACAGGGGCAATGACTGAATAATGTATGCATATATTAGGTGATGCATAAGCCAAGTAAAATTACAGATCAACCACCCAATTCACCCATAGGAGATATAACCAAAGAAATATGAAATCAAGATAAATTTAATACAGCGATTTAATGGAAGGTAAAGAGAAACACGAGAAAAAAATAAATACTAGCTTGCATAAAAAATAATGTATTAAATTATGATTAGTTACATATAGAATAATTTGTTAATGATGAGCGTTAAATATGTGAAGTTTAACAAGCTACTAATTGATAGAATTGATATTAAAGTATTTTTACAGCTTGTAAAAAAATTAACTCAGAAATACTTATAAAGTTAATCATTTATATTTTCAAAACTAATCATTTTCAAAATCATAAGGCTCAATTTAAAAATAATCTAAATTAAAATTAAAAATATATAAATTGATGTTTATTTAAATTTAATAATTAACAATATTAAATTACTTTCACAATTACTTTTACAATATTAAATTACTTTTACAAACATTTTACAATTAAATAAATAAATAATATTTTTAATATTATATACATTTTTTAATTTCAATAGTTTTTGAAAAATATTAATAAACTTAATATTGATGTATTTCAATGTACATGTATAAAAACTTTCATAACGCTTTGACAATAATTTTGAAGAACGATTTTCAAGCGTCCGGTATTTTCTTAAGGATATTTTGATGGGTTCATGTTATTAGAGAAAAAAGTTGAAGAAAGTAACAATTCTAAGAGATCTAACACAGTCTAAGAGATTCAACACAAATGAAGATTGTTTGAAAAGAGCTGGGCGGCCAGCCAAAAATATTAACGATGAAATATGAGGTACCTATTAAGGTTTTTATATTTAATTAATTATGTGTAAAGTGCTTCATTATAATTATAATTTTATTTATTGTTTAATTGTCGAAAACCTGGATTTATTTGATATTATGCCTGTGGATTAAGGATTCTCAAATGCCATTTGCGTCTGCACAATGTCGTTTTATGCACGTTAAATCTCTTTGTTGATAAGTCGTTTTTAATGCACCATAAGTAAATTTATAGAATTAATACTTTCTTAAATAAATTTTTAAGGATATTTTATCGTTTTACGGTTTTTCAACTTTCCATTTTACATAATGTTTATACTTACCGCTATTTGGTAATGTTTTTTGGTGTTTATTAACCCCCCCCCTCCTTTATATATATATATATTTTTTTTTTAATTGTAAATAATTACTTTTTAAGCAAATGGAAATCTATTAATAAAAAACTAATTAGATCTGAGAAAAAAGTTAATTTCTTAAACAACTGTAAATATTTCAAATTAACACCTAAGTTTTTAAGAATTAGTAATAAATTTCTAACCCAAGAGTTTAAAAATGACGTTCATAAATTTGAACAAAAAATATTAAATAAAGTTATACGTAAAAGGAAAGCTGAGGTCTTTAAAAATAAGAAAATATGGAACGAAACCGCCGAAAATCCTGAGAAAGTTGCTCATAATGAAGAATGGAAATTATATAAGGATAAAATTAATCAATATTATGAAACAGAAAAATATACTATAATGAACAAGCATAATAAAAAACTATGATTTTGGATTAAGAAAAACAACTATTAACCTAACGAAAAAACTGAATACCCATATATTAATTTATCTGAAACCCATATAAATAACCATCAAGATGAACTTTTAAAATTAGGACCGAAATACATTCTAGATTAACCTGTAAATATTAAAGAAAGTATCGCGAAAATCGAATCCGCCATTAATAAAATCCTTGAAGAAAGTAAAGTTAAAATTAGAAGCACGGCTATCACCGAAATTACAAAATCTGCTCAAAATAGAAACATTAATAGGGAAGACCTACGCGAACTGAATAAACTAAAAAGAAACAATGATATAACCTGCACACTTACAGATAAAACCCATAAAACAGCTATTTTTGACAGAAATCAATATGTAGAAAAAATGGAAGCAACAGTAAATGATATTGGCGTTAGAAAAATTGATAAAGACCCCAACAATTGATTAATTGAGAAAACTAAAACAATCATTAAAGATGGTAAATGGCCTGACCACGGACTTAGAGAAGAAGGGCCGTTTTCTCCAACGGCGGCCTTCCCTCAAAAATGGACCCGAAATGGTCGCTATTATTCGTTCGCCGCTAGGGGTCGTATGTGTTCTCTGACTGTCCACTACCTCCGTAGAATAGCATTGTGCGCAGACGAAATTTTAGTTTTATTTTCAGTTTTGTTTTTAATTTATTTTTAATATTGGATTTTTTTCATAATGTCGCATTGTTACGCACCGGGTTGCACCTCTGGATATCGAAGTGTTCGGAAAAAAAAAACAAAGAAATAGGTGAAAAGAACCCAAGTTTATTTCGTCGACCTAATGTAAGCTATTGATTTTAATGTTTTGTTGAATGATAAAATTGTTGTCTTATAAATATTCTATTAATTACTATACGAAAAAAAAAAAAAAATAGGCTGATTTAATTGGGATGGTTCTTAGTACAATTCTGTTTGATAGATGTTTTTTTTTTTTTTTTTTTTTTTTTTTTTAATTAATTAAAATGTAATTTTTCAGGTCACTTTGCATTAAGATTTTAAAATTTGCGTGCTAGCAGTATTCCTTTTTTCATATTATTCGGCTTATACATGCGAGCTTGCAATCTTACGAATTTAAATCATGTTAAATTATAAATCACGTTTTTTTTTTTTTTTTTTTTTTTTTTTTTTTAATTGCAGTTTTTAAAAAAAAGTATTTTAAAAATCTTGAATTGTAAACCGATTTTGGCAAGAGTTAAAAATTGGTAAAAAATGATATGAGTTCACAGTCAAACTTTTTTCAATTCATTTCAAAATTACTGAGTTTTAAGATATTTTAAAAATATTTTTTTTTTTTTTTTTTTTTTTTTTTTTTCATGCCACTTTGCATTGACATTTTAAATTAATTTTACAAACTGCCAATCTTTTAACTTCCAATTCATGTTAGATGATGAATCACGTTATATTATTATCATTATTATTACCGTATTATAGAAATGTATTGTTTTTAACAAAAAAGAAATTTTTAATTGGTTTTGTCAAAAATTAAAAATAATGATTATGATGTCACAGTAAAAAAATCCTAAATTCAGTTGAAATTGGAGATTTTAAAGAAAAATTATATTTAATTAAATTTATCACCAGTGCCACATTCACATTTCATAATTTATAAGCTAGTGTTCTTCCAGCTGAAAATTAGAGATTTTATGTAAAAATTAGAGTATTAAATTCAAGGTAAGTTGTTTTTATAAAGTTAGCTTTTCACTTAATCTCCGTGTCATCTCGTCGGTGTATCGAGCTATTCCTTACCCTCCTAAAATAATATATATGTAATATGTATATATATATAAAAAATAAATAAATAAATAAAAAAGTAAATCATGCATATTATAGCATGAGCATATTTGTGAAAAAATAAATAGAGTCTAAGACATCCAACAAATGTCAGATAAAACTTCCTTCTTAATACGGTATACATTTCATTTGTAACCAAGTATATACATATTACATTTCTCTTAAATGTTCAAATTTTACTTACAATATTCTGATTTAAATATGCACTTAAGGTATAATTTTCTCATAATCATAAAACATCAATATAAAAATTACGTTATTTAATCTTCATAATGTTAAATACTTTTATTTTATAAGAAAATGGAAAACATTCAATTTTGAAAAAGAGGTAATTTTAGGGGACACAAAATTGAATGAAAATGATCATAAAAACAGATTCAAAAGCTACTTTACACAAGTGTTGGGGGCCGCGGTAGCCCAGTCGGTAGAGCGCCGGCCTCGTAATCGGAAGATTGTGGGTTCGGTACTCGAGCCGGCCGAAGACCGTCGTGTACACTAATGGTGGCTTGGCTGGTGCACGTAAAATCTGTCGTGGCCGCAATGTCTTCCATGTTCCCATCAAAAATTGTACCTCTGGTGGTCACCGAAGCGGGAGAACCATCCCTTCCGCGGAGGAACAAAATTGCGATGGCATGTCTCCGGACCAACACTAGGGGCGAGTTCCAGACCGTCGCTAATTGCCCATCTGCGCAGCACTAGTGCGACGTAAAACCCTACCAACCAACCAACCGCGTGGTGGAAACATTTTTATCTCAAATGATGAATTTCGACCAGTACACCTTAATTTAAATTAATAATATACGGATACCAGAAAAAAAAAAATTCTAATTTTTATAGATGCCACTGGACAATATAGAATTTTTTTTTTTTTTTTTTTTTTTTTTTTTTTTAATTATTAGTTTTTGATATATACTTTTTTTTTTTTTTTTTTTTTTTTTTTTTGGTACTTTCATGTAGTTAGATTAAAAAAAAAAGTTGATAGACATTTTTTTGATTAAAATTATAATCATAAAAGAAAAAATAAAATTGGCAAATGTAAAAATAAAATTAATATTCGACAGATCTAACGATTTGTTTTAAAAAAACAGTCTTGCTTTGTCAACATTTTAAAAAAGTTTTCACAAGTAAAGTCGGTAACAAAAGTCTCCGAACACTAGCAAAAATTCCTATATAAAAAAAGTACACTTATACAGTTTTGTTAAATAAATCCTTGTCGAATCCTGTTCTTTGTCAGTCTGAAAACAGGATTCAACAAGGATTTATTTAACAAAACTGTATTAAGTGTACTTTTTTTACATAGGAATGTTTGCTAGTTTTCGGAGACTTTTCTTACCGACTGTATAAGCTAAATTAGTCTTAGTAGTTAACAAGTTTTTAAAGTTGGTATATAAAGGGGATTTTTTTCACATGTCTACATTTTGTTATTTGAAGAAAACAGTCGCTTTGTGGGAGCATTTTTGCTAGAAGGACATAAAAGGAATTCAACTAACTTTTGCATATTTTTTTGAGGTGGTAGTAGTGTTATCATTAAGACCAATTGTTTGCACTAGGGTTCTAGACGTGAGTAAGAGACTCCTCTATGGGGTTTTTCTAAGAGATCCTAGTTTATATTTACGCTAGTTTCGGAGAAAATCAAGGAAAACTCCTAACAGTTAAGCCAACAAGCGCGACCGGGTATCGAACCCAGCATTTCACGTAGACCAGCTTCGAGAACGGAACCTTTCGATCACTGGTGGGCCTATATTTATGAAGAATATTATTCATGCAAAAGTGAGAACACACGTCAACCGACCGCGTATCAGCCGGAGTACCACCACCTTAATGATTTTATGACAATTTCAATAGTGATTTCGTGTTCTAGATTAAAGGATCGTACAAATATAGAGAATACTTTTATTTCTTTATGATTCGAAGAATCTGAATAGACATAAACCATAATATACTTTGGCAAGTTTATTAGAAAGTTGTTCTTTTTGCGAACCTAACGCAGAAAAAAGTTAGTGTTCACCGCTCGACACAGCGAACAGCCGATTGAGCTTCCCAGTTTTGTAAAAATTTTGAAATTAAGGACTAAATCCTTCTATTTGAAATAGAGGATAGCGGACAAAAAACATAAAAAAGAGGACTTTTTAGTCCTGTAATGTTTGTTTCGTTTAAGAGGGCAGAGCGATGAAAAAGAAGACTGTCCTATTGAAAAGAGGATGTCTGGTCACCTTACCTAAAATAAGCATGATTTTATAAATTGAATCAATTTTTTTTAAGTAATTTTTATTACCTTTCAAGAAATGTCAGGTTCGATCATAGGTCGTGCTCATCGACCAAGACGTTGGGAGTTTTCCGTGGTTTTCTCAGAAACTCGCGTAAATGCGGGCTAGAACCCCTTAGAAAGACTCCCACGGAGGGCATTCCACCTATTGGCCTAGGAACGTAGCGCAGGCAGTCGGCCTTAAACCCAACCATTACTTTTTAATTATGTTGTTATGACAGGGTTTTTTTTTTTTTTTTCCTTCTTTTTTTTCCAATTCTTGTTGCACAAGTAGAAAAAAAATGCATTCTAGAAGGAGAAAAATGTTCTCTAAGCTTCAATATAATATTTTTTAATTAAAAATCTTACTATAGGAACTTGTATTAAAAAGCTGAGAGAATACTTTAGAAATTATGAGTACCAGGCAGCTATAATGTTGTTAAGGAACAGAATATTATTTTACATGCAAGAAACAGTGGTAGCATACTGTTTGTTACAAAGATGGATATTCATAGAATTACATTATCCAGTATATTTTTCATAATTTCATTTGCCCATTCAGAAATTTCTCGACCATTAAATCTGTTCTAGTTCTTCAAAAATTGACTTATTGATGCTGTTGGACGTGAAGTGTGGGGTTCGATCACAAATCGCGCTTATCGGTCTAGCTGTTCGGAGTTTTGCGCGTTTTTTTTTTTTCCCTGAAACTTGCGTAATTGTGGACAAAGGCCCTTTAGAAGGACCGCCACGGTGGGCACACCCAGGCCTTGGACCCTAATGCAGTCAGCTGGCTTTAATCTCCAACACCAACATTGATTTTAAGCTGTAAAGTCAGATGGATGACCTAAAAGCAGTTTTCGAATCCTTTAGAAGAAAATATTCAGAATTAAAAAAATTTCCCCATACAGTATTATGGGCTTTGGTCCCAAAAATAAATAAATAAAATAATTAATAAAAAAATGCTCCTTTAGCTTTTTGAAAGGGAATGCTCAAATTATTATGATTGACTCTGCCTTCCATTACATTGATTTTTATATCGCGCATATTTAAATGTATATATATAAGTTAATTTTATTTTTTGAATAAATTATTTGCTTTAAATGAGTAGTAAATAATACAGATTAAAAATCTCTTTAAAGTGCAAATTTTAAAATGAAAAATATTGATAAAAGGGAAAAAGTGCGGTATTTCGGTTTATGGATTTATTGGATTTGGGAATAAGGTCGATTGACTACTGTAGGTCCTACGTCTGAAGGGGAGTGCCCTCCGTGGGGGGTCTTTCTAAGGGATTCTAGTCCGTATGCACGCAATTTTCGGAGAAAACCACGGAAAACTCTGAATGACTAAGTAAACAAGCGCGACCTGGCATCGAACCCAGGCACTTCCCGTCACTCAGCTTTGAGCGCAGAACCGCTCGACCACCATTGGATTCTCGGAAGAGGGAAAAGCACCGCCTTTGTAAAAAAATCATAATAAATTTTTAAATTTTGTCTTTTTTATATACTTTGCAATTTTTTTTGTTTAATTGGAAATGCTGGAATAAATTCTGATTTTTAAAATACATTCATTGTTTTAAATTATGAAAATTCATGTTTTCATATTTATTTTTTAAATATCATATGTCTATGTTTTCATTATACTATTTCGTCTATTTTTTTTTTTTTCAGGGTTGGGGGGGGGGGAGCGAATTGTTTATATTTATAGATATATTTGCATATAATGAATGTTTTCATTCTTGGATTTTGAAAAAAATAATAATAATAATAATAATAAATAAATAAATTTTCTCATAGCTATATTCTTTATTCCTGTGAAATATCTGAATAGGTTTTTCATATATATATATATATATATATATATATATATATATATATATATATTGGATTCGTTTATTTATTGATATTATTATTATTTAAATTTATTCACAGGGAAATTTGCTTTATTTATCTATCAAATTGATGAATTTTTCTAGTTTCTTGAATCTAGTTGCTTGCTATTAATGGTTAAAAAGTAAGAAAATTTAAAGCATTTTATTTTATACGGTGTGTGAGAATGTAAAAAAAAAAAAAAAAAACATTTCATTCAGATAGTATGATATACAATTTATCAATAAAAGTCATTTATTTCTATTAGCTTTATTAAAACTATACACAATCAGGATAAACGTTTTTACAATTTTTCATATTTTTAAAACTTTATACAAAGTAATCTTACAGAATGTGTGATTATTTAATAACATGTGGTATTTTAGTGTTTGTGGGGGATGATGCGAAAAAGAAAAAAAATATATGTATATGTATCAGTGCTTTTAAACCGCTAAATATTACATTTAATTCTCGTATTAAAGCGCTCTTTCAAGTCTGAAGTGGAAAGGCAGTCGATGCGAGCGCCACCTTCTAAAAGCGACCAAAATGGGGCCATTCTGATAACACAGCGTGAGCGGTCCATAGTGTATACGCCCCACCCCCCTTCTCGCCCCTCCTAATAATTTTACAAATTCGAAAATATCCGCAATTGATTTGTAAGTATCGAAAACTTCTATAAACCAATTTTCAACGATCTAACTCTATTTTTATTTTTTTGCCCCCCCCTTTCCCCCTCCTAATAACTTTACACTTTCGAAAATATCCCCATTCGACTTGCAGGCCTCTTAAACCTATCTGTACCAATTTTGAACGGCCTAACTGTATTTCTATTTGTTTTTGCCCCATAGCCCCCCCTTTAACCCCACCCCCTTACCGCCCCTCCTAATAATTTTACAAATTCAAAAATATCCGCAATCGATTTGTAAGTATCGAAAACCTCTATGTACCAATTTTGAACGATCTGACACTATTTATTTTTTTTTGTCCCCCCTCTGCCCCCTTCTTGCCCCTCCTAATAACTTTACACAATCGAAAATATCCCCATTCGTCTTGCAGGCCTTTAAAACCTATCTGTACCAATTTTGAACGGCCTAACTGTATTTATATTTCTTTTTGCCCCATAGCCCCCCCCCCTGCTGCCCCACCTGGGGGCTGAATTTGTAAAATTCCAGAAATTTGTTTTTAGATATTTGCATAAGCTATATTTTAGAGCAAAAATTTCACGTATATCTATTTTTTTGTTTGAGATATATAGGATTATGCGAAATCACGTTTTACGCATGTGAAATCACGTTTTGCCCCGCCCCCCTTGGGGACCGATTTTTAAAAATTCCTGAAACTGATTTTTAGACATTTGTATTAGCTATATTTTAAAGCAAATATTTCACGTATATCTTTTTTTTTTGTTTGAGTTATATAGGATTATGTGAAATCACGTTTAACGCATGTCAAAATCACGTTTCGCCCCCTGCCCCCCCCCCTTGGGGACCGAATTTCAAAAATTCCAGAAATCGATTTTTAGACATTTGTATTAGCTATATTTTAAAGCAAAAAATTTACGGATATATGTTTTTTTATTCGAGATATTTAAGATTATTTCATTTAATTCTCGCGTTAAGCGCTCTTTCAAGTCTGAAGTGGAAAGGCAGTCGATGCGAGCGCCATCTTCTAAAAGCGACCAAAATGGGGCCATTCTGATAACACAGCGTGAGCGGTCCATAGTGTACATCCATGGGCCTGACAATAACCCTCCTAAATTTATAAACCATGCACCTAATACCCCTCGTATTTTTGGCAGATTCAAGGATCATAACCCCCCCCCCCCCCCCAAATTCAGACCAGTTGTAAATAAAAATGAAGTTCCAACTTACTGTCTCGAGAAATATATGGCCGATATATATCGCAAAATTATTCCCCCCTCTCAACATTCATTGGAATCCACAGAAGAATTTATTAAAAAACTTAGAGATATAGAAAATGGAAAAGAATACCATTTTGTCAGTTTTGACGTTATTAACTTTTACCCATCCATCGACATTGAAGAAGCTAGCCAGATAGTTAATAAAGTTATTGAAGAAAAATACACAGATCCTAAAATAGCCCAAATTTTGAATGCAACTACAAACTTTTTACTATATGAAAATTATTTTAAGTTTAACAATAGAATATATCAACAAAAGAAGGGGGTCCCAATGGGATCACCTATATCGGGTTTTATTGCAGAATTTAAGTTAAGATCGCTTAAAAAAGAAATTTTAGAAAAATGTAAAGATAAAATATTTTTTTGGTTAAGATACGTCGATGACGTTTTTGCCGTCATCAATAAAAATTACGATGTCAAACAGATACTAAATGAAATAAATAGCTTAGATAATAACATAAAATTCATATATGAAGAAGAAAATGACCGACAGATAAACTTCTTAGATGTTAAAATTAATAGAACCTGAAACGAAATTAAAACTACTGTGTACCGTAAAGAAACAAATAGCAATGAAATTATACATTATAAATCTAAAACCCGTTTCCGTTACAAAATAAACGCCGTTAGTTCATATATAAATCGCACAATATTAATATGTAATGACCCTATCGATCTAAATAATGAATTTAATTTAATTAAAGACTTCACTAAAAAAGCGGGTTACCCAAACGAAATCATTAAAAAACTAATTAAAACCAGATTAAAAGCCAGTAACTATATACCTAATTTCCAAAAAAAAAAAAAAAAAAAAAAAAAAAACCTTTAAAATTCACCTCTTCCATACCTTACGATCGCGGAGCATCGAATAAAATTAAAAACGTTGCAAATAAAATCGGCGTAAATATCCCTATAAAACCTAACCCGAATATTTTTCAATTAATACGTAATGATAAAGACCCCATCGCTCCTTTGGAAACTGCCGGAATTTACCAAATACCGTACGCAAATAATAAAGACAACAAACCAGGTTCATACATCGGCGTAAAGAAAAGAAAGATTAAAACCAGACTCAAACAACGTATAAACGATATGAAAACAGAAAAAATAAATACAGCTTTAGCTAAAACTTTCGATAATGAAGAAATTAAAATAATTTTTGAAAAAACTAAAAAGATAGCTAATTACAATAATTATAATTGCGCGATGTTTAGAGAAGCCATAGAAATAGCAACAATACCGGATGTGTGCAATGACAGTGACGCAATGGCTCCTGACCGGATGTGGAATCAACTTATGAAATCTCAGAACTTTAAGAGATCCAACACAGATGAAGATCGTTTGAAAAGAGCTGGGCGCCCAGATGAAAATATTAACGATGAAATATGAGATACCTATTAAGGTTTTTATATTTAATTAATTATGAAAGTAACAATTTTCCAAGAAATATGTTTAATTCGACAATCTTATTTATTTATTTTTTTATTTTTTTAATCATTCATGCACGGACCATGATGAGCCAAAATTTTTAATCAGTAGATATTTTCGTGGAGCACGTACGAGGGTCTGTGCCGCAATTCCTTATAATGGTAGAAACTAGGTTGTTTTTCCAGGAAAAAAATGCAAGGTAAAAATTTCCAAAGAAAAAAAAATTCTACAATCTTGTTTCTTTATATTATTTTCCCTGGGACCATAAGAACCAAAATGATTATTCAGTAGACATCTAGTGGGAATTGTGTGATGGTCTGTGCTGCGATTCCTTATAGTAGTAGAAGCTAAATTGTCTTCCTGGGAAAAAAAAAAAAAATGTAAGAAAATAACAACTTCCGACGAAAAATGCTTATTTAGTTGATCCTTATTGTTTAAAGTGTTCTTGTGGAGACCATAAAGAACTAAAACTTTTATTCAGTAGTATTTTTTTTTTTTTTTTTTTTTTTTTTTAGGATGTATTATGGTGTGCGCTGCAATATCATAGAATTGTAGAAACTAGATTTTTTTTTTTCTAAAAGCTACGTAAATTTTATATGATTACTTCTCCTTGCTTTTATTTTCTCTCTCTTTGCTTTTATTTGCTTGGGGAAACTCTTTGCTTTTATTCGTCTGCTAAAATTACAGATTAAATCGAATTATCTTCCTGGATAATACGAGTATTCATATTTAAAGTGAAGGTAAATATTGTTTTAACTTATAAAATATTATTCTTTTTGATCATCCTGAAAATATTCTAAATTTCAAACCTATTAAAAATAATCATCGTCACATTTTCAATGATTTATGTAAAGAAAAAGAAATATGCATTGCTTGAAGTACTGAGAGTCGAAAAAATTAAAAAGGAAAATGATTGATAGTTTTTTTTTTTTTTTTTTTTTTTTCCATCCAGTTTCTTGTCGGCACTGATGTACCATGTTTCGCGGTTCATTTGCAATTAAATGGAGACGATCAAACAATGGCAAGGTGTAAAAGCAACAGGATCAAAACAATGCGATTTTTCTTCATATTTGATTAAAGATTAATTATATGTAGGGGTAACCGGGGTAATTTTCAGACACGATAACTTTGGGGTAATTCTTAGACGCACTTGGTGTTTAAAAGCTATTAACTTTTATTTGATTTTGTATTTGAATTTAAGTTTTTAAATGTTTTTTTCTCATTGTATAAAAATTTCCTAAGCTGTAATCCACATATTAGCAAGTTGTCTATTTCACTAGAAAAATGTCTCTGAAAAATTACCTATCAACTTTTACTTTCAATACTTTCAAATTTGCTTATTGCATATATTTATTTAGTTTAGTTGCAGATTTTAAATTGTATTAAAGAAGAAATTCATTACCTTTAAATTTATTATCAGAAAATTGCAGAATTCATAAACTGAGATGAGTATAGGCCTTTCTAAAAGGCATTGTTGTATTGCTTCATGCTGGGGTAATTTTTAGACAATCCTTGAAGTAATTTTTAGACATCCTGTGGTAATTCTTAGAAAACGAAAAAAAATAGGTTTAAATTATTTTTTATATGTTCTATTCTAATCAAGTAAATTTAATACAATGTAATATATATATATATTTAAAGAGCCCAGTTACTATGGATTATCAATTTATTGATTATATTAGGCACAATTTAAAAAAAAATCAATAAATATTATAAAACTGTAAGTACTTTATTAAAAAATCAGATAACTTAAAATATTATATTACAATTCCTAATAAAATAAAACTTAAGTTAATAAAAACGTTAAGTTACAGTCAAAAACGTTAGATTATTAGAATGAATGTATAGATTATAGCTTGTTATCTATAACCTGATGTCTTTATTTATTTTTTTTGAGAGAACTTTAAAGTGATTCTAAAGGTGGAACTATGTTATTTATTTATCTTTAAAGTAAGGTATTGGTAACTAAAAAATTTTAAGATGATAATAAGTATGGATGCAGTTGCAGTTGCTATAACATATGATGATTATATTAAAAAAAAATAAAAGAAACAGAAGGGAAAATTGATTCCTTAAAGAACAACACTTCAAACAAAAAGGTTTTACCAGAAGAATTAGGAAGTTTTTCAGATGATGAAAGTTTTCATAGAGATGCATTCTCTGATATCAGTTTAATACGCAACTCTGATGCTGCTACCATTAATATTAAAAAAATATGTCTTACCAAAAAGTCCACATCAACTGAAGCTACACTTAACAAATGGAATAAATAAGATTGCTAGTAATACATTTTTTGCTGTTTGAAACTCCATATTATATTGAGAAAGTATTGGAGGTCTTTAAAGAAAATAAAAAGAGCATCTGGAATTGAAATTTGTGAAATGGTATGAGGGCAAAAAATTTTGGTGAACTACAGGACCAGATTTTGAGAAAGTTCCTGAATCTATTTTATGGTCCAATTCAGACAGATTCTGTCTATTCCTTTAAAATTTCAAGCAATGGTTTGATTTCTGACGTTTATAGAACCCTTAAAAAGTTCCTTAAGAACTGTTTTGTATATGAACTAAGAAAAATTAATTGAAATTATTTGTGTTTCAAGTTGAAATGAATAACAACTCCATGTTAATAAAGTCTGTTTTTTGAGTTACTTTACTTTTTAATTCTTCTCCTTTATCGCCACAACTTACCTCGTATCTAGTACATCCAGATTTAATAATTAAACTATGTTTTTAGTTATTGACATGTTTTCCCTGATATTTATAAATTGTTAGAAAGTGTGAAATAGAACATGTAAATTTTTTTGTGTGTGTGTATTAAATTGTCAATTATTTTACCCTATTTGAAGTACATAATATAACCAAATGCTGACTGACTAGTACTGTTTGTAAAAATCTTATTTTCTATTCATAAAACAAAGAAATCCAGAGTCTAATAATTTCCCCGTGCATTTCTAATTGCCCCAAATCCGGGGTAATTCTTAGACACGTTTTTATTCATTTTTTATTTATTTACAAAGACATTAATTGAGTATTCTGATAAGATAATTCATATAATATTAATAATATAAAAATCTAAAATTTGAACTATATCCAAAGAAACCCTTTTTATAACAAAAGTTTAATTTTGTCTAAAAATTACCCCGGTTACTCCTACAAATATGTATAAAAATATACAAATAAAATTCTTAGGACCAATATTTCAAAATCAAACAATAATCTTCTTTAGAAGCTGTTTAAATCTTTAAACATTCATTGCCGCTTGCAAAAATTCTAATGAAAAAACATTCAATATATTCTCTTATAGTGGTGACGCAGATTCTATCTTACATCATTTTTTACTAAAAAAATATCAAGTTCAAATCGAAAATAATACTAGCAAAGAAATAGTTGTAAAAAAAGTTTGTCACTCTATTAATTATTTTCCGACAATGTATGTCAAAATGAATTGCCAATCCCTAAAATATACTTTTTCAGTGCATATTTAAAGCTATACCTTGAATATAAAGAAAGGATGCTTAAGCTGATAAAACACTTTTAAGCGTTTCATAGTATATTAAATTAATATAATTATCGTTTATTATTGCAATAAAGTACATTTTCCTGAAATATAACTTATAATTATTTCCCTATTATTGTTCCCTTGGGGGAGCCTGTAACCCTTATAGGGTGCGTCCTCGGGTGGCGGATAGGGGATCGCCTCCATTGGTTTCCAATGGGTGGTAGAGAGGAAATAAAATACTCTCCGCGGACCAACAGGCAAAAGTCCAACCTCTTCTGAGGCTCTGGCAATCCTTTTTTATGGATAGACATTTTGATATAAATGGCGATCTTGTTACCGCGTCCGTGGCAGCCGACGCATCTCAATCTGCAGTCCGGGCTGACGTAGACCCTCAACATTTTTCAACTAAATATTAATGGTACTCAGAAAAAGAAGAACGAATTGCAGTATCTTTTGATGGAGAATAATATACATATTGCCTGCTTGCAGAAAACTAAGCTTAACAAAAACCTGAAATTCGAAATTAAAGGTTATAGAACTATTAGAAGAGACAGAGCTGATAGAACAGGTGGCGGACTGGCCTTTCTCGTTAAAAATAATATCCAGTTCAAGGAAGTTGTCGTTCCGACAAATGAAGTCCCATTTTCCAACACTGAGGTTCTAGCTCTAAAAGTAAACCTCCCCTACAATACGTTCGTACTTATCAATGTGTACCACCCTAACAACTCTGATATCAATACATAAATGCTGGATCAAATATGTAAAAACAATCCTGAGCCTGTTGTTCTTTTGGGAGACTTCAATGCAAAGAGTCCCACCAGGGGCTCAACTGTCTTAGATCTAAAACGTGAACAAAGTGAGGACTTGCTTATCGACGTTGGACTTACCATCTTAAATGATACACAGCCAACCTATCTTTCCAGGACAACAGGAACAGAGTCAGCACTTGACCTTATTGCAGTAAGTTACCAATTATCTACCCAATGTAGTTGGAGAGTTTTGAGACTCCGGACAGGACACTTTAGGGGGATGAAGATCCATAAATACGGGACAAGGACTTATTGCCTCTGCAAAAACTGCCCAGGCATAGAACTAACCCCCAAACATCTTTTCAACTGTCCAGCTATTCTGGCGCAATTGCAGCAAATAAGTGACAATCCGTGGGCGGACTTATATGAAGTAAATTGTCTTCAAATCGCAGATGCTATATATAGGACCTTTGGTCCCATTTAAAATTATTTTCTATCCATGACACGACACCAATTAACCATCCAGTTCCCCGTCATACTGTAGATATGAGGAGCTTAGGTCATCGTAAAAATGTTGGACCTCGGTTTTTTAAGTTTTTTTTACACGTTTTCAGATGTGTGGAATCTGAAAATAACAAAATTGATATGGTGTCCATCTGTAGGATGTCTGTTAATTTGTTAGTCTAAGTACACAATATCTTATGAACAAATGTTCGTAAAGGGGTGGGCCGAATTTTAAAATTCCCTTTATGACACTGACAATAACCCTATTGATTTACAACACTCTAATTTAAAAACTTCGTATGCTAATCGGCACGATTTTTCTTAACATGGGAAAGTAGAGAAAAATTTCCCTTAAACGTGCATTAAAGAGAATATTTTTATCATAGAGATGTCATGCTAGCTTTTTAATATTAGTTATAATGCTGGAGTGAACACCATTAACCATGAACATTCTACTTTGAAAATTGCGTAAGTTATTCGAAATTTACGAATTTCTTAACATAGCAGAATAGGGCAAAATTTCACTTAAATGTCCATTCCAAGGAACATTTAAATCGTAAAAATATCAGACTACTTTGAAATTATCATTTATAATACTTGATTGAAAATCATTACGAATATTCTAAATTGGAAATTTCGTAAGTTATTCGAAATTTAAGATTTCCTTACCTTCAAAATTTAAGATTTATTAATATAGCAGAATAGAGCAATATTTCACACGAACTTGCATTATGGAGATCATTACTATGAAAATAGTATGTAATAGCATAAAAACTAAAGCATGAAACAGACCCCAATAAAAATAATTAACAAATTAGGATAAGACAAGGTAAATGCATGGAACTGAAAGTTGTGTACCCTATTTCACTCTGTTACCGTGTCGAGCGATAGGTCAAATTCATTTCTTTTGACAGGAATGCAGCCTGCCTTGTAGTAGAAATTTATAATAATAAACATGATGGGAAATCAGCAGAATTCAGCTATGTTAACTACATTTTAGAAAAGATGTAAAATGATACGCTTATTTTACTTTACCTGATGAATGGTCTTCTTTAACTAGCGCTGAAACATGGTTCAGAAATTCGTAAAAGTGCTGAAGAAACACGCAGAGTGAAAACTGAATTGTTTTTTCAACGACGCAGTTTTTGTAAAATTGCGTATGTGCATTTTCAACCAGATGAGAAAACGAAAATACGATTTTTTTCTTTAAATTAATCAAATTATTGTTATTATTTATTTATTTATTTAATTTATTTTTTAAATAAGGTAAGCGCCACTGTCATCGCTTCAATGGACGCTTCGCCCCTATAAATAACTGTTTCGTCTCGAAACATTTGTTATGTATTTATACTTACAAAAATTGTATTTAATATTATTTAACACATATATTGTGTGACATGCTAAAAAATATCATTCGAAATAATAAATCAATAAGCAAAATTTTTTACAAAATTAAAATACAATTTTTTTCTGTAAAAAATAATTAAATTATTGTTATTATTGTTATTATTTATCTTTATTTATTTATTTATGTTTAATAAGGTAAACGCCACTTTCATCGCTTCTATGGACGCTTCGCCACTATAAATAACTGTTTCGTTCCGAAGCATTTGCTATGTATTTAAGCTTACAAAACTTTTATTCAACACTATTTAACACATATATTGTGTGACATGCTAAAAATATCATTCGAAACAATAAATCAATAAACAAATTTTTTTACAAAATTGCGTTAAATAAAAATACGATATTTTTCTGTAAAAAATAATCAAATTATTGTTATTAATGTTATTATTTATTTTTATTTATTTATTTATTTATGTTTAATAAGGTAAACGCTACTTCTATCGCTTCTATGGACGCTTCGTCCCTATAAATAACTGTTTCGTCCCGAAACATTTGTTATGTATTTATACTTACAAAAATTGTATTTAACATTATTTAACACATATATTGTGTGACATGCTAAAAAATATCATTCGAAATAATAAATCAATAAGCAAATTCTTTTACAAAATTGCGTTAAATCAAAATACGATTTTTTTCTGTAAAAAATAATCAAATTATTGTCATTAATGTTATTATTCATTTTTATTTATTTATGTTTAATAAGGTAAACGCCACTTCTATCGCTTCTATGGACGCTTCGCCCATATAAATAACTGTTTCGTCTCGAAACAATTGTTATGTATTTATACTTACAAAAATTTTATTCAACACTATTTAACACATATATTGTATGACATGCTAAAAAATATCATTCGAAATAATAAATCAATAAGCAAAATTTTTACAAAATTGCGTTAAATCTCAAAGATGTAACTTTTTTAGAAAGCATTAAATAAGATTTCTCATTAGTTAATTTCTTTAATTACTTGTGATAATTTTTCTTTAAATTTGAAACCAATAATTTTACAAATCAGTTGACAAGAATGATGGAAGAATTTGTCAAACTATCTATAAAAGTATTTGTTATTTGCTATCTAACAATATAACATACCTGATTGCATTTTGAAACAAAAGAAATTTGTTTAAAGATTTTATTTAACATTAATTAACTTTTATTTTCACTTTTGCAAACACAGACAAAAGGGGAAATCTTGAAATTGTAATTGAATACTTATTTTTAAAAATGAAATATGTTAAATTTTTGTAAACACAAATTATAAAGTTTTTTTTTTTTTTCCTGTTTCTTTTGAAAAATTGATATTGTTCTGTAATACATGAAATAAAACTTTGTATCAAATACTAATTAAATACTAATTAAATTGTTATTTTTCGAAAAAAAAAAAAAAAAAACTAATTTAATAATGTTTAATTTGATATTATTAGAAATTTTATAGGATTTTGAAATGATATATATTTTTTATTTTAAAAGTAAAATATGCGTTATTAGCATAATTTTTCGTGCTCTAAAAAAATCTGGAGTGACTCCACTCGACTTTCCGAACATTGAGTAATTAACGGTTTTGTAGATAAAGTAAAGTAAGAGGAATTGTTAAATAAACAAAAGAGAAAATTATAATAGGGTGTTTGGGTATTTTTCTTTATATAGTACACGATGTTTACTTTAACGCTTTTTACTAAAAACGTAGATCATAATGATAAAGAATAATTCATTGTGTCCCTGTAAAAACCTACAAATGCTAGATTCACCAAAATGCTTATAGTTAGTGCAACAGTGACTTATAATATTTATATAAATTTTCAGCTCCATCGGATAAGGCATTTAGACGCTATCGCACATTAAAGTTTGAGCCCATATGACAATTTATAAAGAAATTTGCATTTTGTCCCTGTAAAAAGAACCATAAGTTCTAGATTCTCTAAAGTTCATAAAGTTCGTGTGACGGTAACGTATAACATGTATATAACTTATCAGTTAATTTGAATTAGGAGTTTAGTCGCTGTCGTACTTTAAATAATTTAAGCCTATAGATCTTTATGATGAACAATTTTTAATTGTGTCCCCGTAAAACTCGTTAAGTGCTAGAGTCACCAAAATCCGTATAGTTTGTGTTATGGTGACCTATAACGCGTATATAAATTTTCTACTCAACGGATAAGGCATTTATATGCTATCGCACTTTAAATTATTTCACCCCATAGGCCATAATGATACAGAATTATTTGTTGTGTCCCTGTAAAAAATCTAGAAGAGCTAGATTCACCAAAAACTACATAGATCATGAAACTGTGACTTATAATATGTGTGTAATTTTTTTGTTCAATTGAATAAGGCGTTTAGACGCTATCGCACTTTTTAAAATTTGGTCCCATAGGCCATAAAGATAAAGAATTATTTTTTGTGTCCCTGTAAAAAAATTGTAAGAGCTAAATTCACCAAAATCTATACAGGTGGTGCAACTGTGACCTATAATATGTGTATAAATTATTTTCTCAGTTTAATAAGGCGTTTTGACGCTATCACTCTTTTTAAAATTTGGTCCCTTACACCATAATGATAAAGAATCTTTCTTTGTGTCCTTGTAAAAAAACTATAAGTGCCAGATTCTCCAAACTCTATACAGGAGTAACTGTAACCTATAATATGTGTATAAATTGTTTGCTCAATTGAATAAGGTATTTAGATGCTATCGCACTTTTAAGATTTTGGTCCCATAGACCATAACAATAAAGAATTTTTCTTTGTGTCCATGCAAAAAAACTAAAATCTGGAGTGACTCCACTCGACTTTCCGAAGATTGAGTAATTAACAGTTTTGTAGATAAATTAAGAAAGAGGAGTTGTTAAACAAACAAAAGAGAGAAAACCATAATAGTTTGAATATTTTTCTCCATATATTACACGATGTTTTATTTAACGCTACTGAACTTTGAGCCGTCAGACCGTAATGATAAAGAATTTTTCGTTGTGTCCCTGTAAAAACCTATAAATGCTAGATTCACCAAAATGCTTATAGTTAGTGCAACAGTGATTTATAATATTCATATAAATTTTTAGCACAATTGAATAAGGCGTTTAGATGCTATCGCACTTTTAAAAATTTGGTCCCATAGGCCATAATGATAAAGAATTTTTCTTTGTGTCCCTGTGAAAAAAAACTGTAACTGATAAATTCACCAAAATCTATACAGTTGGAGCAACTGTGACCTATAACATGTGTACAAATTTTTTGCTCAGATTAATAAGGCGTTTTCACACTATCACACTTTTAAAAATTTGGCCCCGTAGGCCACAATGATAAAGAATTTTTCTTTAAGCCCCTGTAAAAAAAAACGTAAGCGCTAAATTCACCAAAATCTATACAGTTCGTGCAACTGTATCCTATAACATGTGTACAAATTTTCTGCTGAGATTAATAAAGCGTTTAGACGCTATCGCACGTTTAAAAATTTGGCCCCATAGGCCATCATAATGATAAAGAATTTTTCCTGGTGTCCCTGTAAAAAACCTATAAGTGCTAGATTCACCAAAATGAATAGGGTTCGTTCTATGGTGACTTACAATATACGTACCAACTTTCAGTTTATTCGAACAAAGCGTTTAGACGCTAGCGTGTTCACTCACAGACATACACACACACATACATACACACACATACACACACACATACATACACACACATACACACACACATACATACACACACATACACACACATATACATACATCATCGTAAAAATAGTGAAAACGGACTCAGAGGACCTCGAAACGTATAGAAACATCAAAATCTCACATTCGGATTTTTGACATGATTACAATACTTTCCTCACTATAGTTTTCGGAAAGTAATAAGTGTCAGATTCACCAAAATCAATAGGATTCATGCTGTAGTGACTTGCAACATGCGTACCAACTTACAGCCAATTCTAACAAAGCGTTTAGACGCTAGCGTGTTCACTCACATACATACATACATCATCGTAAAAATACTGAAAACTTGCTCAGGGGTCCTCAAAACGTATAGAAACACCAAAATCTCAAATTGAGATTTTTGACATGATTACAATACTTTCCTTACATATGTATGTTCGGAAAGTAAAAATATAATGAGTGTAAACGTTGATTGTTTGTAAAAAGATAATCTTCATGTTTAACTTTGCAATATTTGATAAAGTATTAGAAGCTTTATATTTGTACAGTCAAAAAAAAAAAATAATAATAATAAATAAATAAATAAATAAATAAATAAATAAAATAAATAAATAAAATAAATAATAATAATAATAAAAACCATACATATTCTTACGAGAAAATTGATCTTTTTTATTTGTTGAATTTCCCTTAGCACCAGAATTTACTCTTTGCCGGTCCTATTTAATTTCACTCTTCTGGTTAGTGTTGCGAAAGTTATAAAAAAATTTTATTCAGTATCCACCACTAAATTTTATCTCTAATGGTTGCCTAATCTCTTCGAAGCTTATTCGTCATTATGTATAACAAATATCACTCTTCAAAATTATTGGTGACAGTTGAATTAATGAGTTCCTAAATTTGGCACTACTGCTGTATAGAGAGCGCTTTAGAGCGTCAGGGTTGGTAAAGTGTTAAAATAACTTATAAAACGAAGTTTTTTTTTTTTTTTTAATTCTAAGTAAGAGATATAAAATTCTGGAGTACTAGGTGATGTACTGGGTGAGGATAACCTAACGGGTGGAACATCTCAGTCAACAACTGTGACAGGTGATCAGCCATGTTCATTTTTCTTATCATGAATTTAATCCATTTTATCCCACTGTTCTATTTAAAGGACAGCTGAAAAAATAGCATATAGAAATCAAATTTTGCTTGGAGCAAATATTTTGTCAGCTGGGATATATAATGGTATATATAAGCTTCTGCTAGCGTGTTATGTGTCTCACCTCCTCCTCCTCCTCCATCTGGAATCTTTGTTTAATCATTATATTAGGGGGAGTGGGTTGTATTCTGTTTGCGGTTGAAAATTCTTTCTGGAGAACTATCATGTAAATAAGAAAGTATTATACAGATAAAGAAAAACTTTATACTCGGAAAGCGCTTTTCACTATTGAAGAGAACACTAAAACATATAAGTGCAAATTTCATTCTCTTTATTTCAATGTCCTGCGTGCAAGGTGGATAAGATTTCTTACTGAATATATGTATATATATATATATATATATATTCAAATTTTGTTGTACTAAGTTTATTTAGGTTTAACTAACCTTAAAAAATGTATTTTTTCTCAAATTTGAGCAAAAAAATAAATTGGGATAAAATGGGTTAATATGAGCTATTGTAGAAATTTATCAGACTACCACTTGGATGTAGTGAATGAAGTATTAAAAGTAAACGAAATAATTTGTTACGAAAGGTCATTTATTTTTTTAAGTATTACACCAATGACTGTGTGATATTTCATTGCAATACAGATAAAACCTTATCTGTGCATCTTTTGCTGTATATGCGTTAGAGTATAGTAGCAGTTTTAATTTCTAGGCACTCTCATATTGAAACTGCAGAATATATTGTCATTGTTAAAGGTTACACTGACTTGTTTTTACCATCACTTTTCCCAGACGGTTCTAAATCTTCCATAAAAATAATCTTTGTGTTATAAAGTTACAAATGTGTGCAGATGAAGGAAATTTTGAAATTTTATGTAATTTCTGAAATTTTTAAAACTTCTGCTTATATTTTTCCTGAAATGCCATTAAATAAAATAAATAGTGATCGTAAATATTGCAAGTGTTGATTTTTTTTTTACATTTGAATTTTACGTTATATTTTGAAAGTATTTTTTTTTTTTTTTAAATCGTACAAATTTTGCAAGAAATTAAATCATAAAAATAACATAATGCTAAAAATTAATATATTCTTTGTTGAAAGTTATGTAATTTGCTAAAGAAGTATCTATGTTTATTGAAGTTGACATGAATTTCTGGTCCTTTGATATTTTTATTTTTAATAGGCGTAAAAACAAAGGAGAAGGGAAATTAATAGAAGAGGAATAATTATTTAAAACATTTGTCACAGTCTCACATACACACATAAGGAAATACGTAGACCATTAAAACATACAGTTGAAACTCAGTATATAAAAATTAACCCCAAACAGCGCTTTTTATGTCACATAAGTGAAGGGGAAAAAATAATCAAGAATACTTCTTAATTTAAAAAAATGATTTGTTAGAAGAAATTTTTCAATAATTTTTTTTAGATTTTTTTTCTCTCTTTTATAGCCATATAAGAAATATGAAAACCGTCATCCATTATTTTTTTAGTAGGCGAGACATAACCGAGCTCCGCAGATAGCTTCACGGTTGCGAATCTACGCGTTGTGCTAATTTTCATCTTTTTCTTGCCTATTTTTCATGCATTTTTTTACTGGTGTTAGTTGTTATTCCTCACTTGTGATTGTGCTTTTTTATTCCATGGTATATTTTAAAGATTATTTACGTCTCACTCGCATTCCCCCCCCCCCCGTTTTTAGATATTCTAAAGTACGCTAATGACATTCCTATTGCGATACTTATATTTACAATCATTTTTGAAACTTCAATATGCAGTATTTTTACTTTCTGAACATAAGGAAAGTATTGTAATCATGACAAAAATCCGAATTCGAAATTTTGGTGTTTCTATACGTTTTGAGGTACCCTGAGTCCGTTTTCACTATTTTTACGATGCTGTATGTATGTGTGTGTGTATAATATATGTGTGTATATGACACATTAGTTTGATATGTGTGTTTGTACGTATGTGAGTGAACACGCTAGAGTCTAAACGCTTTGTTCGAATGAGCTGTAACACATATTACAGGTCGCAGTTTAACGATCTATGTAGGTTTTGGTGAATCTAGCACTTCTAGTTTTTTTACAGGAACACAACAAATAATTCTGTATCATTATGGCCTATGGGGTGAAATTATTTAAAGCGCGATAGCATCTAAATGCCTTATCCGTTTGAGTAAAAAATTTATATACGAGTTATAGGTCACCATCACACAAACTATACGGATTTTGGTGACTCTAGCACTTAACGAGTTTTACGGGGACACAATTAAAAACTGTTCATCATTAAGACCTATAGGTCTTTAAGCCTATATATAGGCTTAAATTATTTAAAATGCGACAGCGACTAAACTCCTTATTCAAATTAACAGAAAATTTATATACATGTTATGCGTTAGCGTCACACAAACTTTATGAACTTTAGAGAATCTAGCGCTTATGGTTCTTTTTGAACGGACAAAATGCAAATTTCTTTATAATTGAGACATATGGGCTCACGCTTTAAAGTGCGATAGCGTCTAAATGCCTTATACGATGGATCTGAAAACTTATATAAATATTATAAGTCACTGTTGCACAAACTATAAGCATTTTGGTGAATCTAGCATTTGTAGATTTTTACAGGGACACAATGAATTAATCTTTATCATTATGATCTACGTGTTTGGTGAAATAGCGTTAAATTAAACATCGTGTACTATATAAAGAAAAATACCCAAACACCGTATTATAATTTTCTCTTTTGTTTATTTAACAACTCCTCTTACTTTATCTACAACACCGTTAATTACTCAATATTCGGAAATTCGAGTGGAGTCACTCCAGATTTTTTTATTCTTACTGTGGCATTTACTTTCGTTTAATTAAATTCTAAATCATCTATCATTTTTTTTAAACAATTAAAAAATGATATGCTACTAATATCCTTTATAAATAACTAACCTTACTATATCCTTTATTTATATAATACAGTTGTAACTATATGCTACAGTTGTAAGAAAATGTTTACATGCAATCATTGAAACTATATGCTAAATTACATATACATTAATCATAAACACGCTATGCATAGCTTTAGTATAAATATATGTTAAAAATCTTTAAATAGAAAAATATCATAAATGTCGAATTTTTCAGATCTGAATTAATATATATATTTTCTTATAAAATATACAGTAATATGAAAAAAAAAAATTAGCATAAGAAACCTTCAGATTATTAACAATTTAGATGCAAGAACTTTAGAAAAATTTTACTTCGCAAAAAAATGGCCCATATTTTTATTTAATCAAACTAATGTAATTGCATTCCATCACATTCCATAACAGATATTAAAACTTTCATATTAAATTTTTGTGATGATCCAAATATTATTGGTATTTATATGAAACTTATGAAACTTTTTTGATGAAAGTCGTAAAAAAAAAAAAAAAAAAAAAAAAAATCTGAAAGCTCTTTTTTTATTATAGAAACCAAGTGTAACTATTTTTTGTGCAACATTTTCTTCTAGATTAATATATTGTCAAACAAAATTAAATTTATATATAGAAATGGAGGATATATATATATATATATGGGAGGTTATATTTCTCAGTTATTACCATTACTTCCATTGTGTGACGTTACTGCTATGTAGTTATGACGATATTACTACGTCGCTGTTTTGTATCATCCTTTCATTGTATGCGCACGCACCTTACGCGCGCCAGTTCAGTATAATTATTGAGTTGACGTGGAGCGGTTCTGTAAAACACAGACGGTGTTTGCCGCTCGTAAAATGCATCAATTTAAGTGTTTATGTAATGTCCCCTTTTTGTTTTAAATAAATGTTGTTATGTTACGATGGTCTGTAGCCGTTTCCCTATATTTTGGGGGCTCGACCTATCCGGAAATACCCCTAGCATCACGAAAAGTCGCTACTTTGGTTTTCAAAAAACAGTAGCGTGAAGACGAATGTTTCATTTATTTTTTCTTGATAAAATGACTGACGAAGTATCCTATAGTTGATAAGACGTTTGAATAATATTTAATAGACGTTCTCAAGTGTTCTTCATTTTATCTTGAAATGTTCTTCGTTTAATCTAATGGACGTTATTCCATAACGGACGAAATTGTCCGTTTTTTTTTAATGAAATACCAGAGTTGCAAGTAATATTATTTTATATGCCAACATCATGCCGATGACTTGGAGTTTTTCAGTATTAGTGCTTCCTTCTTCATGATCGACGTATTCTTGTTCTTAAAGTGCTTCATTTCCGAAGTGATTCTATTTCAAGTTTTGTTCCTGCCGATAATTTGAAATTCCTCAGTGTGCTATTTTCTTCATGCCCGACGTTCTTAAAGTGACACGGATTCATCATCTATCTGATCCTGCTCAATAAAATAATTCCATCTACGCTGTATATAGGACTGCCCTTAATGTCAGGTACGAGCATGCATTTTTTTTCTCTCCTCTCTGCATGATAGTATATAAAGAAAATTTTTTTTTCATTTGTAATTAAAATTTGAAATTCATTCATTGCCGTTTTACGCCCTTTAAAATTATTTGTTTGTTCATTTTTATATAAATAAAGAGTTTTCTTCCCCCATATTTAATTGCTTTCCATGAATAAAGAAATATTCTGTTCCCCAATATTTATTTATTATTCCTAAAAATATATATGTTCTGGTTTTAATCCATTTTTTTTTCCCCAATATTTACTTTAAAAAAAAAAAAAAAAAAAAAGAAAGAAAAAAAGAACAATTTTTTTATTTACTTCGGTTTTCTTATTTTATGTTTCTTGCATCCTAAAAATGGCCCTTTAATTAGGCGACCTTCCGCTAGTTGCAAATTTTTTGAAATATTCTAAAACAAATACCATAAAATTGCTAAACACGCTATTAGGATACCCAACATTTGATCATCAATCGCATAAACGTATGCGAAATTTTAGCGGTTTTACTGCCGATTTCGACATTAATAAACATCAAGAACAAATTTTAAAATCATTTTCTTTGTCTGATTTTATATCAATCGCTAATTCGCTACATTTAGAACCAGTCGGTATTAAGGAAAATTTATGCAAAGAAATTTTTAAAGCACTTACTAATTTATCTGAGTTTCAGAAAACATTAGATACTAGTTTTTTGTCAGACGAAGACGATCTGAGTGTAAATAATCATTCTGTTCAAACCCCCTCTTCGAATGTTCCCACTATTACTTCTGTTTTTGAATCTCAAACCCAAACAGAAACCGAAACTTTCCCTTCGAGTGTTCAAAATATTTCTCCGAATGACGCTGCAGACACAATGTCTGATTTGAGTAATCATTTCTGGTTCCTCCTTCGAGATTTAGCTAGTACATGTAGAACTTTTTCTGGAAATGATTCATATTCTGTTCGTAATTTCTTTAATGACATTGAGGAACAATTCTGTTTATTTCCTAGTCTTACCGATCAACAAAAACTTATCTTTGCTAAACGTTTAATTAATGGTTCTGCTAAAACATTTTTATTTTCGCAACGAAATCTTAATACTTACGAGTCATTTAAAGCCGCGTTAATTTCTGAATTTTTTGGATACCATACCATCCATCGAAATACATAAACAGTTAGAAAACAGAAAAATGCGTCCTAATGAAACTGCTACGCAATATTTTTTAGCGATGCGCGAAATTGCTAACCGCGGTAATGCTATTATTGACGATTCTTCGGTAATTCAATACACCATTCAAGGTATACAGGGTAACCCCTCTGAGAAAATTCTTCTCTGTGGAGCAAAATCTTTTTCAGAATTTAAAGAAAAATTGCGTGTTTATGAAACTGCTCTTAATACAATAAACTTAAATCAACGAAATTCAGTTAATTATAAACAAACATATGACAGTCGAAAACGCAGTACTGGTCACACACAACCAGCTTTCACTCGCGAATCCAAATTTAATATTGGTCCGGCATCTCAAAATAAATTACGTTGTTTCAATTGTAACGATATCGGTCACTTATCTAAATTTTGTCCTAACCGTTCTCGTGGCCCTAGGTGCCTTGCATGTGGTCTTTTTGGACACAAGTCTACCGATTGCCGCCGAACCGCTACAAATGACGGACCTCCTTCCAGAGATAGAGTTAACACTACACATGAATCGCATGCTTCTCATATGTGTAAACAAGTTAAAATTAGTGGTAAGGAATTAACTGGTTTGGTTGATACTGGTAGTCAGTTAACCCTTTTGAAACATTCTGCATGGATAAAAATAGGTTCCCCCCCGTTGTCAAAAATTAATAAATCCTTAACTGGTTTTGGCTTTGCGCGTATACATGTTATCGGTACTTTTAATTCTTTTATTACTATAGACGATCAAGAGTTTTCAGCAACTATTTCAGTTGTACCCGACGTGTCCACATTTTATGATCTTATAAGTGGATGTGACGTCATCCAACAAGCGAACATTAGCATTTCACCCACCGGTGTTACTTTTTCTAGTTTTTCACAACAAAATGAGTGTACCGCAGATCCAAATTTTATCATGACGATCACTGACGATAATCCCAAATTTGATATTGGTCCTAATGTTTCACGACATATTCGTAACAACATTAACAAACTGTTGTCGACCTATAAACCTAATAAAATCAAAACTGCGAACATTGAGCTTAACATCACTTTAACTGACGATACACCTATTTTTCACTCACCCCGACGTCTACCCTTTACCGAACGAGACATTGTAGACGCACAAGTCTCTGAATGGCTTAAAGATGGTATTATCGAACCAGTGTCCTCCCCATATGCCAGCCAAGTTGTAGTTGTTCGAAAAAAAGATGGTAAACACAGAGTTTGCATCGATTACAGGAAGCTCAATCGTAAGTTAGTTAAAGATCACTACCCCCTCCCCCTAATTGATGATATTTTAGATCGACTTCAACATGCAAAAATTTTTAGTACGGTAGACCTACGTAATGGATTTTTTCATGTACCCGTAAACAAACAGAGCCGCCCTTTCACTAGTTTTGTAACCCATAACGGTCAATTTCAATTTCGCTACATGCCTTTCGGACTTAGCTCCTGCCCTTCAGTGTTCATGAGATATATAAATGCCGTTTTTAGAGACTTGATTGCTGCCGGCATAGTACTCCCTTATATGGATGATCTTGTAATTCCCGCGAGTAACGAACTTGAGGCCGTAGAACGTCTAAAAACTGTTCTTCAAACAGCTAGCGAGTACGGACTCGACATAAATTTTAACAAATGCCAATTTTTACATACCAAAATAGATTTCCTCGGTCACATAATAGAAAATGGTAAACTTTTGCCATCCCCCTCCAAAACTAAAGCTGTTTTAAATTACCCAGATCTGAAAAATGTTAAAGACGTACGTAGATTCCTTGGCCTTACAGGATATTTTAGGAAATTTATCCCTCATTTTTCTACCATTGCAAAACCCTTAAGTGACCTTCTGCGTAAGGACACCGCTTTTCAATTTCAAAATGAACAAAGAGCCGCATTTCAAAAATTAAAATATTTACTGTCCCAAGAACCAGTCCTCAATATTTTTAATCAAAATTCCCCTATTGAGGTACACACAGACGCGTCTATAGATGGCTTGGGGGGCAGTCCTGTTGCAGAAAAACATGCATGATAATCAATTCCATCCAGTCTTTTATTTTTCGAAGAAAACATCTGATAACGAAAGAAAATACACTAGCTTTGAACTTGAAGTTCTGGCTGTGGTAGAAGCCCTCAAAAAGTTTAGAATCTACCTCCTCGGAACAAATTTCAAAATTATCACAGACTGTGATGCGTTCGTCAAGGCACTTAATAAAAAAGAAATAAATTCCCGCATTGCACGATGGGCTCTGTACCTTCAAGAATTCCATTACAACATTGAGCATCGAACAGGTTCCCGCATGGCGCATGTGGACGCTCTAAGTCGAGCTCCACAATGTTTCATCATCCAAGATAGCCTTCATATAAAGCTTTTGAAAGCTCAGCAATCTGATGAAGAAGTTCAAGCATTAAAAATGCTCCTGCAGTCCACACCTCATGATAATTACACTATAAAAAATAATCTTCTATATAAAACAGTGAACGGTGTTGATTTACTCGTCGTCCCTAACGACTTGCAGAATAGCATAATTAAAGAAGCGCACGAGCGTGGACATTTTGCAGCACTCCGTACACAAGAGCTAATGAACAAAGATTTTTATATTCCTCACCTCAAAGACAAAATCGAAAGTTGCATTAAAAATTGCATAAAGTGTATACTCTATAATAGAAAACGAGGTAAACAAGATGGTTTCCTCCACCCAATTGATAAAGACGATGCACCCCTGCACACATACCATGTTGATCACCTTGGTCCCCTAGCTACTACATCAAAAAAATACAAGCATATATTGGTCGTTGTTGATGCGTTCTCCAAGTTTACCTGGCTGTACCCTAGAAAATCTACAGACGCCGCAGAAGTTATTAGCCGACTAGAAAGCCAACGATCCATCTTCGGTAACCCCGCCAGAATTATCACAGATCGAGGTCCAGCATTCACTTCCACTGCATTTCAAGACTATTGCCACGACCAAAATATTATCCACATACCAATTACAGCAGGTTTACCAAGATCGAATGGTCAAGTTGAAAATAAAAATTCTACTATCATCGCAGTCTTATCCAAACTATCATCCGACAACCCCGAAATGTGGTTTTCCCATGTGCCTGCTCTCCAACAAATCCTCAATTCGACATTTCAAAGAAGCATAAAGACGACACCATTTCAATTACTATTCGGTACCAAGATGAAAAATAAAGATGACATCAAGATCCTGGAGCTTCTCAACGACGAATCTACAAACACATTCCAGAGGCAACGTGAGGAGCAGCGTATCGACGCGAAAAAACAGATTCGAATAGTGCAAGAAGAGAATCGCAGGCAGTATAACCTTCGAAGACGACCAGCTGCTAAATTCCAAATCAACGATTTAGTCGCAGTTAAACGCACCCAGTTCGGGCCTGGTCTGAAACTAAAACAAAAATTTTTAGGTCCATACAGGATAACCAAAATAAAACCAAACGACACATATGACGTTGTCAAGTGTGACTTCGTAGAAGGCCCATTCAAGACCAGCACATGCGCTGAATTCCTGAAACCTTGGACCGACACTTTTGCAACACTTACTTAACATATTTCTTCAGGACTTTTTATTTATTTTTTTAAGACTTAATTGACATATTTCTTCAAGACTTTTTATTTTTTTTTTGAAAAGAACTCTTCCTTGGACATTTTTGTGTGCAACATTAAACTTTTTTTTAATTATATGTTGAACTTGAACTCACCAAAATAAGAGAAACTCTATTTTAATGAACAATTTTTTTCCCCATGAACATTCTTCAATACCTGATTTTTTTTTTTTTGTGAAAATTATCTACCTATTTTTTTTCTACTTGTCTGTATGTATATTAACATCTTATCTTATTTTATTTTAGTATTTGATGATATGATTCAGGTTTTGAGTGTAATATTTCCAATATTTTCCATTTGGTAATGTATACATTTTTTTTTTATTTAGTTAATGCAGCTATATTATTACTGTATTTATAACTCTATTATGTAGTATTGTATATTGTTTATTTTTTTTTATTTCTTTTGTTTTTGTATAATTTAATTTTTTTTCTTGTTGTTTAATAACCTTCAGGCGAGGCCGCCTGCTTGGTCATGATGGCCGATATGGGAGGTTATATTTCTCAGTTATTACCATTACTTCCATTGTGTGACGTCACTGCTATGTAGTTATGACGATATTACTACGTCGCTGTTTTGTATCATCCTTTCATTGTATGCGCACGCACCTTACGCGCGCCAGTTCAGTATAATTATTGAGTTGACGTGGAGCGGTTCTGTAAAACACAGACGGTGTTTGCCGCTCGTAAAATGCATCAATTTAAGTGTTTATGTAATGTCCCCTTTTTGTTTTAAATAAATGTTGTTATGTTACGATGGTCTGTAGCCGTTTCCCTATATATATATATATATATATATATATATATATATTAGGTTGAACATTAAAATACATAAATAAATAAATGAAATATTATGGAATGCGAACTTTTAGAAAATATTTTTAATAATATATTTATAAACCACATTTTTTTTCTGTATGACTAATATGATTCATAAACATTTCATATTAAACAAACAAGTCAATGGGAAATATATTTTATGTAAACTCTGATAATCAATGAATAGGAAAAATATTAATTGTCGTGGCATTTAAAATAATGGAAAATGCTTTTTTCTTCACGCGAAGACTGTTTACATTTATATTGCAAATGCTTTAAAAAAAAATAAGCTATTTGTTTCATTTGTTCTATTGTAAATCTGTTTATTGTAATGTGATAAATTGCAAACAGCTAATTAAAGATAATTAATTAATTAATTAATACAAAGGAAAATTAGATTTTTTTAACCGGCTGCATTCTTTATGAATATGTATATTTCTATTACACTTTTGATTTTTTGAGGAGTCTACACATATTTGTTTCTTTTAAAAATGATCTTTTCTTTTAAAAAAATGACACATATTTGCATGCATCCATTCAAATATCCATTCAGACCTATCGGGATGATTTTTTGCCATAAACAAAATGTAATTGGCTTAACAACGATTAACAGGATAAATAAAACCATTCTAAGAAAACATGATTAATTATAAAATCACGAGATATATATTTAGGATTGAAACATTTAAAAATAATCCTCCATCAAAGGAAAAGAAAAAATAAAATTATTTTTTGGTTACGTCAGTTGATTGCCACAGAATTTTGGACTCATAATGAACCGTGATATATTATGTACCTGAAGCAACTGACCTGAAGCAAGATTTTTTGTTTAATTTATATTAGTCTCTAAACCAAGTTTTTATTTATCACTATTCAACCCAAGCTTTTTGTAATTTATCGAACACGTTTGGTGTTTGCTAATAAGTTTTAAAAGAATGAGCAGTATATATATTTTTTAAATCTAATTTATAGACCATTTACGTAGTTATTTTAATAAATATTATGAATAACTGAATACCATAATTATAAACATTCTATGAATTTCTCACAAAATAGTTTCTAAAAAATATATCTTTATAAACGCATTTTATACACAAGCAATTAATTAGTAAAAAAAATTACAAAAATCTACATATATGTATATCCTTTACTGCACTATGCATTATAAAAACTATTAAGTATTATATTAAACGTACATAAAAAATATATTTAAAGTACTTACAACTATACGTATATTATATTACAAAAACAAGATTTATATGCATGATCTTTATGTGTTATAACAGCTATCAAGAATATTAAGCCATGCATATTTAAACCAGGGTCTCTGAAACTTTTAAAAGTCTAGGTATATACAGTTAGTAGAAAAGAAAAAAAAACAATAATTTAAATTTGTTTTAAAAAATGTTATAAAATTTTCACAATTATAGAAAAAATTCAATTTTATCAATATAAAATTTTATCTTGGCACTAATTTAATCGACGTTCTCTGTGAAGGTGTTTTTTAATGCAACAAAAAGAAAATTAGTAGTTTATGCATGATACATTTATATCACGTAGTCACGTTCACTTGGAAACAATTTTAAAATAGTGATTTAAATTTTATTTACCATGCCAAAATCTGGATGAAAAAAATATAAATTTTTAACAACATTCGTGACATGCCATGGAGATAGAAAATTAATTTTAACAGACACTAGTCATAAAGCTTTATTTCTCTCCACTCACTTTGTATATTTATTTATTTATTTATTTTTACTTAATTCAAACTTTAAATATTTTCTAATCGAATGTGTGTACCTCATTTTGTCATGTAATATATGGAATATTTCTATTTTACTTACGATATCATTGTATAAACTGTAAGCATTCATATTATTTTCTTAAAAATCTGCAGTCTAATTAAAACTGAAATTTAAATTAAAATTTTAAAATAACGAAACATTGAACTTTTAATACAGCATTTTCATGTTACAGAAAAATATTTGCTCGTTTGATGAATCATCTACAAATCGAATTGTATAAACATATAGAGGCTGTTCACACATTTTTTAGACGATGTATATTGTATTCACAAAACTAAATTACATCAAATTTTGTGTTTTAAATGTTCTATTTGATAGCCTTTATTCTGAACTATCGTTCGACACTGTAATTTCCAGGATAATGATGCTTTCGAAGTGTCAGAGGAGATATTCTATCCCATTCCTCCTGAAAAACTTTCCAGAGTCCTGTAAGGGTCGTGGGACGACGTTTGGATAATGCAGATTTTAAAAGTCCGAAAGTACAAAAATCCACAGGTGAGACATCGGGAGATTCAGTAGGGATATCAGTGAAGTTTTTTGTTCCATTTCTTTTAGTAAATTTACAGTGGATTTTGATGTATGACTGGTAGCTTTGTCTTGATGGAGTTCTACAGATTGATGGCACTGTGGGTAAAGCGATGGTATTTCATTCAGAAAAACTGCCGATAAAATATGTTCCTGATAGTATTTGGAGTTAATCTTGACATTTTTTTTCCACTCTCTTTATTTTTAACTTACCATTTTATGAAAAACCAGCAACAATCATGAATCCCTTAGAAAAACTTTCTTTCGATTCTTTGAACCATGTACTTAAATTTTCTTCTTCCCTTTTACGATAATAAATGGCTCTCTTTTTTTGCTGCAATCATTTAAATACACCCATGATTCATCTATTGTGACATTTTTTTCCATTTTTCTTTGGGTAAGTGTTTCTCATACAGAATTCTGCAGCGTGTCCTGCGTTCAGCGATATACTTTGGAGAAAAACGAAGTACATTGCCATTTTTCACTTTCTTAAGATTTAAATCAAGGTTTATCATTTTGTTTACAGTGGAAACAGAGCATTTTAATGATTTTTCAACTGTCCTTTGACTAGAGGGATTTTCTTTTAATATTAAACAACGTACCTTTGCAATAGTCGAAGATGTCCGTTTTTTCCTTGGATACTTGTTTGGAATATTTCTCCCACTTGAGGCTCCAATTTGACGTTTTTTTATCCTTTCTTGTTGACGATATTACCTATCGACGCTTTAGATATCACAAAACCATGACACACACATCGTTTTTGGATAACGGAATATGAATATTTCTCTTCGGAAAGAGCATAAATATAGCTTTCGAACCACTGTTTCGTTAAAAACGCAATTTTGAATTAAGAAAAAAAAAAAAAACCTCTCAAGCCGCAAGCGATAATTTTGACTTTTAAAAACATAGTACAATTGCAATTATTTCTTTCGCAGCAAACGATTTTTTATTACCGCTAACCAAAATTTGACGTTTTTTTTTTTTTTTTTTTTTTTTTTTCCTTTCTTGTTGACGATATTACCTATCGACGCTTTAGATATCACAAAACCATGACACACACATCGTTTTTGGATAACGGAATATGAATATTTCTCTTCGGAAAGAGCATAAATATAGCTTTCGAACCACTGTTTCGTTAAAAACGCAATTTTGAAAAAAAAAAAAAAAAACCTCTCAAGCCGCAAGCGATAATTTTGACTTTTAAAAACATAGTACAATTGCAATTATTTCTTTCGCAGCAAACGATTTTTTATTACCGCGAACCAAAATTTGACGTTTTTTTTTTTTTTTTTTTTTCCTTTCTTGTTGACGATATTACCTATCGACGCTTTAGATATCACAAAACCACGACTCTCATATCGTTTTTGGATAACGGAATATGAATATTTCTCTTCGAAAAGAGCATAAATATAGCTTTCGAACCACTGTTTCGTTAAAAACGCAATTTTGAATTAAAAAAAAAAAAAAAAACCTCTCAAGCCGCAGGCGATAATTTTGACTTTTAAAAACATAGTACAATTGCAATTATTTCTTTCGCAGCAAACGATTTTTTATTACCGCTAACCAAAATTTGACGGGTTTTTTTCCTTTCTTGTTGACGATATTACCTATCGACGCTTTAGATATCACAAAACCATGATTCTCACATCGTTTTTGGACAACGGAATATGAATATTTCTCTTCGGAAAGAGCATAAATATAGCTTTCGAACCACTGCTTCGTTAAAAACGCAATTTTGAATAAAAACAGACCTCTGAAGCCGCAGACGATAATTTTGACTTTTAAAAACATGGTACAATTGCAATTATTTCTTTTGCAGCAAACGATTTTTTATTACAGCTAACCAAAATCGTCTAAAAAAATGTGCGAACTGCCTCTGAATTTCTTTAAATACAGATTATATAAAAAATGACACACTAAGAAGGATTTGAAATTGAAGAAACTGCGTTTGAAGATATTTTAATTGAATATGCAAATGTTTATATTTTGGCCATCAATAACTGCCTAAAAATCCAGCGCAATACAACGGTACATCTAAAATGTGTATAGAACAGTGGTCATTCCAATGTTAGGGCAAAACTTCTATCGAATGAAGTTCTTTCAACTAACGGGGAGTTTGCACTTCTCTACGAGATTTAGAAACATAATAAATATAGTTTAAAAAAAAACTAAAAAACACGCTTTTAAAGCACATCAAACTAAAAAGTGAAAAATAATTCTTAATATAAGCTGAAAACAATAATGAACGAAAAATACTAGTATAATTGTGAAAAAAGTGTGGGGTGCTTTGTGCCATATTTTTCGTATATCAAGCAACCCACGCTTTTTTCACAATTATACTAGTATTTTTCGTTCATTATTGTTTTCAGCTTATATTAAGAATTATTTTTCACTTTTTAGTTTGATGTGCTTTAAAAGCGTGTTTTTTAGTTTTTTTAAACTATATTTATTTTTCACTTTTTAGTTCGATGTGCTATGAAAGCATGCTTTTTAAACTATATTTTAAACTATATTTATTATTTATCACATAAATAGCTACAGTATGTAAGTTTTTGGTTAAAATATTTACACACAATCGGAAATATCCCCATTCGACTTGCAGGCCTCTTAAATCTATCTGTACCAATCTTGAACGGCCTAACTGTATTTCTATTTGTTTTTGCCCCATAGCCCCCCCCTTACCCCTTACCCCCCTACCCGGCCCTCCTAATAATTTTACAAATTCAAAAATATCCGCAATCGATTTGTAAGTATCGAAAACCTCTATGTACCAATTTTGAACGATCTGACACTATTTTTATTTTTTTGCCCCCCCTCACTTCCCCCCTTCTTGCCCCTCCTAATAACTTTACACAATCGAAAATATCCCCATTCGACTTACAGACTTTTAAAACCTATCTGTACCAATTTTCAACGGCCTAACTGTATTTCTATTTGTTTTTGCTCCATAGCCCCCCCTTACGGCCGCACCCCCCTAATAATTTTACAAATTCAAAAATATCCGCAATCGATTTGTAAGTATCGAAAATCTCTATGTACCAATTTTGAACGATCTGACACTATTTTTATTTTTATGCCTCCCCCCTCCCCTCTTCCACTTCTTGCCCCTCCTAATAACTTTACACAATCGAAAATATCCCCATTCGACTTCCAGGCCTCTTAAATCTATCTGTACAAATTTTGAACGGCCTAACTGTATTTCTATTTGTTTTTGCCCCATAGCCCCCCCTTACCCCCTCATCCCCCTACCCGCTCCACCTAATAATTTTACAAATTCAAAAATATCCGCAATCGATTTGTAAGTATCGAAAACCTCTATGTACCAATTTTGAACGATCTGACACTATTTTTTTTTCTGCCCCCCCTCCCCCACTTCTTGCCCCTCCTAATAACTTTACACAATCGAAAATATCTCTATTCGACTTGCAGGCCTCTTAAATCTATCTGTACCAATTTTGAACGACCTAACTGTATTTATTTGTTTTTGCCCCATAGCCCCCCCCCTTACCCCTCACCCCCCTACCCGCCCCTCCTAATAATTTTACAAATTCAAAATATCCGCAATCGATTTGTAAGTATCGAAAACCTCTATGTACCAATTTTGAACGATCTGACACTATTTTTATTTTTTTGCCCCCCCCCCTCCCTCCCCCCCCTGTTGCCCCTCCTAATAACTTTACACAATCGAAAATATCCCCATTCGACTTGCAGAACTTTAAAACCTATCAGTACCAATTTTCAACGGTCTAACTGTATTTCTATTTGTTTTTGCTCCATAGCCCCCCCCCCTTGCTGCCCCACCTGGGGGCTGAATTTCTAAAATTCCAGAAATTGGTTTTTAGATAGTTGCCTTAGCTATATTTTAGAGCAAAAATTTCACGTATATCTATTTTTTTTTGTTTGGGATATATAGGATTATGCGAAATCACGTTTTACGCATGTGAAATCACGTTTTACCCCCCCTCCCCCCGCCCCCCCCCCTTGGGGACCGAATTTCAAAAATTCCAGAAACCGATTTTGAGACATTTGTATTAGCTATATTTCAAAGCAAAAATTTTACGGATATCTGTTTTTTTGTTTGAGATATGAAGGATTTTGTGCAATCACGTTTTGCTCCCAGAGAAGTTACAGGCCCACCAGCGGCCGAGCGGTTCTGCGCACAAAGCTGGTAGATGGGAGGTGCCGGGTTCGATCCCAAGTCGCGCTCATCGACCTAGCCGTTCGGAGTTTTCCGTGGTTTCCTCCGAAACTCGCGTAAATACGGGCTAGGACCCCTTAGAAAGACCCCCACGGAGGGCATTCCCCCTCTAGGCCTAGGACACATCAGGAGTCAATCGGCCTTAAATCCTACAACCAACCAACCAACCCAGAGAAGTTACAAACAAACATACATACATACATACAGGTGAAGCTAATATAAGCGTGTTAAAAAAAGGTGCCACCATTTAACATAAGACACGCAGTTGAAATAAACAAGGAACTATGGTCCATTTGTAGAATCGTTTAACATTTATCAGAATGCTACCATTCGGCAATGATCAGAGAAATAGGTAAAAATGTCCATATGAGCATCAGAAAGGTAGTGGTTGAACGAGAGCAGCAACTGGATGTGGAAACGTTGTAATTGCATAAACAGCATTCACAGCATATGATGCTTCCTTATCAGCAATCTCGAAACATGAATAAATATAATAACCATGGAAGAGCGATTTAGCAAATAAAGGCTGATATCACAGTGGATTGTGAGCTAACTGTTCCTCACCACTGCACACCGCCAAGCATGTTTGCAGTGGCGCCAGGCATAGTTCTCCTATAACCATATGAAACTGAGCAAAAATTTTTCAGCGATGAGCCCCGCTTTGAGCTGAACTTCGCTGACTTACGAAGACATAACTGGAGATTTAGGAATTAGTGGAATTATTATCACTCATTTATCAGCCACCACAAATCCCTATAACCATGTACTATGGTTTGTGGCGCCATGCCACTTGATACAGTCTGACATTTTTCCATTAATATATGTGACACTCTTACAGCAAAGACATGTTTCGACGAGATTTTATGCCTTGTTGTGTTGCATTTTATACGGACTCTGTACTCATATTGCAATGAAATAATGCCTGATTGCCCGCTTTATATACATTGTTGCTTTTTCTCCAACTCTCTTCTGCCCAGTACAATCACCACATTTTTTCCCCAAACGAGTACATTTGGGCTCTGGTGGGCTGTCATTTATGACCGTATCTGGATATTGCCAAACTCTCATCCTTATTCTAACATGTGAAGCAAATAATCCTGCAGAAAGACATTCAAAATCCCTACGATTCAATGTCAAGTCAAATAACATTGCCAAAGAGTGGTCAGCAGATAACTGATTTTTATTTACTTTAGCTCGTGTAGCTGTAGTCTCCCATACTAAAACGTTCCATTTTTATGACACTTCTATGGTTACGTTTCAATATATATACGTCAAATTTATCGATTTTTATTACATTCGAAAAATTGTTTCATGTACATCGCTTTCTTTTGTGATACATAAGCATGCAGAAGATTGTACCATAATTTTAACATCTGCAAATTTACCAACTGAGTGAAGTATCAGTTTTCATAAAGTGGAAATACAAACAAAATAACGTTAATTATTTCGTTTTCTTATTCTTAAGCATGGCACGTACGCTGCAGGAAAAAAAATTACCTACGTGTAAAATCAGAATTACAGAACACGCAATTAAACTTATGAAGTCACGTTCACCTAATAGTAAGTTGTCTGGAATAAGTTGTTTTCAAAATTCTAGAATTGTTTCATCAACACAATTTTGTTCTGAGCAAAAGTGATTTCAGTAAATCATCATTGTAATTTGAATTTTGTTTTTCAAAGAAACACGAAATTTACTTTACTATTACTAGAACTTTAAGATTAATATGAAATTTTACAAGATAAATGTATATAGAAATATATTTTATTGAATTTCATTTAAAAAAAAAATGCTTCTACAATTATACATTGTGCAAAAATGTTTAATACATAATAGATTTATGTTTTCATAGACACTTTTAAAATTTATTTCAGAATTTTAAAAGTTGAAGAGAAAGTTTACGTAATTTTCGTTGTAAGTGTTACTGATTTTTTTTTTTTTTTTTTTTTATGCTTTATGATTATAACAATGATTTACAATAACAATTTTATATGGTTAACAATTGATAAGGTCTGTAAAATCTTCAATATTTTTGTGCGCAGCTTTGGGTGTCTCTAATGTGTTTTGAAGGGCTGAATTCACAAATGCTTGTCTGGGCCGCGGTAGCCCAGTCGGTAGAGCGCCGGCCTCGTAATTGGATGATTGCGGGTTCGGTACTCGAGCCGGCCAAAGACCGTCGTGTACACTAATGGTGGCTGGTGTATGTAAAATCTGTCGTGGCCGCAATGTCCTCCATATTCCCATCAAAAATTATACCTCTGGGGGTCACCGATGTGGGAAAGCCATCCCTTCCGTTGAGGATCAAAATTGCGATGGCATGTCTCCGGGACACCTCTAGGGTGTGAGTCCCAGACCGTCGCCAATTGCCCATATGTGTAGCACTAGTGTGACGTAAAACATAACCAACCAACCAACCAACGCAAATGCTTTTCTTTTCTTCCCATCACGTAAGAGCTTTTCATAAAGTGAAGATGAAAATCGGAAGAATTCATACAGAACTTATAGGAAATTCGAAGCTCTTTATGTATTAAACACATTAATATAGGTTATTATTTACAGAATACCTTTTAAATGTGTTTTTTTTACATCGAAGCTCCATTTAGATCTTTTTCTCTTGCGCACTGTTTGTGGAACTTTAAGGGGGGGGGGGGGGGTTCTCTATACATCATTCAAAAATTATATGCTATTATGTTAATATTTCATCATCCCTGATACCTCCTCCACATTTCTTCGATGTCTTTAAGAATTAACTCTCCTTGTTCTTCACTCACATTACTTAGGTTTTCAGGAAAATAATTTAGATGGGAGTTTAGAAATAAGGGATGCTTTAAGCTAAAGCAAATCCCATTTTTTACCAAACATGCATATGATAGACATTTTTGGATATTTTTGGGTATCAGCACCTAAATTTACACGAGAAAAACATATCACTTAAAAAAAAAAAATCATTGCACAGCTATGTTATCTAATTTCATATGAAATAAACATTGGAAAAAGAAATACAAATGTGCAATTTACAGTGGTTGTTTCTATAGCAAATTTGTAAAATTAAAGGTCTTTTTTATTTTAAAGTATAAAAAAATTGTGAAGAATCTTTACTACCTAGCATGATAGGCTATTTCAAAATCCAAGCAGACAGCAGCGCTCCAGTAACAATTAGTTGCCCTCGACATTCTCAGCATATTTTTTTTTATTTATTTTTTTTTTCCTGGTAGCTTAAATTTTCTTAATCAATGTTTTCATTTTTCCTTTTAACATTTTTATCATTTAGATCGGAAATAATATTTTATTAATGAATGATTTGCAAAAATGTAACCTATTTACATCAATCGACTAATATTTCAGTACAAAACATAAGCAAGTAAAATGTAGGATATATAAGTTTTGGATAAAACCTCATGAATATTCATTTTTATTAATTATTGTTTATAATTAGACATTTATAATATGAAATAAGATTGTGTTTCATGTATTGTTTTTTTTAGCTTTTTTTTTTTCATCATTTTCAAAACAAAATCTAAAAAGAGAAATAAAAATTTGATTTGATTTTTTAAATAATGTTGACATGTATGCATATTGCATTTTGCGCTGAACAGTTATCTGGAGTTTATTGAGTGTTTCAAATATGACTTTTTAAAATAAGAAATAGACGTTAAATGGTCTCATGAAATGTTGACTTTTATAATTAAGGAAAAAACAAAGAAGAGAACAGTATACAATGCGCCAAAATAGAGAAAAAGTTAAAAAAACTATTGGTGAACGGGGTATTCCTATTGCTTAATGCAAACAAGTTTCTCAACAGCTAGGTAAGTTGGTAAACCTGTGGAAAGAGAGGAATGATTCAGTTTCAATTAAAAATTCATTATCACTTATTAGGTTGATTTTAATACAAATCGAACTATTACAAGCACTCAGTTTATCCATCTGACATTCTGTGCATGTATGTATATATGTATCTCCCTCTCTAATTATCAATCTCTCTCTATACACACACACACACACACACACACACACACATATATATATATATATATATAATAAAAAAAATAGCAATTTGTGCAAATAATATGTAACCTGTATATATACAAAATACAAGGTGCCTCAATAAGCCTGTTCTAAGCATTTTATCAACTGAATGTATAGTCGATGTCTCTCTATAGTAAGGGAAAACGTGCTACTATATGCTTAGGTGCTACTATATACTACCACTTGGTGAAAAACAGTAACTTAGCATTCGTGTATCTCTAAAACGGTAGTAGATAATGAGAAAAAGTAAAATAGAAAGCTGTGGAGTATCTTCATCTATTCATAACGAAAATATGCATTGTAAACATGAATACTAAAAACAATTTTGAGAAAAATCCCTTTTATATAAAATAAATATAAATTAATATATATAGCAAACATATTGAAAAGATAAATACGAAGAAGATTCAATAAATAATTATAAGATAAAAAAAACCACGTTTTTAAATTTTCTGTTGAATCATATAAACGCTACTGAAGGCAGCCGGAACCCCAGCAATTGGATAAAAGTATTAAAAAAATTCCTTGCTATCGTCTTTTGAGCTATTATAAAAGTTTCAAATGGCTATCTAGCCGGGAAGTTAGTTAAAAGTCGATTGCAAGCTTTGTACTGGAAACGCTGCCAAAGGCAGCAGGGTCCAGAAGCAATTGGATAAAAATATTTTTAAAAAGCTTTTTTACCGTATTTTGGACTATTCCGAAAGTTTCAAATGTCTAGCTACTCGGGAAGTTAGTTAAATAAATTTTCTGTTGAATCATATGAACGCTGCCGAATACAGTAGGGACCCGAAACTGTTGACTAAAAGTATTAAAAAATGTATTGTAACCGTATTCTGAGCTATCCTGAAAGTTTCAAATATCTAGCTAGTCGGGAAGTTAGTGAAAAATCGATTGCAAGCTTTATACTGGCAACACTGCCAAAGGTAGCAGGAACCCGAAACAGTTGGCTAAAAGTATTTTAAAAATGTATCTTGACCGTGTTCTGAACTATTGTGAAGTTTCAAATGTCTAGCTAGTCAGGAAGTTAGTTAAATAAAATTTCTGTTGAATCATATAAACGCTGCCGAAGGCAGTAGGGACCTGAAGCAGTTGACTAAAAGTTTTTTAAAAAGTATTGTCACCGTGTTATGAGCTAGCCTGAAAGTTTCAAATGTCTAGCTAGTCGGGAAGTTAGTGAAAAATCGATTGCAAGCTTTGTACTGGTAAAGCTGTCGAAGGCAGCAGGAACCCGAAGCAGTTGGTTAAGAATATTTCAAAATTGCATTTTCGCCGTGTTCTGAACTATTCTGAAAGTGTCAAATGTCTAGTTAGTCGGGAAGTCAGTTAAATAAATTTTCTGTAGAATTATATAAGCGCTGCCGAAGGCAGCGGGACCTGAAATACTTGACTAAAATTATTAGAAAAATGTATTGTCACCGTGTTGTGAGCTGTCCTGAAAGTTTCAAATGTCTAGCTAGTCGGAAATTTAGTGAAAAATTGATTGCAAGCTTTGTACTGATAACGCTGCCGAAGGCAGCAGGAAGCCGAAACAGTTGGCTAAAGGTATTAAGAAAATGCATTTTCACCGTGTTCTGAACTATTCTGAAAGTTTCAAATGTCTAGCTAGTCGGGAAGTTAGTTAAATAAATTTTCTGTCGAATCATATAAGCGCTGCCGAAGGCAGCGGGACTACAAATAATTGACTAAAATTATTAGAAAAATGTATTGTCACCGTGTTGTGAACTGTCCAGAAAATTTCAAATGTCTAGCTAGTCGGGAAGTTAGTTAAAAATCGATTGCAAGATTTGTCCCTGACAAACCCACAAACAAGAATCGAAGTTATTAAAAACATGGTAATAACGTTAACAATTCAAAAAAATATAATAATAATAACAACAATAATAATAATCTATATCTATATCATTATATAAAGCGCAAAAAATTGTTTGTTTGTGGAGGGTAATCTCTGAAACTACTGAACCGATTTAAAAACTTCTTTCACTGACCGAAAGCTACAGTATGCCATATTGTTATAGGCTATATTTAATTTTGATAAAATAAATTTTAGTTTAAAATCTGAGCATTTTAATTAAAATCCCCATAGAAGCCGTAATAGAAATGGAAATAATGAAATATTAAAAAAATTAGCTGCTGCCAACATAAAAGAAACATTTACATATTCATTTCGTTTTTAAAATATCTTGACGTGAAAAGAAAAGAAATATATTTGCACGTGCATTAAATTGAAATTCATATAAAGCTTTTTTAATTGTTAAACTTACACGTTAAATCTGACGTCATTCTAGAATTAAAAGTGTTTATTTTTCTAATAATTTAATTTGATATGATATGATATAATATCTAAGCATCAATGTTTAAACCACGGAGTCTTTATTACTCTGTGGTTTAAGCTGATGTGTGTAAACGAAATTGGAATTTAAAAATAAATAAATAAATAAAATAAAATAAAATAAGAAATTCTATTTTATAATATTATTTATTTTAATTTATAATTGTTGCCAAAAAGATTTACGAATTAATTTATTTTTAGACATATAATAAAATATATTTTCACGCGAACAATAATATAAAAAGTGAACTGGATTTTTTGTAAAAAAATAATAAAGATCGAGGAAAATTATTTCCCCATTTTAATCCCCATATTTGGATATAGATATGTATTAGTTATCATGTGCATCCGTTAGATTAAATTGTTTTTGTTGTAAAATTGATAAAATTGGAATTTTAAATTTCAAAACTCTAGAAAAAAAAATGGCAAATTTCCATATTCGATTGAAAACATAAACATTTCATTTCAAAGGATGATATTTACACAATAAACATCCAACTAATAAACTAATTAAAAGGGAAAGGATAAATATTCTATCATAATTTGAAGTCAAATTTGTTTTCAACTGTCTAAATAAAGTATCTGATATAATATACTAATATGTTGCAGCGGAACAGATTTGATATCCGTCATCCTTGGCAGAAAAAAAATATCGCCAAATTATCTGGCGAATATAATTTAATTCCTTTCAAAAATCATGGTTATTTTAAAAACTTACATTAAGAGTGTAACAAATAATATGAAACAATATTTCGTACAATACATATTACGAAAATATACATCTGGCATGTATATTTTCGTATTACGTTTTTGATCGCCAAATACAAAAAACGCCAAGGGTGACAGTTTTGAAATTTAAAATTAAAATTTTGTCAATTTGACAGCAAAATAACTCAATCTAAAGCATGCATACAATAACTAATACATATCTATACCCAAATATGAGGATTAAAATCGGGAAATAATTCTTCTAGAATTTTAATAAAAAAAAAATCCAATGAGCGATTAACATGGAAAATCTTTTTCTTGCATCCACGAGCGGTCAGTGATGTCATGCTTCGCTTGCGTATTGAGATGTTTAAATTTATTTGGCGACTATTTTTAGCAACTAACAGTTATGGCAAGTAGCTCAATATACATAGCGCATACAGCCATTACTGAAATGTAAATAGCATTTAATTATTTGAGTTACATTATGTTGACTGGAAACCTATTTAATATACCTATGCTCTATAGCTATACTAATATAAAAAGAAGAAAGGTTTATATGCATATGTAGAGGACGATCGCTAGAACTAAAAAGCCGATTGCTTTTTTTTTTTCTTTCAATAATCAAAAGTTACACTGTCTCTCTCTAAGTGCTAGAAGCTATAATAAATTTTGGTAAAATAAATTTTTAATTAAAATTTTCAATATTTTAATTGAAAACAAAGCATAGATTTGATATCTATCGTCATTGGCGATTTTTGTATTTGGCGATCGAAAACGTAATACGAAAATCTGTATATTATCGTAGTAAATACGAGATGTATGCGTTTACTTCAATTACCCTACTACCGTAGGTAGTGGAAGTATTGTATAGGTTTTGGCAATTGGTCAGTGTGTGTGTATATGTGCACGTGTGTGTGTAATCTTCTGGCTGTCCAAAACTAATAAAAATAGAACTACTAAACTTCACAAGTGATTCAGGTCTGGTGTACAGATAAATTTTCCAAATTTTCGTGAAAATTGAAAAACCGGAATTGGGTCATCGAAAACCAGAAATGGGACCCTAAGCCCATATTAAAAAACACCTCTAATGTTTTTCTTCAAAGTTGCTATATAAATAATATATTAGATGCCCTTTCGATTGAAAAGTTGCTTAGTTCAGGAAAATTGATAGGCGTCCTCTATAAACAGATCAATTTCAGAGTTCGCAAGTGCGTTCCTTTAAAAACGCCTGTACGGATTTTTTTCAAACTCGCCATGTTAACTTCCTATTAAATATCCTTTTGTATGTAATTATTGTTTTTAGGTCAATAATTGAGTATGTTAAGTTTTGGTAAAAGTTGGTATCTCAAAAACGGCTCTAACGTATTCTTGAAATTTTTTTCTTTAATCCAATTTAGATAACCTTTCTCAAGTATTACGTGCTTATTGCAGGAATATTAACGGTCATCCTGATTAGGTAGTTCAGTTTTAGATCTCGGAAATTCGTGTTTAAAAAAATAACTATCTATTTTTTTCCCCTTATTTTTTAACTCGCTATGCAAACTCTGTTGTATGTGTCTTTATACGTGTATCAAGTTTCTCTTACTCGAAAATCTCAAAAAATGCAAGTAATATCTCCAAAAAATTGTATATATTACGTGTAATAGTGGGTAATGGAAGTCGTGTGGTTGTTTCACACCAGATTCTGTAATAGTATATATTGTACGAATATTGTTTCATATTATTGATTTCTCCTTTAATATAAATTATTAAAATAATAATCAATTATGGAAAAAATTAAATATATTTGCGAAATGAACAAATAAATAATAATTAAAGCTATTATGACGTCAATTTTATCAAAAACATTTTCATGTCATAGGTTTATTTTTCAATATTTTTTATTCATGAGTAAAGAAATGTTTCTTTTTATGAAATAAATAAATAAATAAATAAATAGCATTAAGTAAAAATTGCCAACATTTAACAACTAATTAAAAAAAATAATTCTAAAATTATATTTTGACTTTCCAGTTAATAATATTGCCTGACTATAACATATAAACTGATATATTTCTTGATTTTTTACATATCAATCCATCTTTAACTAAAATTTGTTCATCAGTGCGAAGCCGGACGGGTCAGCTAGTAATAATAATAAAGCAATTAATGACAATGCGAACCAGAAATGAAAGTGCTGAGGATTTATTACTCTTGCACATATTTTTCATGCATGTTGATGCATTTATCTTAAAAATGAATCAGTTTGAAAATCCCAGTCTCATGGACCCCAATCGGTTGCGTCCACCTTCGCACTACTTATTTGTGTTCCTTGTCAGAGTCAGACTTATTACGTCAAAAGCAATTCTTCATGGGAATTAATTATTATTACTATCAGTCTTTTATTTTTATGAGATGCTTACGAATTAAAAGAAATTTATACAAATCTGTATATAAAAATGGCTAAGAGATTTCCTTGGACTCTTGTGTGAACGCACCGAGTATAAGGTCACATGCTGAACAAAAAGTAAAAGAAAACTAGTATGTTGTGGGCACCACAAGACTTTTTTCTATAAATAAAAATAAAATAAATCAGCATTCAGAGCTGCCAACCTAATCCGGCAAATTGTCAGTACCGCCCCTTTTTCTACACTAGTCATTTCTTAGAGTTTTTTTCTTCTTAATGCATCGCAAATATATTTGAAGAAAATTAATTTAAAAATTAAGTGGTGTAGAAAAATGGGCGGTACTAACAAATTGCCGGATTAGGTTGGTAGCTCTGAGCATTTTTATTTTTTTTACTTCCTTATACAAAGTATAAGGAAGTATAGTAATCCCGATTTGCGAAATGGATTTTGTATTTCACATTGCTCGAAAACGAATGATCGCTGGATGTTGCCAATTTATAAGTGTGACTGTCATGATGTCTAGTTGCACACCTGCAAGTGTCGTCTTAACACGAGCTCTCGTTTTAGAGATATAAGGGTTTTTACACGATTTTTCGTGACGTCTGTATGTGTGTGTGTCTGTGTGTGTGTGGGTATGTCGCATAACTCAAAAACGGTTGGACGTAGAAATTTGCGAATTGGTACATAGGTTTGTTATAACATCTAGTTGTGCACCTCCCTTTTTGGACTTTCTATGATTTTCGGTTTTGGAGATATTTAGGAAAATTAGGTTCATAATGACAAAAATACATAGGTTTTGGCCATAATGTATCAAAAAACGGTAATAACTCAGAAACGGTTTAGACAAATCTTGCAATTTAACTGACTTCCCGACAAGCTAGACATTTGAAACTTTCAGAAAGGCTCAGAACACGTTGACAATGCATTTTTCAAATATTTTTAGCCAACTGTTTCCGATACCTGTTGCCTTCAGCAGCGTTTATGCGATTCAACAGAAAAATTATTTAACTAACTTCCCGACTAGCTAGACATTTGAAACTTTCAGACTAGATCAGAACACGGTGAAAATGCATTTTTTAATACTTTTAGCCAACTGTGTAGGGTTCCTGCTGCCTTCGGCAGCGTTACTAGTACAAATCTTGCAATCGATTTTTAACTAACTTCCCGACCAGCTAGACATTTAAAACTTCCCCAAGGCACAACTATGACATGAGTCCCCCCCCAAGGCACAACTTTGACATGAGTCCCCCCCAGGCATAACTTTGACATTAGTCCCCCAAGGCACAGCTTTGACAAGAGTCCCCCCCAAGGTACAACTTTGACATGAGTCCCCAAAAGGCACAACTTTGACATGAGTCCCCCCCAAGGCACAACTTTGACATGAGTCCCCCCCAGGCACAACTTTGACATGAGTCCCTCCAAGGCACAACTTTGACATGAGTCCCTCCAAGGTACAACTTTGACATGAGTCCCTCCAAGGTACAACTTTGACATGAGTCCCCCAAGGCACAACTTTGACATGAGTCCCCCCCAAGGTACAACTTTGGCATTAGTCCCCCCAAGGTACAACTTTGACATGAGTCCCCCCAAGGCACAACTTTGACATGAGTCCCCCCCCCCCCCAAGGCACAACTTTGACATGAGTCCCCTCAAGGCACAATTTTATTTTATTTATTTATTTATTTATTTATTTTTTTTTATGTATGCATGCATTTTTTAAAAATATTTTTAGCCAACTGTTTCGGGTCCAGTGACAATGTTTTTTAACGTTATGTATATTTCTAAAAGTGTATAAGGAAGTCATGTGGTGCCCACATCAGATTTTTTCATTTATAATATACAGAGTTTTTAACGAAAATTATTCCCACTTTCAGAAAAGTTGGAAAAGTAATTTTAAAACAATATACTGCAATCGGAATACAAATATCTTAAATAGCTCATGAAATATGAGCATGTGCGAAATTTAAAAATAAAATGTATATGTTTCAAGCAACTTTATTGAAATCAATATATTGCACAACTTTTGTGAAAAGTGAATTTGAATAGCTTAAAAATAAAGCAAATTATCCAAAAAAGAACGAGCTAGATTTTAGATATTTTCCAAAAGTTGAAATTCCTTAAATGAATTTTCACATGCCGTGTAATTATTTTGAAGATCCAATTATTTCAACCACTTATCAAAAGTTCTTTTTTGTGAAAAAACTAATATCACCTAACAAATCTTGGTAAATAAAGAACTATTGATTTGAGTTACAAACTTATAAGGGTTTTTCCACAAAAAAGTACGTTTGGAGCGTGGTTGAAATAACTGAATCTTCAAATTAATTTCGCGGCATGTGAAAAACCCTTTAAGAAATTTAAACTTTTGGAAAATATCTAAAATCTAGCTTGTTCTTTTTCGGATACTTTTCTTAATTTTTACTCTATTCAAATGCATTTTTGACAAAAGTTGTCCAATATATCTAGCTTTCAACCTATGTAATAATTTTTTTTTTTACCTTTCGCACATGCGCAATAAAAACGTTTTTCATATAAATGCTCATATATCATGAGATATTTAAGATATTTGTATTCCAATGTCAGTATATTGTGTCAAAAGTGTTTTTCCAACTTATATGAAAGTAAATATAATTTTCGTCAAAAACTGTATATTATAACTAAAAAATATGTTGATTTTTTTTTTTTTTTTTTTTTTTTTTTTTTTTGAGTTCTAACCCTATAACGGTCGTGAACATGTTTTTGTAATTGTTTCTCCCCTAAAAAACATATGCCTAAAATTTGCATAATTATAGATTTTAAGCTTATTTCTTTAAATATGAAAGATCATATAATAGTCACAAGGTTCATCTTTAAATGCATAGTGAAAAATTATTTTAGTATATCATAAAGAATTTACAGTGAAAACAACGATACCAATTTTCCCCCCACACGCTAAGAGGGTTAAAATAAAAGCTTATATCTCCGATATTTAATATGCTATAGTCCCACAAACTGTTCTGGGACTATATTAACATATCCTAAAGTTACAGTTCATTTCGTTTACTTAACGATACAGGGTAATCACAAAAATTATTGTTTTTTCTCAATTTGTTGCCAGCCCCTTAAATGTTCTCTTAAATCAATATTCACTGAAAAACATGAGGAAGACCCACTTCTTTAAATATCCAACGTTTTAGAATATTTCATTGAGAAATAGGTTTTTAAATTGAAAAAAAACTGATCGTTTGCAAATCTTGCTAAATTTTTGAGCAGGACTGTATTATTGAAAAAATTGTTACACTGTTATAGTTCATCATAACGGATTTAATGTTGTTATTTATTACGCTTTAAACTTTTTCTTTTCATTTCAATCCCTACATTCACTAAATCAGTTTTCGTGAAATAAATCCTCAATATCAACAGATTTAAATTTAAAATACGGAATTTTACTTTGAAATATTTTGGAGATAATGTTGGTTTACAGTTAAGAATAAACGCTACAAAATAGTATGTATATATATATATATATATATATATATATATATATATATATATATATATGTATATATATATGTATATATATATATTATATCTTCAGCCAATAATTACATTCTTAAATGGTAGTATATATTAAGCAGAGATCCGTGATCAAAAATAGTCTGCCAAGTTGGTGTTTCGGTAAATTTTTACGCTCTACTATACTTTCTTGTTTCATTGAGGATTTAAACTCATGTTTCTCCGTTATGCTTTTATTAAAGCATTCTTAAGATACGGTTTGCTAGATTTAAATAAACACTAGTATGTTGTGGCCACCACAAGACTTTCTTCTATATTTTCCTATACAAATTCACTCAGTAACAATATTAAAAAAAAAAAAAAAAAAAAAAAAAAAAAAAAAAACGATTTTTTTTTCAAAGTTTTTTTTCGTTAAAAGTAAAATAAAATCGATAACTTTGTTTTAAATTATCACAGATTTATAGTTCAACCATTCCTTTTAAAGGTATTGACGAGACCTTTCGAAACATACCCATCTTGAAAATTTCCCCCCAGGGGGGGGGGGGGAAGCGATGCCCCCACATGCACAAAACTTTTTTCCTAATTAACTACTACTATTATCAATACTTCATATTAATTTTACATTCACAGGTTAAGAATAACTCTCATTATGTACATTTATACGAATTTTTGTCCTATACTGCCATGTTAAAAATTTAGAAAAAATACGATCACAGCGGCACCTGTAGAGCGATTAATCCCCAAATCTAATCAGCACCAGTTTATGTCAGGGGCCAACTAAATACCAAGTTTGGTTAAATTTCGTAATATATATATACGTTTTTTTTTTTAAAGTTTTTTTTCGTTAAAAGTAAAAAAAATCGATAATTTTGTTTTAAATTATCACAGATTTATAGTTCAGCATTCGTTTTAAAGGTATTGACGAGACCTTTCGAAAGATACCCATCTTGAAAATTTACTCCCCTCGAGGGGGGACTTCCCCTCAGGGGGGGGGGGGGGCGAGGCTCCTACACATACAAAATTTTTTCCCAGTTGACTATCTCTATTATAAATAATTCTTGTAAATTTCATAATGATTACTAAAAAATAATTCTCTTTATGCACATTTATACAAAATTTGTCCTATACCACCATGTTAAAAATTTAGAACAAGCGGGATGGCAACGCAACCTGTAAAACAATTTTTACCAAAAGTTGATACACTAATTTATGTCAAGGTGCAACTACATACCAATTTGTATGAAATTCTGTGAAGTAGTTCCTGAGATACAGTTTGCCACAAAATTTTGTCACACACGCACACACACACACACACACACACACAGACAGAAAGACAGACATTTTCTAAAAATGGTCAAATCGTGTTCTATAGCTCTCAAAACGTGTAAATCCATCAAAAACCCGAGGTCGAAAATTTTTACGAATACAATACTTTCTTCTATTGAATATAGAAGAAAGTAATAAAAGCAAATTAACATTTTAAAAAGGTGAGATCTAAAAGGTTCAGCCACACTGTCTATCTGACTGCATTAACTACATATGATTCTGAAAGTTAACGAGTTCTGACGATTACTTTAAATTTTTTTATAAGAAAAATTCTGCAATTTGAAGAGAAGAAGTTTTCAAAAATCCTTCAAGAAACAAATAAATGTGTTCTAGGTTGACTTTATTAGTTTACACATCATTTCTCAAATCTTCTTAATTTGTAATATATTTTATACTTGCAAAGTGATTACAACATTTATTCATTAATATTATATAGTGACTCAGAAAAACTTGACAAAAACATGAAATTAAAAACCATTTTTAAAAATCCTTCAACTTTCAGGCTTCAACTTTCAACTTAAAATAATAAACTTAATAAATATATAAACTAAATACAGAAACGATTATGAAAATTTAAATGCCTACAATTAGTAGATTTACGTTTCAGGAAACATTTGGTCCCAGTTTCAAGACAAAATGCTTTAAACCTTACCGAACCAAAACATTTTTGCCTTCAAACATTGCATTATACTGCTTTTTACCGGCCCAAAGTAAAACATGGAGTACAACCCAGTGACAGAAAATTTTATAGCTGTCTACGACAGGTTTTTAAAATTTCATAATCTGTCTGCGAAATTTGCATGTAGTCAGGGGTGAAAATGGCTTACACTCAAAAAGCCTGAAAGATGATAGCAGCAATCTGGAGGGTGGGGGGGATTAACAACAGTGGTGACCTCGTGCAACAATACATAATACAATTTTACTACAGAACAATGTAGTATAAACAATTATCAAATAATAAATTAACTCATTCAATTAAATATTTTATAGCAATGTTTGACACAACGCAATCAAAATAATTATAAATAATAAAAGTATTAGTTTTAGTTTTGATACATAAATTTTTATAAGTGAATTTTGAAGTGGAGGAAATGTTTTGGAGCAGTTTTTAAATGAAATTAACACTTTTTTCTACGTTCCCGTAGAATCACAGTAACAGGTAACAGGAGAAAAGAATACAAGCATAACGCTGCCTATCAAGGGAGATCTAGGCTCCTATTGTGTGTTCCTACCAAGGCACCTATAGGGGGCTCTAGAGTTCCTAACATAGAGCGTGTAACACGTCATACATCGGTAGCACATTGTCGTGGGCGAAAAATGTCCATAAATTGCAGACAATTTTTTTTATTAGTGCAGACAAAAACGGTCTGCAAACCGTTTTTCTGTGTCCGCGACTATGTCGCCGTGTCGTGTTTCTGCCACTGGCCAGTACAACAGTAATTTGTTAATTGAAAATGGCACTTTATACTTTCTGGGGATTAGCACGATCGTTATTTTCTGTTTTTATTGCATACGACTGCTGCAGATGCAAAAATGCATGCGGATATGTGGATGTCTAACCCACACGATCGTGCGGCGTGGGTTGAAAAGGGTTAAAACTAACTTACAGCTATTTTTTAAAATAAATTACAGCTCAAATTCTGATAATTAACAGAAAATATAGAATAATATATAGAATAATAGAGACTAATATAGAAAACAAGAGTCATTTCATAAATTCCCAAGAAAACCTTCGGAACATTTTTTCGAATTGAAATTCCAAGTTGCTACATCCTGAATTCTTTTTCCCTGACACTTTCACCACAATATCTCCATAGAGATCTTATATAACATTTTTCCACGATCGGAAAATTGTTATAAGAATATAGTAGTGGAAGAGTCAGAAAAAAAGAAGGATTAGTAGCAACTTTGAAATTGTCCAGTGCATTCCCTAACAGCATACTTATCCATAGTACATCCTGAGGATGTCCCTTAGATGTACTTTCATAAATAGGATATCCGGAGGATGAGTTGTGAATAAGATGTGCTATTAGGGTTGCTAAACAGTGCAAAGAAATAATACACAATTTTTTTTGCATCGAATTCTTAGGCAAATTTCTATGTGCCGCTAGAGTTGATAATTTTATAAATGTCTTGAATTTTATAAATGTGGAATTTACTTACCATTTTCAAAGACGAATTCCAATAAAATTTGCTTATTTTATAGAAATTTCATTTTAAACCATATTGTACATGCACTCGTTACTATATTTTACGGTCTTGTAACATCACAAGTCCAATTTAGCCACTATTTAAAAAATATATATACGAGGGCTGTTTTTTTTTTTTTTTCAACCTTCGATCGCACGGTATGCAGGCCAGACATGCGGCAGGTGACTGGCGTGCGCAGCATGTGACAGCGCATCTCCTCTTCTACACGCTCTGTCACTGTCGAGTGCAACACGCTAATTCGTTTTCAGCTGCAGTCAAATAAACATGGCTGTCTTTATTGATTCTCCCGCCAAGTGTGAATTGCGAAGTGTTATTCGTTTCTTGCAGGCAGAAGGGAATAGTGCAACGGAAATTTATCGAAGAATGAGTCGAGTGTATGGAGACAACTTTATGAGTGAATGGTGTCGAAAGTTTAAAGATTGCCGAACTGATGTGCATGATGAAGGAGGTCAAGGACGCAAGTCTGTCGCTACAGACGATAAATGAGACATTATCGAACACCCACCATACAGTCCCGACCTAGCGCCCAGTGATTACCATCTTTTCACGAAACTAAAGAAGTGGCTTGGAGGGCAACGCTTCCAAACTGACGAGGAGCTCAAAGAAACCGTCATAACTCACTTGAAGTCACTGGCGGCAACATTTTATGAAGAGGGTATTTCAAAGCATGTTCACAGATATGACAAATGCCTCAATCATCAAGGTGATTATGTAGAGAAGTAACCTTTAATCTACATTACTTTTGCCTATAAAATCATTTTTTTATATTTACCCGTTTTTCTTTTATAGCCTATCGGATGTTGAAAAAAAAATAGCCCTCGTATATATAAAGGAACTTTTATTTGTGGTTTAATTTTTCTATTTTTTTCTTTCTTCTATATGCATAGATGGAAAAAGTATTGGTTCCGTGAAAATTTTCGAACTCCTGTTTTCGATGGATTTACACGTTTTGGGATGTCCTGAACAAGATCTGACTGTTTTTAGAAAATGTCTGTGTGTCTATGTGTGTGTATCACAAATATCTCACGAACCAATGAACGAAATTTAACCAAACTTGGTATTTAGTTGAACCCTGACATAAACTGGTGCTGATTAGATTTGTGGAACAATTGCTCAACAGGTGGCACTGTTATCGGATTTTTTTTCCAAATTTTTAAAATGGCAGTAAAGGACAAAATTTCGTATAAATGTACCTAACTAGAGTTATTTTAATCGTCTAATTGAAAAATTAATATGAATTATTGATAATAGTAGTACTTAAATAGGAAAAGAATTTTGTGCATGTGGGAGCTCCCCCCTCCTGGGAGGGGGAGAAAATTTTCAATATGGGTATCTTTCGAAAGATCTCATCAATACCTTTAAAACGAATGGTTGAACTATAGACCTGTGATAATTTAAAACAAAATCATCGATTTTTTTTTATCTTCTAAAAAAAAAAAAAAAAAAAAAAAAAACGGAAAAAAAAAATTTCTGATTTGCAAAAAATTGGCATCTTTCGGCATTTAGTAATAATATAATTGTGTCAAAGAAAAATCGTCTGCATTTATAATGGAAAATAAATTTTGTGTAAAATTATAGAGAAGAAAGTCATGGGGTGGCCACATCATACTAGTTTCTTAAAAGAGTTGGTTTGAGGTATCGCTCTAAAGTCATTTTTTGCATAATAAGGCTTACTAGATTGGAACCTGCTTACCGAAAGGGAAAACAAACGCGATTAAATCTGCATACAATTTGAGGTTAAGACCGAAGTCATATGGCGTTATAAGAAATTGGGTTAATGAATGGTAGAGCGGAACAAATATTTTTGACGTTACGTTATAAGCAATTTGATGATATAGCTGAATACTCTTTAACTGAGATCAACCATATATATATATATATATATAATATATATATATATATAATTAAAACAAAATCTTAATTTTTCTCTGACTTAGGTCTATGTTTTTTTTAGCTATATATTTGTAAACATTTACCTAAAATAGAGATTTTTACGATAAAATTCCGTGCATTCAGATAACACTCAAACTCTTTAGATTGTATGGATTCAGTCAAAAGTTTTAACCATATTGATCAGTTCTTTAAAAATGTACCCACAGTAAAAATTTACATCCTCAATTCAGTAAATGATGCTCCTACACGTACAAAATGAATCTCGAAATTTTATCTCTTTAGAAATGTAAACCTAATTTTTTATTTAGCTTTCAGATTTACCAGGGAAGTTCAAAATGTAAGTTACACTTAAACAATGAAGGTAAAAGAATATTTTATTTAGAAGTGTCCTAGAATAAAATATGACGCACATACAACACTGTTTCTCTACACAATTTCCGATCGTTGCAGGCACTTTTGAAAACGTTGTAGTATTCGTTAGATTCCCTGATGATAGAAAATTGCCCCTGGGTTCTGGAGCCAACTTAGAGCCGGACTGAACTGGTCAGCTTAGAACTGGTGCCGGACGATAGAATGAGCACCGCCAAAAGATATTTACAAATCCTGAGCAGTGTGTTTGATGTTTACTTTGCGGTTGCTGAAAATATAAAGTGCAGTTTCCACTGAGGTTGGTTGCAAACTTTTGAGCGGCGCTATTCAGAATAATTTGATGTGGTCAAGCGGTTCGACCTGGTTCTACGGGTTGGTTCGAAAGGGAGTGTCCCTGGCTCTAACCCCCAGATGAGATAATTAAGGGGCCAGAGGCAGATATCTTTGTCAATTTTGCATGCTTTCCTTTGAAGTAACTGCGCAATCTGATAAAAAAAGGCTACAACTGATGAAAAGACATTTAACTCTTTGTGTCGGGAGCGTGGTTAATGGTTTTTTGAACCTCGAACTTCCAACTGCAATGGAAACCGGCCTTAATGCTTTTCACTTCTACATCGTCACTAATACGCTCAGCGTTTTTTGTCTTCCTTGACTTTCGCCATCGGTATAAGTCTGTGTGACCGTCTTCGAATTACAGGCACCATTTCACAATGTCTGAAAGTGATATTTCATGAGGTATGTGCACTACCGATATTTCACGATAAAATATCCGCACTCGTGCAACATTTTGCACACAAACCTTACTATTCCCGGTATTTCAAAGTTGAAACAAGTTTCTAGCTGACACACTTTTTCTGGTACATACACAACAAAGGTTGCAGATATTCAAATGATATTGCTACCATTGTTAGCTGTTGAACTCAGTTATCGTCTGCGCAAGCTTAGGTATTTTTTCGCAATGCTGCCATCTGTAAAAGAAGTGTAACTTTTTGAATACTCTATGTATTTTCTTATCAAAACAGATGAAATTCGACTTGAATCATTTAAAAAATATATACGTTTTTAAACAAAAATGCGAGTATATATAGTTAAAGTTAAAAAATGCTTTTTTTTTTTTTGTCCAAAACAAAAAAAATGTTTTAAAATAAATATATAAGGATTCTATTTATAAAATGATATAAAATAAAAAATAAGACAAAAAATTGCACATGAAGTAATATCTAAAATTATTATGGCCACATTAACTTTTAAATTTCAGAAAAAGTTTTTTGCAGAATTCAATTATATAATGATTATGAACGCTTCTTTTACATTCATTTAACGTAAACATTTTCCGGTTAAATTTTTTATCTCAAGCGTTCTATCGATTCATATTTTAACATAATATTTTAGTTATACAATCAAGCTTTAATTTATCAACAAAACAATACCTTTATTTTTCAAAAGAGTAAATTGAAATTTTGCCATTACATTTTCTTTCGTGTTTCGAAATTTTTAAATCAACAATATGCATACACTGTTTTTGCACACACACATACGCTAATTTTCCTTTTTCAGTTCTATTTAATTTTGTATATATATATATGCGATATCTATTATTTATATATATATATATATATATATATATATATATATATATATATATAAGGCCCAAATATGTTTCAAACATAATTTTCATTCTTATATAAGCAAGTTCTCAGTTATTTATTTTGCAACCTATAATATTTGTACATTTTTAAAAAATAAGATATGAAAGTTCAATATTAAATATCTACATAACATACACACACAGGATATAGCCAACTCGATTTCAAAATTAACAATTTCTAAAATATAGTTCCGTATAACAATGAAACAATCGGTAATTTAATGGGAAAAATGTAAAAAAATAAATTATAGAATTTTTTTAATTAAAAATTGCCAATAGATGACGCATATTGCCGCTCTCAATCCTAACAATAAATAAACGATCAGCTAAATATATGATTTTTTTTTTTTTTTATACGATAACACCCATTCACGTTTCAACAAATAGGTTGGTAGAGATCTTCTAACCTCACGGAATTTAACATTCTGACTCTGTTACTTCTAACGCATGAAGTATAAATTCATCTCTTTATGCGTTGAAACTAAGGCTCCTATATTTACGAGCTGGCGCATCAGGCATTTTGTTGCCTTAGGGTTTCCACATGTACCCAGCGTGTTCCATTGATAAACTAACGACAGTCATTAATTTTATGGACTTGTGTTACTTTGGAGTTACTTCTTTTATTATTTTTCATAATTTTAGCTAAGTAGACTATGATATGTGAGTTTGTTGACCGATAAACTGCTTTAATCACTCAAAGAAAGAACATAAAATGTTCAGATTTCCACAAGATAATTTAAGAAAAATAAAATAGTATTATTTTTATTTACTTGTATTTTTCTTTGTATTTATGACCTATGTAAATGTAAAAATACAAAAATATGTGTCACTTTAAACATAATATTTATATTAAAACCACAAATTAATTTAAGATAGTTCATAATTGCGTGTTTCAGTTTTGTCGGATAGCCAAAGTTGTTTTATTTCCGAATCCTAAATTACATTTATTTTAATGTTTGTATTTTGTAAATAAGTAGTATATGCTAGAAAAAAATAAATAGATAACTTTTTTCCACAAACGTCGGTAAGCTCATTTCCCCCCCCCCCAAAAAAGTGATTTGTATTAGAAACAGAAACAGTCAAAACAACACATCTTATTCCCTGTACATTCACAAAATGTCATGAGGATGAAAGGACGTCCTGAAAATGGACTGTGATACTGTAAAAAAAGTGTTGTCGAGAGTATTATTTTTGCTTATTGCACTTCACCGATCCTAGCTTCAGATCAAGATTTCTTAAAATTGTTAAAGTAGCAATAAAGACGCCAAGCTGAAATACCGTCCTCTTCCGAGGCAACAAAATGGCGGAGATGCGCCGGCCTATATAATATATTTAATATGCAAACCGCACTTTAGAATGTAGGAAAAGAGGGGGGGGGGAAACCCATAAAAATAGCATGGGACGAAAACCAAAAAAACAAACTCACAATGTCAAGTGTGTTAAAAAAAAAAAAAAAAAAAAAAAAAAACGGCTCACACCGGAAGTAATAAAAGGACAAAATTGACTAGAAAAAGACATGGAACAGCGGGAACGGGCGGGCTGGGCCATAGGTCTTATCGTCCAGGATTAATACGTCTCGCCTAGTATATGTCTCGGTGGTGGTAGGGGTGGGTGGGCGGGAACCACCGCACTTTAAAATGTAGAAAAAGAGGGGGGGGAGCCAAAACCCCATAGGAATAGCATGGGAAGAAAACCAAAAAAAAACTCACAAAGTCAAGTGTGATAAAAAAAAAAAAAAAAAAAAAAAAAAAAAAACTCACAACGGAAGTAATAAAGGGACAAAATTGACCAGAAAAAGACATCGAACAGCAGGAACGGGGGGGGGGGCTGGGGCATTAAATGTATCGTCGAGGATTAATACGCCTCGCCTAGTTGAAACAATACTTCTAAAGGCGCTATCAAAAGAAGACTGATATGAGAGTCATTAGCACATACTACAACATAAACAGGATTTTCAAGAGGAAAACTGTCGAAATATCCTTGTTTAATACAATATTGTGATATAGAAATCCCATATTTTTAATGAATTTTCCCATTTATTTAAATTTAAATTTAAAATCTATATTAATATTTTATGTAATAATATATTCGTGCATACAATAATAGTCTTTAATTAACCGCTGAATCCCCCCCCCCCCCCCCAATAAAATAAAATAAAAAGTAAGTGGAAAAGAAAATCTTGCTGTAATCAAAAACCTCATTCTTTCATTTCGGTTTTAAAAGAATACCACATGGCCATTCTTATTTTCTGCGTAAATCAAAGTTTAATTGCTAACATACTTTTAATCTGGTTCTCAAAATTATCCTTGAAAAAGAATTAATTACATTCCTTTCCTTTGAATTTGCCGTCTGTGGTAAATTAGTTCTCATAACTAAAGTTTGGCATCAGACTCGGGTTAATGTAATATGGTAATCCTGCTCGCAGTATTCAAAATTATTAACTGAAGGAATATATAACGAATCTAAAGAAACCGCTTTTGGGATGATCTTGGCGGCAAATATTGTATGTCAACGTGTTCATGATTTTCAATTTTGGCTAAAAATTTGGACACTCTCTCACTGATCACCGTCAAGCAAGCATCTCGTAATACTGGATTAAGTTCTCTCTCTCTCTCTCTATCTCTGTTTTTGCGGTTCCCAAACAGAATGTACTGTTTCATTTATTATATTATTATGGACACTATACTTAATATCTGTTGTTCAGCTATTTTATCTGCCAAATAAAAACTATATTTTTAGCTCTTCATCCAGATGTCAAGTTCCTTTACGGCCAATCCAGTTTGAAATCTTCGAACCGGGATCTTCCATATTCTATAAGCAATTTTAAATGGCTAATAATTATCTATACGATAAATATGTCGCTCGTGTATTTTTCAATGACAAACACTCGAATGTTTGTTTCTTCTCTAGGGTAGATTTCAGCAGGAACTCCTCCAATCAGAGATTAGCGATTCCGGAATATCCTCTATTATTATTCCTTGCAAACTTCCTTGAGGTACAATTATTGCCAAATGTTCGGTCCGTTGTTTAGATTTTTGGATTTAGTTCAAGCTTAAATATAAACCTGCATGCAGCATAAGACAGTCGTTCGGTAGCTTTTTAGAGGCAATATTTTATAATTCAGACAATACGTTCTTCTGTGTGATATAGCAGTTTAAGACATCTGAGTTGATATTAAAGCGTACAGCGTCATCTGTTAGTAATTTTTGTTACTAATTTCGAAACTTTTGTAGCATGAATACTGTATTCTTTAGTTATTGTGTCAACTTCTACTGATATTTTTTTGTATAACTGCAGATGATAAAGCTTTTTATTACGAAATAATTTATGAATTAAACATTCCGTTTTTCTCGCAATTGGAAGGTACATTTATTCGTATGTACAGACAAGTATAAGTTTAACTTAACATGCAATTAACATAATTTAACAGCAATAAATAAATAAGCAAAATAAAAAACATCTGGTGTGAAACAACCACATGACGTTATTACCCACTATTACACGTATTATATACCTTTTTTGGAGATATTATATGCCTTTTTTTGGACCTAGTACATGCATTTTTTGGAATTTTCCAGTAAGAGAAACCTGATACACGTGTAAAGACATATAAAACAGAGTTCACACAGCGAGTTAAAAAATAAGAAAAGAAAATGGAAGCGTGTATTTTTTAAACATGAATTTCCGAGATCAAACACTAAACTACCTAATCAAGATGACCGTTAATTTTCCAGTAATGACCGCATAATACATGGGAAAGAATATCTAAAATGGATTTATGTAACAATTTTCAAGAAAATTGTTAGAACCGTTTTTAAGGTACCAATTTCTACCAAAACTTGGTATACACAATTATTGATCTGAAAACAATAATTACATACAAAAGGATATTTAAAAGGGAGTTATGGCAAATTTGAAAAAATCCGCACAGCCGTTTTTAAAGGAACGCACTTGCGAGACCTGAAATTGAGCTATTTATACAGACCGCCTATCAATTTTCCTGAACTAACCAACTATATCATTCGAAAAGGCATCTAATAGAGTGTTTATATAGCAACTTTGAAGAAAATCGTTAGAGCCGTTTTTGAGATACGGACTTATGGTCCCACTTCCGGTTTCCGATGACTCACTTCTGTTTTTCCAATTTTCACAAAAATTTGAAAATTCATCTATACACCAGACCTGTATCAATTCTGAAGTTTCGTAGTTTTATCTTTATTACTATTGAAGATATGATAGCCAGAAGATATGAATGCCCACATACAAATACACACACACACACACGCACACACATATACGCACAATTGCCAAAAACTACATTTTTTGACTCAGGAGGCCTTAAAAATCAGGTGAAAACTCGATATCGAATTTTTGGATCGAATGCAATACTTCCATTACCTACCGTAGTAGGGTAATGGAAGCAATAATAATTCTTACATCTAAAGGGAAAACATAATAATAAAAAAAAAAATCAGAACTTAATCGAAAAATCTTATGAAAGGATAAAACAGAACTCGCTTTACGTTTCAAGAGTCCTTGAAATCACATTTAAAACACTCTCAGATCTTATAATAAAATTATTTAGAAAGGACAGAAAATGCAATTTAAATTACTTAGTACTAAAGCATTTAGGTAATGTACTTCTGTAAATATATTTTACTATATTTTTTTAGTCATAAAAGTATAGAAACAAACATTTAAAGAAGAGAAACTGCAATGTAGTGTGCGATAAGAGAATTTTTAATATATATATATATATTAAATTGAATAAATTTAAACTTAGAATTTATGTGAAATAATATTAAATATGACATCAATAGAAATCCTAGAAAACTTACACAAGTTGCATCTGGATATATTTACCTGATAAATATAATAATAAACTTTGAAGATGTTTTGTTTTAATGCATAATATTTTTCGTATTTATTGACATATTATTTCGATACAATCTTTCACTTTAGTATAAAATCAATCTAAAGACATAAATACATTTCAATTTTGTTGTAAAGTGTTAATAAATAAAACCCTCGAGGTAAACTATAAGGACTATCTCGTTGGAGGATAAGCGCCACTTTGTCTTAAATTAAACTTGACTTTAAGTAATATACTCTTAACTTGAGGTGGATGATAGAAACATGGATGGAAATTAAGTGGGTAATGTTATGTCCAAATTTTAATTAGAACGTATGTATCCACGAATTTTTAAATCGAAACACATATTTGATAAATTACGACGCTTAAACCACTGATGGACACTTTAGATATACTCAGTATATCTAAAGACACTCAGTATATCTAAAGCAATGGACACTCAGTATATCTAAAGCAATCTGTAGGAAAACTGTTATTTACGTAAAAAAAATGTAAAACATAGATTAGTTTCGTCAACCCCCCCCCCCCCGCATACATACTACTATTCACAGCAGTCTCAAAGTACCCTGAAACTCTGCATTTTATTATTATTATTATTATTATTATTATTATTATTATTATTATTATTCAAGGTAATGCAATTAACATTGGCAATTGCTGTTACTCAAGCGAAAACTTTACATTTTTGCTGAATGATAAGGATTCCATAATTTCTCCAGTTTTTTTTTTTTTTTTTTTCATGTTTGCTGCAGAGCATATAAAATGGAGTAATTATGGCACTTTCTCGTAAATGTTATAACTTATTAATTATATAATTTATTAAATCCTAATATTATTTTAAACATCTACCAAGAATGTTGAAAAGTGTTTATGATTTAAGTTTGTCTGTCTATCTAGCCGTATATCTGTCCGTTCGTGAGTCGGTGCTCTAACGTTCGAAAATATTTTGAGAATTTTTTTAAACTGATATATGTTATTCAAGCGTACTATGGCATGTTCCCTATTGAAAATATTATAAATAGTACAACTGGCTTATGAACTGGCTACAGGATAAGTGGAAAAATGCCAATGCATTGCGTTGTATGAGAAGCATTTTTAAAAATCATTTTTTACATATTTTTGTTGCACAGTGTAGAATATGGTGAAATAACAATAAGATTTACACAAAAATAGTGAGATACAATATGGGATATAATTGAAAATTTCCAAAATCACATTATCACTTGCGTTAACCGTTTTTAACACTGTCGAACAATGTTTAAAAGTCATTATAGCTTTGGTGAGTCTGTCTGTTCGTCCAGCCGTAGGGATGTCCTGTACTCACACGTATATAAATATTTCAAAAAAAATTTAAACTGATATACGTTATTTTAAAACTGATATATGCATGTTCCCTGTTCAAAAGGGTGTAAATATCCCCATTGCTTATAGCAATATCACACTTGTACTCTAATGTGTTCTATAAAAGGTTTTTATATAAAGCAAATTTTTATGCCTTTCTGCTTTAGAAAGGTATAATTTTTGACATTTATCATACATATGCAGATTTTCTATAGAATATGATATAATTCGCAATAAGGTTAACAAGTTTTGATATTCAGACAAATTAACCGTCCAGCGGGCGCGCTGCTTAAACGAACATGAAAGGTCGCGCGTATTTTTCACATACACTAGTGTAAAATATGTATTTTAAAGTATCTGAATATTTTAATTATTCTATAACCATTTGAAGATTAATAAAAACATTCAATTGGAACTTTTGTTCATTAAAAAAAACTGAAAGAATAAAACTGAAAGCACAAAATCAATATAAAGTAATCAAAGAAACATCGGAATTATTTGAAAATAAAATAAAGCATAATTGATGTTTTGTCATTTTTAATAAAAAGCGTAAAGTTAAAAGTTAATTAATTTTAAAAATATTCAAAATGATAATGTTTAAAACAAAAACAACAAATAATCATTTTAAACAGCGAAAATAAAAATCAAATATAACAAAACTGAAGGATTTCAATGCATGTTTCCTCATATCATCTGTTAACCAGCTCACACCTGTCATGACGTCAGATGTGACGTAACTGTAATACGTAATCAACAGCGCATCTTCGCTTCTCTGAGAAAGAGAGTTTTATATGAGTCTGTACGAGAAAGCTTTGCTAAGCGTGCGGCAAGAAATGCCCGCATTATGTTATTCTACTTTTCTATATTATTAAATGTTGTGATTGTTTAAAAGACTCTGCTTTTCACTCTGTGGACCCATTTATACCAACAATGGTTATGGGTCCAGAGACACGCATCTTACTGCGGACTTTGTAAAAATTTAAATTAACATTCGTTAAAACGAAAGTGCGACTTACTGTTAAGCCTAAGGGCTGAAATCGAAAGTATTTTTGATTCTATTTTTATAAAGAAGCTACTATAGCTGATTAAATATGTCGCAAATATTAAATATAGAAAAGTTATCGAAAAACAATTTCGATACATGGAAGCTGCAGATAGAAGCTGTTTTAATCAAGAATGATCACTGGAGTTATGCTAACGGAACGAAAATTAAGCCCGATGAAGGCGCCGAAGGTGAAGAAAAATGGCTCGAAATTGAACGGAAAGCTAGAGCCGATTTAATCCTAGCAATTACCCCAAGTGAGTTGTGTCATATTAAACATTGTACCACCTCAAATGAAGTATGGAATAAATTAAAAGAAGTTTACGAATCGAGAGGACCGGCAAAGAAAGCCACCCTGTTGAAGCAGCTACTCTTTAAGAAAATGACTGACAGTGAAAATATGTCCGATCACCTAAATATTTTCTTTGATATAGTGGACAAGCTAAAAGAAATGGACATTCAAGTAGCCGAAGACCTATTATCAATTTTGCTCTTATACAGTATTCCTGACAGCTATGAAAATTTCAGGTGCGCCATAGAAGCAAGAGATGAATTGCCGCAGATTCAAGAAAAAATAAAAAGCATCAAGAATCATCAAATGCGTATTTTACAACTCACAAGAAAAATCTTCCTGAAAAGAACAAAAGAGAAATCTTAAAGCCTGTGCAGAACAAGAACGCGTATGGCGAAAGAAATTATGCAATCTTCAAATGCAATTACTGTTCAAAAGTAGGGCATAAAGCCTCAGAATGCAGAAAGAAGATCTCAGACAGAAAATTCACTTCATCGAATAAATATAAAGATAGATCTTTCATGGTTGAAGATAGTACAGAGTTCACGATGGCAGCCAGTAACTCTTTCCAAGAACATTCCGAGTGGTGTCTCGATAGCGGTACGACATCACATATGGCTCATGACAAGAATTTGTTTATAGATTTCGAACCTAGAATTGGATCATTTATAAAATTAGCTGTAGATGAAACAGCGGAGATCACAGGTGTTGGAACAGTCAAATTAAAAGTTCCCGGTAATCACGGTGTAACCAATTTAAAGTTAACAAATGTTTTGTGCGTTCCAAAATTGAAATGCAATTTAATGTCTATATCAAAAGCTACTGCAAACAACTGCCGAGTTGTATTTACCGAAAAATGTGCAAAAATTACGGAGCAGGACGGCTCTCTAATTATAAGTGCTACGAGAAAAGGTGATTTATATTTTTTTCAGCCGCAGGTGGATATCGCTGCATCAACTCAGGTAAGCAACTTTCATAAATGGCATTTAAAATTAGGACATTTAAATGAAAAAGATTTAAAATTATTAAAATGTGAAAATATGTTAAGAGATTTAAATTTTAATGAAAAAGATTCCTTAAAAGATTGTAAAGTATGTATTAGGTCTAAACAAACTGTGAAACCATTTTGTAAAGAAAACAAATTTCATAGTGATGAATTATTAGAAGTAGTTTATTCTGATTTATGTGGCCCTATAAATGTTAAATCCCATGGCGGATCACGTTACTTTATTACTTTTTTGGATGATAAATCTCGTTACATTGAAGTAAATTTTCTAAAAACAAAAGATGAAGCTAAGTACGCGTTCCGGAGATATAAAGCAGCAGTCGAAAATCGATTAGGAAAAAAAATTAAAATACTGCATACTGATAATGGATTGGAATATTGTGGCGAGGAATTCAATAAATATATTGAAGAATGCGGTATCAAACGCGAATTCTCAGCACCAATGACCCCTCAGCAAAATTCTAGAATTGAAAGACAAAATCGTACATTATGCGAAATGGCGAGGTGTTTATTAATGCAATCAAACCTTCCAAATACATTCTGGGCTGAAGCAGTAAATTGCGCTGCATATATTAGAAACAGGTGTCCCACTAAAGGAATTAAAGAAAACAAAACACCTTTCGAATTGTTTTTCGGTTATAAACCAACTGTTAACTATTTTAAAATTTTCGGACAGAAATGTTTTGTTCTAAATAAAAAATCAAAAGGAAAGTTTGAAGCTAGGTCACACGAACATATATTCGTTGGCTATTCAAATGAATCACGCGCTTACAGATTATGGAGTAAGGATACCAGAAAAAATGTCATAAGTCGTGATGTTCGATTTATAGACGAATTTGAAATAAATGATTCAGCCACTACTGATCAATTAGAATTAATTTTTCCGTCTGAGAATAAATGCAATGATTGTAATATTAAAAATGAAACTCCTATCCCTACTCAAACCGCAGACAGGGGGGAAAACAGCGGATCGATTTCCTATCCCCCTGAATGCAACGGAGAAAGTTTCTCTTTTTGGAAAGGGGGGGAAGGCTCGCTTTCTGAAGGGGGGGACGTGAAAGATGTGAGTGGAGGGGAGGAGAGTGTTGACGATATATGTAAACAAGAGAAAAGGATTGATAAAAACAATCCTATTTTTAAACGTGGTCCCGGAAGACCTAAAAAAAGTAAAAGTTGGAACTTTCAAAACTCTCATAAGGAATATATTACAGATACAAAATATAAAGATGAAACTTCTCAATTAGCTGATAACTCATTTAATGAAATTAATCCCAGCGTAATCGACGCGTTAAATGGAGATTATGCTAAAAATTGGGAAAACGCGATGAAATTAGAATATGATTCTTTAGTTAAGCAAAACGCTTGGGAAATTGTAGATAGACCAAAAGATAAAAAAGTAATTGGGTGTAAATGGGTTTTAAAAACAAAATTCAAACCAGATGGTCAAATTGAAAAATTTAAGGCCAGATTGGTTGCCAAAGGGTGTTCACAGAAACAAGGTATAGATTTTGAGGAAAATTTTTCACCAGTAGCCAGATTAAGTTCTATAAGAACTGCAATCGCGTATGCTATCCAGAATGGTTTCACAGCATACCAGTTAGATTTCATTATGGCATATGTTAACGGAACGTTACATGAAGAAATTTATATGGAGCTTCCTGAATTTTTTGAAAATGATATACACGAAAATAAAGTGTGTTTATTAAAAAAATCTTTGTATGGCCTTAGGCAGTCAGGAAGACAGTGGTTTAAGAAATTAGATGAGAAATTGAGAAAAATGAAATTTAACCCTTTGAATTCCGACAAATGTGTCTATTACTCAAAATATCCTTTTGATGCTATTATAATCGTCTATGTCGACGATTTAATTTGTCTCACTAAAAGTGAAGAGCACTATTTTGATATAAGAAATAAATTAGCAGAATCTTTCAAAATGAAAGATATGGGCCTTCTGCATTATTGCTTAGGCATTGAATTTAATCAAGATAGGGACAGTATCACTATAACACAAAAGAAATGCATTGAAGATTTACTAAATAAATTTAATATGGAAGATTCTAGAGTGGTGAATACACCTTTAGATAGCAGTGTAAAATTAACTAAACAAATGTGTCCAAATACAGAAGAAGAGAAATCATACATGTCAAAAATTCCTTATAGACAATTAATTGGTTCTCTTATGTATCTGTCGGTTGCTACAAGACCAGATATCACCCATGCTGTAAATTATTTAAGTCAGTTTAATAACAATCCAGGAAAACCTCACTGGATAGCTGCTAAAAGAATACTAAGATATCTCAATGGCACTAGAAATTTAGGAATTGTGTATTACAGAGACGATAAACCATTGACAGCATTTGTTGATGCCGATTGGGCATCGGATATAAATGATAGAAAATCATATACAGGATACGTCTTTAAATATGCCGGTGGACCTATTTCTTGGGAATCTAGAAAGCAGCGAACCGTTGCTCTATCCACAACAGAATCTGAATATATGTCTCTGTCTGAATCCGCAAAAGAGACAATTCATGTTAGAAATTTCTTAAAAGAACTGGATCCTGAAATTGTATCAAGTCCTACTGCAATCATGTGCGACAATCAATCTGCACTGAGATTAGTAAAAAATCCTGTTCATCACAATCGATCTAAGCACATTGACATTCGTCATCATTTTGTGCGAGAAGTTTACAATAATAAACTAATTGACATTAAATATATTTCATCAGATGAACAACCTGCAGATATTTTAACAAAAAGTTTAAATGCATATAAACATGAAAAATGTTGTGATATGATAGGACTTAATACTCAGGACTGACGAACTTAAAAATATATATATATTTAAACTGTGTTTTCATTAAGAAATTAACTGCTTATATTTTACGTATTTTATTTTATTATATTAACCATAATTATTTGCTTATAATTCTATTTCTTTACTAACACTTTTCTTATTTTAAGTAACTCTTGCATAAAAATAATTTTCTGTAATTTTTAATATGCTATTATAATGCATAAATATGTTTTATTTTCGAAACATTTATTGAAAAAGGGGGAAATGAAGGATTTCAATGCATGTTTCCTCATATCATCTGTTAACCAGCTCACACCTGTCATGACGTCAGATGTGACGTAACTGTAATACGTAATCAACAGCGCATCTTCGCTTCTCTGAGAAAGAGAGTTTTATATGAGTCTGTACGAGAAAGCTTTGCTAAGCGTGCGGCAAGAAATGCCCGCATTATGTTATTCTACTTTTCTATATTATTAAATGTTGTGATTGTTTAAAAGACTCTGCTTTTCACTCTGTGGACCCATTTATACCAACAAAAACATTACATGAACGGTCGCGCGTATTTTTCAAATACAAATGGCAAATATACAGATTCATATCATTGTCTCGAGGTTCAAAAGATAACTAAAAATAGATCAATATATACTGAGTGAATTGACCAAGGTAAGTGTTCCAAACGCTCTCTGACTTTAAGATATACAACGAGAATCACCGCTAGTGTATTTCTCATATACGCGCGCCCGTTGGAAGGTTAAAGGTTTTGTGGCTTTACATTTTTAGTTCTGATTCTCGATTATAATTATTTACAAAATAGTTTTAATGTGATTATAACTTCTGTTCTTCTGCCTCTCTGTATTTTTGTCCGTTAATATTTGTAGAATGGATTAAAGTTATATTATCTTATTCTCGTTTACTATGACATGCTGTCTATTAAAAACTGTATGAAGAATGAAATCTAACAAAATATTTTTAATACATTACGGTTTTTAAGAGGTATATTTTCAAAGCATATTTTAATATAGTTATAAAACATATAAATAACGAAATTAACATATAAATTAACAAAATTATTTTTCTGTAAGATAAGACATAATTAAGGCAGTTAATTGGTTTACAGGATAGCTGAAAGTTCTTTGGATTCATTATAAGGAAATTGATTAATGTATGTACATTTTTTTTCTATGTCGTATGGTACATATACAAAGTTTATAACGATAGTTAAAACGATAACAGGGTTTTAACGATATACAGGACTACATAAAAGTAATATTTTAAGGCTTTCTCTTTAGATTAAAATTCTAATTATTCTTTTCTAAAACGTTTGATTTGCTCATCTAAAATCAAAATAAACTTTTATAGGATGTTATTTTTTAGCAATAAATTACATAGGCAAACACTACGTGAAGGATGCACAGAAGCAATTTATAATATGTCTTTGTTTTACAAAAAAAAAAAAAAAAAAAAAAAAAATGCGGGGCAGTTTTTGGGGGCTGCCGATAGAAGTGAAAACTAAGTAACTTGTGAATTGCATCGTCGACCTATTAGATTATTATCTTGAATTATTTTTGGTTTGTAAGGAAGTGTTAATGACCAATTTAAACTTTAACCATTTAAACTTTAAATTTATATTGAAAGCAAAAAGAAGAATATAACAGTCTGTACAAAAACGCGTGCTTGTACTTTGTGAACAATGTATATACTGTGAAAAAAGTACTTACATACATAGAGTATAGAACTAGAAAGAGACAGATTTCAGTAGCCAGTATACTACTCGTATTAGTATACATTTTATACACACACACACACACACATACACTACCGCTCAAAAGTATTTGCCCACCTTGTTTTTTTTTTAATATTTTTACCATATTATTTTTTAGACATATAATTTTTATTAATTAATAAAATACACATCTAATCATTACTAAATATTATAAATTAATTAAGATATAATTATTTTTCAAGAAGTAAATTGATTTTATTAAAAACACCAATGAAAATGAAAATTTCATAGACGTTGTTTTTGGCTTATATTTTTAATTTGGAGATCTTAATTAACTATTTTATTATTTAATAATGATAATAATATACTATGTGTCTGACATATATATTTTGTTTTATAGGTTATCGCCATATTTGTGCTTTAATCCATTAATAATTGAGTAAATTGACAGTGTTCAATTAATACAAGTAGAAATTGAAATTATGCCAAAAAGAAAGGAACTTTCTACTCAGAAACGAGCTATGATTATTGGTCTACATCAGAGTGGTAAATCTAATCGCCAAATTGCGAAAGATTTACGAATTCCACGCCGAACTGTAGATTATAATGTAAAAAAATTTCAAGTATCAAATAGTTTTGCTAATAAAAAACGCAGTGGAAGGCCCCGCAATACAACTTCTACTGATGATAGATATTTAGTTACAACATCTAAACGTAACCGTAGACTCACGGCACCTAAAATCACTGCCCACGTAAATTTAAATAGAGATGTACCCATTAGCGTTTCTACAGTTAAACGAAGACTTCAAGCTGCTGGTCTTCATGGTCGTATTGCTGTAAGGAAACCTTTGTTACGAGCTGTAAATAAGAAAAAGAGACTCCAATGGGCCAAAATACATAAAGACTGGACAACCAAAGAATGGGAAAAAGTATTATGGAGTGATGAATCTAAATTCAAGATTTTCGGATCTAAGAGAAGAATATTTGTTCGCAGATCAGCTGGAGAAAAAATATTAGATCAATGCGTAGTACCTTCAGTAAAGTTCGGCGGTGGTTCCGTAATGGTATGGGGATGTTTTGGAGGTGGTTCTGTTGGAGATCTGGTTAAAATAGATGGAATATTGAAGAAAGAGGGGTACAAGAGAATTCTTCAAAAGAATGCTATTCCATCAGGGAAAAAATTAATTGGAAAGGAATTCATTTTTATGCATGACAATGACCCAAAACATTCTTCAAAGCTATGCAAAGCGTATTTGGAAACACAAGAACGAAAGAATGTCTTAAAAGTAATGCAGTGGCCTCCACAGTCTCCCGATCTAAATCCGATCGAATTGATGTGGAATGAATTAGACAGAAAAGTCAGAAAATTATGCCCGACATCAATTACCCATTTGTGGAGCCTTTTGCAAACAGAATGGAAGAAAATCGGCAAGGAATGCTTGGAAAAACTAATCAAGAGAATGCCAAGAATATGTGCTGCATTAATAAGAAATAAAGGAAACCATATTGATGAATCAAAAATATTATTTAAATATTTATTTTGTTTATCTTTCAGTTTACTTACATCTGTATTTTTGAATAAAATATAAATTATTATGAATTGTCACAATAAATTATTATTAAATCGTCTTACAGCATTATTTGGATGGTGGGCAAATACTTTTGAGCGGTAGTGTATATATATATATATATGTATATGAGGCATGCTGTGCCGTGCGCTACATATATGGATATGTATGTAGAGAGATATACTCTTTGTATATATATATAATGTGAACTAATAACGCCCGGAGGAATATCTATATACATATATGCACAGTATACATTTAGCTCATGGAAAGCGTTCGGTGACGATAACGCGAGTTCCATGATTTTTGTTTACCCAAAAGTGCTCAACGCGCCTAAAGAAGTTTTCACTTCAAAAAAATTTATAAAAAATCATTTTTGCAAAATTTCTTCCTTCCTAATTAAAACCAAAATAATTTTAAAGGTGTCATTAGGGATACAAAATAAATTGAATGTTAAATGATCCAATATTTGTAAAGTTTTTAAAATCTGCTCAAATTGCATTTGTTTTCGTTCTCGTACATTCAGTTGTTTAGACCATGGTATCATCATCTGCAGAAGTAAAATACTTAAAAAAAAATTAATAACTTAAAAATTAACGCCAATCAAAATTCTGTGAATTCATCGAGCAGTAGATAAAGTAAATTTTTTAATTGTCTGTTAAAGCTCTCTAGAAATTAGTAGATGTTATGAAAAGACTCACATGTTCATTCTTAAAAAAAATGCAATTTTGTTGCCAGAAATTCTCTGTAAAAATTACAGAATTATCTGTAATTTGAGAAAAAAGTCGTAAATTACGGAAAAATAACGTTGACAAAACGTATTTTTCGGAAACTTTCACAGAATTCTGTAATTTTAGCAGATAATTATTGGCAACAAAATTGCATTTTTTTTTTTTTTTTTTTTTTTTTTTTTTAATAGTGATTGAATTCAGCTACGAAACTGAAATACGGAAAAGTTACAGGGTATTAATGTAAATTGCTGCGTACCAAAATTGCTCAAAATTATGAAAAACAAAACGCATACGCTAAAAATTAAAATATTTTTTATTATAAGACATTCAATCAAAATATAGATATTAAAGAAGGTTAAACCCATACAGCACGGAATGCTTCAGTTATGTTGCAAAAAGCTGACAATCTTTCAAAAACGTAACACATTTAAGTATTCTCTCCGATACCTTTCTGAAACATTTCCCTTTTTTATTTTCTATCTAATAAGTGATTGTAACGTTTCTGTTAAATATCTGATTTTTTGTTACAATCGCGGACATTTCTACGTTTTTTAAACAAATCGGAAAATAATTTGAACGATTTTAAACGTTTCTGAAATGCTTACAATGTTTCAATGTTCCATGGTTGTTACGTTTCTGGAACATTTTGTGCTGTTAGGAAAATAAACGTTTCGAAATTAATGCAAATACCTTCATCAGTTTTATAGACACATTAAAAACATACAGACATAATCAAAGAAACTTTTGTAAAATATATATATATATATATATATATATATATTATAGTAAAACACTATATTGTGGTGCTAATGCGCATGCTTCATTAGTTGTCTCATGGGTGGGTGGCAATGGGCCAGTCTTCTAGGAAAAAGTCGGAACTATATTTAGTTCATATTGAGTACTTTGATGTTTAATACCTAATTAGCTCAGTCGCTTCTCGCTAAAGTCTTTACATGAATAATTGTTATAGCCATTTTAATCCATCGCTAAAATGACAATAAAAGTGTAAATGCTGCCTATAGGCTGCTAAGCTAAAGCTGTACAAAATTAATTTTAAGAAATAACTATAGCAACCGATGCTAGAGAATTCAATACAGTTACTAAGTGACTTTATGTGGAAGAATAGATTAAAATTGGTCCTGTCGTACTAAATTAAATTATTTTTACAAAGAATGTAACTAGTTTTTTTTTCTTTTTTAAACAAATATATGCTTATGCAATTTCTTATTTTATATTTATATTTACATTACTTACGTATTCATAACAAATACGATCCCTGTTTTAAATCACCTGAAAATATACCTAAATTTAAGAGTATACATAAATTCAAGCGATTTTAAAAATGCCCTTTTTCCATCTTTTGTATTCACAGAGAAAAATTGCTGCATTTACATAAAGATTTCAAGTGCAGCCTTAAGCACGAAAAATCGAAATTTATTCAATGTATTCAATTTATTTTTATCAGCTTGATCCTAAATTCCCATCGACAGATATTATATAAAATATGTTTTCCAGCTCAAAATCTTTTCATATTTGATTTCAAGTTCAGACTTTAAACGAAATATATTTTGAAAAATTTGCCTAAATTGATATTTATTTGAATTCACAAACGGTATTTTCTACTATACACCCGCTACTATACATCCGGTGTTTTATCCGCAAATTAATGCTCGAATCCTATTTTATAAAATTTCAGAAATTCCCAAAATGCATTTATTTTTTATGGCAGATAAGTAAATAATAGAGATTTAGAAAATGTATAGAAGAAAATAATATTTTGAAAAATAAATATATGAATAAATAAAGTTTATTTTAATAATTTATTCTGTGGTTTAATTTACAACGAAATGTATTTAAATCTTTATCTAATTACTTAAAACATACAATGAATAAAACTAATCTGGTGTGTCACTCAAACGACTTTCTCTTACCCTGAAATTTAATACTATAAATACTGGTTGGAGATTAAGTGGTAAGATACCGAGTACTGTTATGTAAACCTATGTTAATAAATTTAAATTAGGCTTCGAAAGAGTTTTATATGATAATTAGTTCTGTGTGAGGGGGGCTACTGCCCCTCAACCTCCCGTTTCATTAATACACCTACATTTACATAGAATTTAATTCTGTTATTAAAATTAAAAGTTTACTTAAAATTAGAAAGACAATTTTCTCACGCAACGTTATTTGAAACTTAACAATCTTGATCAAACTTTTCCAGCAATAAACTTATATTAACTCAGTTGGATCTCCTAAAATTATTCGTCTTTAAATCCCTCTAAGAGACACAGACAAAGATCAAACGTTAAAAACTTGACTACGGTAATCAGGAAGCCTGAAAACTTGTAAATATACATAAAACAATCGATGAATATTTAGCTTAAAACATACATTATTTATCATATCTCTATCAGGAATTTATTTCAATACACGAACACCTTTCCTGGAAATGATAAAATATTATTAGTAAAGCACATCCACTAACAACAAAAAAGAAAGTTATCACTGAAATATTTGCAGCCCTGTATATCTTTCGAAGATTATATACAGACAACATGGTGCATCTAAATATAATCCTATAGTAATCATGCATGGCCCAGCCTGAAATACACTTCCATCAATTTTCAACTATTGTCGCACTTTTACAACCCCTGGCAAAAAGTATCCGATCACCGAAAACAGTGCTTATGATACGTTAAAACATAAGGTTATTTTTTCACAAATTCAAACTTTTTTCAAACCTATGAGTATGCTTTTGTGAAATATGACTAATTTTGTCAAATTCTATTAAATAGTAATAGAAATTACAATATCAGTTAAGAGTTTACACGAGAAAATACGTTGAATCACAAAGGAAAAATATTTCCGATCATCATTGTGTGGAGAAAAAAGTATTTGATCGCAAACAAAAGCAACACAGTTAAATGATATATGCAATTTTTTTTTACTCGGCGCATGCGTTCAAGTTCGAAGAAGACGGTATAAAAGGTCAAATTGTAGTTTGAAAGTTACAAGTTAGTTTCGCATCTGCTGAAGTATGGCTCGAAAGAGAGAATTATCTAATGATGTAAAACTTTTGATTGTTAAACGCTTAAAAAGCGGAATTTCCCAAAGAAAGGTTGCTAAGACATTTGGATGTGCTCAAAGTACTGTTTGCGAAATTTGGAAGAAATATCGCTTAAGAAATGATGTAAGAAATCTGCCTCGAAGCGGTCGACCACGAGTAACATCAAGTAGACAAGACAGGAAATTAGTTGATCTTGCCAAATCTATGCGAAGGTGTACGTCTAAACAACTGAATGCCGAGTGGTCAAAGTATGGAGTAAAGGTATGTGCACGTACAGTGCGAAATCGTTTAAATAATAAAGGATATCACTTCTGCAAAGCCAAAACCAAGCCATATATGACTAAGAAACACAAGAAAAATCGTCTTCAATGGTGCAAGAAATACAAATGCTGGTCTTCTGATGATTGGAAGAAGGTTATTTTCAGTGACGAATCTCGTGTTTGTCTAGGAACTGGGGATAACCCTGGAATGTTTGTGTGGAGGAGAGCTGATGAAAAGTTCAAAGAAGATTGCCTAAAAACTAAAGCTAAATATCAGCCTTCATTTATGGTGTGGAGTTGCATGACATCTCAAGGAGTTGGTAAATTGTGTATAGTGTTGCAAACAATCAATTCAGAAGTATATGTTAACATTTTAGAGCATTATTTGATACCTAGCATCGAGGAAGCGTTTGGTGACTCCTCCGATTTCCTATTTCAAGATGATAATGCGTCCTGCCATAGAGGTAAACGGGTCAAGGATTTCTTAAATAAAAACGGAAATTCTCCAATAAAGACTCTGAACTGGCCTGCAAATAGTCCTGATCTTAATCCGATCGAAAATATTTGGAATGTTTGGAAAAATAATATAGAAAAGAGAAGACCGACCAATATGAATGCACTTCGTCTAGCCATCAAGGAAAGCTGGAAGGAAATTCCATCACATTTATGTGAAAAGGTTGTTGAATCCATGCCCCGCCGTTTAAAGGCAGTTATTAGAGCAAAAGGAGGACCAACCAAGTTTTAAATTGAAATTTATCGAATATTTTTTTCCCGGTTATGTGATGATCGGACATTTTTTTCTTTGAATACTTTATATTAATTTTCCTCTGTATTGTAAAAATTAATTGCAATTTATGGTATTATTTTTTATCATGTCACAAAGTAAGATACTTTTGTAATAAAAAACTTTATTTTAAAAAATGTAATAAATTTTTAGAAAAATAGCCTTTTATAGTAACGTATCTTAGACACATCTTTCAGTGATCGGATACTTTTTGCCAGGGGTTGTATTTAGTTCTTTTGTATAGCCTGTGAACGAGCAGTCAATGATTTCCCTACTCTATTCTAAATGAGGCATGTTTTTATGCATATAAAAAACATCAAGACCTACTTTTTTTTATGTAATTTATTTTTAAAATATTTATAGCTTACCTAAAATTGATGTTATTAATAAAAGCATTTTTTCTTCCGTATACGAAGTAATAAAATAAGTATGGTAAGACTGGTATGCAAAATCGATTTTGTACCTCGCATAACTCAAAAATGAATAATCGTAGAATATTGAAATTCATATTTGTGACTGTCATGATATCTAGTGGTGCACCTGCAAATTTGGTTTTATTTTAGAGATATCAGGAAATTTACATGATATGTCTGTATATGTACATAATACGTGTATGTGTATATATATGTGTGAATATATCTCTCATAACTAAACTAGTATGTTGTGGCCACCACAAGACTTTCTTCTATATTTTCTTATACAAATTCACGCAGTAACAATATTTAAAAAAAATATATATATGATTTTTTTCCAAAGTTTCTTTTCGTTAAAAGTAAAAAAAATCGATAACTTTGTTTTAAATTATCACATATTTATAGTTCAACCATTCGTTTTAAAGGTATTGACGAGACCTTTCGAAAGATACCGATCTTGAAAATTTACCCCCCCCCGGGGGTTACTTCCCCCTAGGGGGGAAGCGATGCCCCAATTTTTTTTCCTAATTAACTACTACTATTATCAATAATTCATATTAATTTCACAATCACAGGTTAAGAATAACTCTCATTATGTACATTTATACGAAATTTTTTACTACTTTTGTCCATGTTAAAAATTTAGAAAAAATACGATCACAGCGCCACCTGTTGAGCGATTGATCCCCAAATCTAATCAGCCACAGTTTATGTCAGGGGCCAACTAAATACCAAGTCTGGTTAAATTTCGTTTAAAAAAAAAAAAACGATTTTTTTTTCTAAGTTTTTTTTTTCGTTAAAAGTAAAAAAAATCGATAACTTTGTTTTAAATTATCACAGATTTATAGTTCAACCATTCGTTTTAAAGGTATTGACTAGACCTTTCGAAAGATACCCATCTTGAAAATTTACTCCCCTCGAGGGGGGACTTCCCCCCCAGGGGGGTTCACGAGGCTCCTACGCATACAAAATTTTTTCCCCAGTTGACTACCTCTAATATAAATAATTCTTGTAAATTTCATAATGATTACTAAAAAATAATTCTCTTTATGCACATTTATACAAAATTTTGCCCTATATCACCATGTTAAAAATTTAGAAAAAGCGGGATGGCAACGCAACCTGTATGACAATTTTTACCAAAAGTTGATAGGCACTAATTTATGTCAAGGTGCAACTACATACTAATTTGTATGAAATTCTGTGCAGTAGTTCCTGAGATACAGTTGCCACAAAATTTTGTCACACACACACACACACACACACACACACAGACAGACAGACAGACAGACAGACATTTTCTAAAAAGGGTCAAATCGTGTTCTACAGCTCTCAAAACGTGTAAATCCATCAAAAACCCGAGGTCGAAAATTTTTACGAATCCAATACTTTCTCTATATTACATATAGAAGAAAGTAAAAACCTTTGAACGTAGAACAATGCAAATTTGTATATAGGTTCACTATGACATCTAGTTGTGCAACTCTCTTTTTGATCTTTTTGTGACATTCTGTTTTGGAGAAATTTACGAAAATTATACTCATTATAACCATAAATACAAAGTTCTTGGCCATTATATATGACCTACCAACATAAAGATTTAAAAAGAAGCTAATGATAGACCCTTAATAATATTGTTATGAAAGTTGTCGACATTTTTGAATGTAGAAAGTAATTCTTAAAGACTAGCGAGTTCTAGTCCACGAATGCACTTAATTGAATGTATATTCAGTCCGTAGATAGAGCCCGTAATGCTATTGTTATGAAAACTGACGACATTTTTGCGTGTAGAAAGTAATTCTTAAAGATAAGCTGGTTCTAGTCGACGAATGCACTCTTTTTAATGAATATTCGGCTCGTACATAGAGTCCATAATGATATTGCTATGAAAGTTATCGACATTTTTTCGCGTAGAAAATATTTTTGAATGTCATTTGTAAGCAAGTTGTAGTTGACGAGTGCACTTTAATTAAGAAATATTCTGCCTGTAGATAGAGCCCATTATGATATTGTTATGGACGTTGTCAACATTTTTTCGTGTAGAAAATAATTCTTAAAGACAAAAGCAGGTTCTAGTTGATCCATGCATTTTATTTAATGAATATTCATCCCGTAGGTAGAGCCTGTAATGATACTGTTATAAAAGTAGTCAACATTTTTGCGTGTATAAAGTAATTTTTAAAGACATAAAGCAGGCTTTAACTGACGAATGCACTTTATTTAATGAATAATCTGGACCATTTGAATAAAACATTTTTGTGCATCAATAATCAATAACCAATGAATATTCTTAAAACAATCCAATGAAAAAGAATTCATTCTTGCTAAAGAAATTAAAAAAAAAAAAAAAAGTTAAATGAAAAACAGAACAGATATTTCGCTAATTCAGGAACAACTGAAGATTTCGAAGTCTGAATGTAATTTGAATTTGCGTTGTCAGTGGTTTATAGAATTTTTGAGGGGGTTCTACGCTAAAAACCAGTAAATCACTACAAAAAATTCTAGACCTTTATTTGTATTGAAGTTAGAGCTTCCAAATTTAGGAAATCCTGAACTACCAATTTTCGCCTTATTTAAATGCCTAATTTCACGCTAAGTCAATGCCCACCTTCGTGGAAATGAAAAAACTACCACCTGTTTCCACTTTTGCTACAATACCGTATAGAAACATATAGCACGTAAAGATATAGGCAAGTTTTGATTTACAGTCATCAATAATCACTCATTTGTTTTATAGTCTTGTTAGTCATCTGTATAATTTGAAAAGAGTTTAGTTCTGCAATATAAATTAATGAATCTTTCCGGAAAATTCCAGAACTTTTTTCTTATTGAAGTTAGAGCTTCCAAACTTTGGCAGTCTTAAACTACAAATTTTCCTCAAATTCGGTCGCTAAGTCGCCAAAGTCGATGCCAAGACCAAATTCTACAGTGGCTACAAACTTGGTGGCTTGGTGAGATTAGCTATATAACTTGGGGGCAATTATTGTTTCAAGAATGCCAGAATTAGTAAATGTTTTCTCAATTTTAACAGAGTTGATTGTTTTGGTAAAATTTATCGTTTGTCGCCACTAATTTTCTCCAAGGAGAGCAAACGTATACAACGAAATATAAATATACTCGAGCCTACCCTAAATATTTGTATGATTTTCATTGCATTCTAAGCTGTGACTTCGCCAATGAGATATTCAGTAATAAGCCATGGAGTACTATTCTTAAAAAAACTAGCAAATATGTGTCGGTAGTATATATAACTCTATGATCATGACATTTGTGGCTGGAGTAGCAATTTTGTGTGTGTGTGTGTGCTTGTTTTCAGGAATGTTTTTGGACTGAAACCTGCCTGTTTATTTACGAATCAGTTACATCACATAAAAGTGTCAATGTTTTCAGAACAATATGTATGTTTCAAAGCGTGTATAAGGAAGTCATGTGGTTTCCACATCAGATTTGTTTTTCCGTTTCAACACAAAAACACATTGCACAGTTCGTTCTGTCCTAAAAAACTAACAAATATTGGATACAGACATCTTCTGTTTTGGAAGCGAACTTCATTTGACATCGAAGAGTTATATCCCATCTTTCTTTTTTTTACTTCCGAGTTATGGTGAACCATGATATCCATTATCAACAGGTTACAGACGACCTCTCGTCTCAGATTCTGGTCTAGAAATTGTGAGTGAACCCTCAGTCACTCTCCATTTCTATTTTAATACAGATACTGGCTTAATTATCCCTTTTTACGCAACATGAGAGTTGATCAAAGACATTTTCCTCATTGTATAACACAACCAGTGCCACCACTTATTTGATTTTCTGTCTTTGTCGTAAAAGAAACGCATCATATGAGCTTTATCGACAGCTCCCACTTTCTCATTGTATTCTTTTACAGAATTAACTGCGGATATGTACAACTTAGTGCCAACCTACTGCGTTCTTTTAAGAGTGCATGTTTCACTTCTGTGATAATTCGATAATAAGTGAATATAATTATTTCCTTTCCATTGCAATAAAGCAATTCTTTGATCATTTATCCAATAATTAGTCTCCACGCTGTAAAATAAGTTACGTCTTATTTTAAATATTAATTTAAATCTATAACATAAAAATCACTTTTAAATACACATAATATTTTTAAAAATAATTACTTAAAAATAAAACATCAGTATTTACAAAACAAAATTTTGCCTTCATTCATCATTCGCTGTGACCCAAGAGTACATATACCAGTCAATAAAATAGGTGTTGCGTTTATACAAATATACATAAATGCATTTTAGATGGAACACTATCTACCATTAATGAGGCATTATAAAACGATAAAAAATTTATTTGTTACTTATCGTATTTTCGAAATAATAAAGAAATAAATTTAAATATAAGCTACGAGCTTATACATTTGCGTTTGGAAATAGAGAAAAGACGTTAAAAGATGTCACCTTGAGTGAATACAACTTCATGGAATCACTAATGTCGTCTAATAAGTATAAAGAAGACTATATGGATTAGATACGTATCAGTACCGATGTCATTTAAAAGTCATAATGTATTTTATTCAAGTTTGTTTGAATAAACTATTGCTCACCTTACATACAACCCCCCTCCTCAACCACTGAATATTTATTCTCTTTATTATGATTATAACACTACTAAAGGTATGGATGAAACAGTTTACTAAGCATATAATATAACGTATAGACATCCTTGCGTCTTATAGCCCTGTTAACTTATTACTTTTTTTATACACGTCATTTAAACATCTTGATAATGCATGTTAGATCCACTGTAATCATAAAAAACTCGCAAATGCACTTTAAAAATTCCATACATAATCTAAAGAATACCCATTTGCCACTAAATCTATATAAACGCCAAACCTATAGAGCAATTTCTATGTCACAAAATGAAATATTTTACTAATTTCAACAATTAAAAAAAGAAAAAAAAAAGTATTTTGAATGTTTAATCCCCTTCAAAACGATAGACGCAAAAAAATAAATCTCAGACGTAAAAAAATAAATAAATAAACATAAAATATCAGATGAAAATAAACTACTGCTCGCCTTACATACAACTCGCCTTCTCAACCACTGAATATGTATTTTCTTTATTATGATTATAACCCTACTAAAGGTATGGATGAAACAGTTTACTAATCATATAATATAACGTATAGACATCCTTGCCTCTCATAGCCCTGTGAACTGATTACTTTTATACACGTCATTTAAACATCTTGATAATGTACAATAAATTTCTTTATGTTAAACTCACTGTAATTATATAAAACTCACAAATACACTTTAAAAATTCCATACATAATCTAAAAAAATATCAAAAATCTTTAGAGTGTCTCTATACATCTGCTACTAAATATAGAGCAATTTCCGTGTTACTACAAAATGAAATATTTAACAAATTTCAGCAATTTAAAAAAAAAAAAAAAAAAAAAAAAAAAACTTTTGAAAGTTTGACCCACTTTGAGGCCATGCAGTTCTAATTAATTGCGGCTTAACATAAGTAGAGATTTTCAAGATAGTCAATCTTATTTTATTATTCTTTCTTAAAATTATAATTTAATATAAACAATGCATTTTCTTATCTAAGGAAGCAAAACAACTTTTTAAAGAATGCATTATTTACAGAATGAAAAAGTACGATGTAGAAAAAAAAAGTGTTAATGAGCTGACTCGTTTGTACTTTTTATAATTAAATTTTTAATTAAACAGGAAGTATTAAAAAAAATAATCCTAATAAAGTTTTCACTTTAATTAACATAATTTTTGTAAAGTATTATGGAAAATTTTCATTCTAAATACAAAATAAATACTTTTATCTATTTTGTTATTAGTTTTTGTTTTCTTGACAAACAAGAAACTTTCAAATATAAATACATACACATGTATTTTAAAGGAACAACTTTATTTTTAAAAAGAGTAAAATAATGAATTTTAGAAAAGGAAAAATGTCCCTTTCCTTTAATTTTTCCTAGTTATATAAAACAAATTCAAAATTTTCGTGAATTTTATAATACTGTCAAAAAACATTAATATACCCAATAAACACACAAAAATCGAGATCATTACGAAAATCGTACTTCATGCCGATTACAGTGCTTAATGACCACACACCACCTACTTTGTCGATTCTATAAAATTTTTGTTCTCTCCGCTGAAACCTCGTGAACTGACATCGGTATAGATTTGGATCAGTATCAGCAAAATACAGTTTAACGGTACAACGATACTCTACGTTTTGATGCCGTACGGTTCACATTAATGCCGATGACGATATTTATTTGGTTTGGATTGGGTTGTGGGGATTAAGGACGATTGACAGCACTAGGGCCCTAGACAAGAGGGTGAGTGCCTTCCGTGGGGGGAGGGGTCTTTCTAAGGGGTCCTAGCTCGTATTTACGCAAGTTTCTGAGAAAACCAAGGAAAACTCTGAACGGCTAGGCCGACGAGAGCAACCTAGGTTCGAACCTGGCACCAGGTTTAAGCGGAAAATCGCTCGGCCGCTGGTGGGCGAAACTTATTTGGACCACAGACGACCATATGACCGACTTTCCAAAAAATTTTTATTGAAATGCCTCACTAATTTGTTGAAATTATTACATAAATTAGGGAATTTTTCTTTTAATCCTTTGTGGTGTAAGAAAAATTTTTCACTTGAAATCAAAAGCCAGCAGAATTCACCAACAATATTAGAAAAAAAAAAAAAAATGAAATGAAGTTATTCCTGTAAGTCATAACAGAAAAATTTTATTAAAAAAATTCCGAGGCTAATTTTTCCAAGTGGAAATTTAAATTTGTGTTTACCCTATGCAAACGGTGCCCGTGAAAGCGTTAAATGAATAAAAATTTCTTAATGAGATCATGGACATCATATATCGATTTTAAAAGTTACAAAGTTTTATATACGTACAAGTGCTATGAAATATAACAATATTAATTACGTATATTCAAATCTCTTGTGGGCAATGCAGTATTCTTTTCGTCTAAATACCACTGCTTTGAGAAATGTGCGTGAATGTAATAATATTCATTCCTTTCATGTAGATACACATAAAAAAAAATCCATGTAGATTTCTGTCAAAACTGTTTACTATTATTAAGTCTAATTTTTAATATACAATATTCGATTAATTTTATGAATTTTTTCAGAAAGGGGATGGCTTTTTTGTCGAAAATATATATTTTTGTTTTCATATATTTCGTTAAGAAGTAGAAATCTAAAGTCGAGTAAACTAACCAGTAAACTAATAACTTTCAATGTTGTGTTGCTTTCCGACCCATACCCGAGTTAGTCTTATAAAATAATATTTCAATTTCATTGAGCTTTGACATCATGTTAAAGCAGGCTATATCTTGAATATGTTAAATCAGTTTTCAACTTATAGATGGCATTATTTGTACTGATAGAGTACAGAAATTACTTTATATTTTCATAATTCAAAAAACATTTTTAAACTAAAACATTATATTAAGTTTTAAAATGTTTAAAACATCATAAACTTTAATATCATGTTATTACCAGCAGGTTATATCTTAAAAATGTTAAATAAATTGCACAACTTATCCATGGAATTACTGGTACTGATGAATAACAGTAAATATTTTATATTTTCACATTTCAAAAAATATCTTAAAGCTATCACAGATATCAGTGAAAAATTGAAAATTTTGGAAGTCGTTTTCGTATCCACTAAAATTAAAACAACCAGATTTTTTTTATTGTTGAGTTTCAGGACAAATATAGTGGTGACCCCGAATTTCAAGGACAAAATAAAGAAATCAAATTAAATTGTAAACTTTTAGTAATTTTTATGTATGAAGTACCTGAAAGCACTCATTTAAGGTTATTTATAATACATATTGGGTTGTTCGGAAAATAATTTTGTTTTTTTCTTTTAAAAACGAAAAGCGATTTTCTTAGATTGTATAAATATTTTATTGAATTATATTAGGTCTTTGCATAAATTCGTGCGGTTTTTTATTGCTTCATTTCATAAAAATACATCAAATTAAATAACAATTTTTAATCAAAATACTCTCCATTACTTTCTACAACCTTTGTCCATTTTTCGGGTAACAAATGTATACCACGGTGATAGAAGCTTTCGTCTTTAGAGGCAATAAAATTATCCGCGTCCGCACGAACTTTTGCAACGACCTAATATATTCTCCACTTTAATCCGTTTCTTAACGATCTCACGAGTTATTATTTGGCAGCTTTTATAAATCAATACTTTATTTTGTCTTCATTAGCATAAACTGATTTTCCAGAACGTAACGCATCTTCAACGTCAAATTGCCGGAGCAAAATTTTGTAAACCAGTTTTGACACTGGCGTTCTTTAAATAAATTTTCTGTATACAGAACGTATGCGTTTTTCCTTGTTTGAACAGTATTTTCGCCTTTTTGATAGCAGAAACAAAATATGCCGAAAATGTCGCTACTGATTTTCTTTACTTGATAGGGCACCAATCAAAATCTATTGAGCAGAATAAAACGAACTTTTTTACAAGCAGGCCTTGCTATATCAGCTGTCACAATATATAATGGTAATGCAGCTTAATTGTAAAGATGGTGTGAAAAAAGTACACGTCCTCTGCTGAGGAAAATGAAATTACTTTCCGAACAACACAATATTATACAACAAACTTATATTAAGTCCCCAATCACATTAGTCTGCATAGGTCTTATAACAACGTTGATGGATTAATGTTTTTGAAAGTGATATCTTATCAATTGGTATTCCTACGTCACACTACAGTGTTGTGTAAAGTTAGTGTTTGCGAGAGAGGAAACTTACCTACTGATTTGCATATGTTACGCAATAATATTCTTTAAAGTTACCGTTTACCAAAATAGAATCTTGCCTACTACTGTGCATACGTTACACAGCACTGTTGTGCAAAGTTACTGTTTTCCAGAGTGGTACCTCACCTACCGATCTTCATACGTTACAAAACGATGTTGTGTTAAGTTTTCGTTTGCGAGAGAGGAATCTTACCTACTGATCTCTATGAGTTACACAACAATATTGTGTAAAGTTACCATTTGCGAGAGAGGAATCTTACCTACTCGTCTGCATACGTTACACAACAATGTTGTGTAAAGTTTCGGTTTGCCAAATTGAAATCTTGCCTACTAATCTGCATACGTTACACAGCATTGCTGTGTAAAGTTGCCATTTGTCAGAGTGTAATCTTACCTACTGATCAGCATACAATACACAAAAATGTTGTGGTTGCGCAAAGTTATCGTTTGCAAAAGTGGAACCTTATCTTTTGATCTGCATACGTTACACAACAATGTTGTGTGAACAACAATTGTTGTGTAAACAACAATATTGCGCAAACAGTACACAACAATGTACTGTTTGCGAACCTTACCATTTAAAGTGCATACGTTACACTACAATTTTGAGTAAAGTTACTGTTTGCGAGAGTGGAACCTTATGTACTGTTCAGAATATATTACACAAAAAACTTGTGCTAAGTTACCCTTTGCGACTGTGTAAATTTTCTTCCCTGTCTGCAAAGATTACGCCAACTACAGTTGGCAATGTTTCTCAACATAGTTGTGTTAAGTAAGCTGCTTCAATATTATTGAGTAAAGTTACGCAAAATGTTTTACAGTGTAGTAAATTCTGAATATTTATAATATGTAATATTAATATAAAATATTTTTTAAATAGCTTTTTCTTATTTCCTCAAGCAATGGTAAATTTTAACAAATATGCCAGTTTTCGATACGTGCATTTATTTCCGAAATATACTTAATAATTGTGATTAAAGCGTGTGTTAGTAATCAAAATTTGACCAACGGAATCTAATAATTTTGTAGTATATAATCTAAGACATTCTGTGTTATATGATTAAAATCTAGAAATATGTTTTCCCTAAAATTAAAATATACCAAGATTAGTTATATAATTTAATTAGTTTAATGATAATTTATTTATAACAATTCATTTAGTTAGCATTAAAAGAAATTTAACGTTAGATAATGTTTGGTAGAAATAAAATAGTGTATAAGCGAAATCTTGTATTTCTGATTCAATTAGAATGGATTTTTAAAAACTGGAAAACATCTTACGATTTAAATTAGAACAATATATATGCATATTATAAAAGATAAAACGCTTGTAATTGTAATTTTCTGGTTGATGTGGTATGTTTTAAGTAAATTTAATCATTAATAAATTAAATCCTTGAAATTTAATATTTCAAAAAAAAAAAAAAAAAAAAAAAAAAAAAAAAATGCTATTATAAACATAGAAATGTATATTTATTTATTTGAGTGAAGATAATGCAGTCACAGTGAAACATTTTGACGGTAGGATAACAAACTTTTTTTTTTCCAACGTTTTTCAAAGATATTCAGAACTAACCAGACTTTTATATCTATTTAAAACAAAACTCTAACTAGTGTGCCATGGGCATAGCAAAACATTTTTTATTATCATTCAATGTCAAAGTGTCACTTTACGGACGAGTATCTGGCACAAAAAATTAGTGATCTAAGCATCTAGCAATTAACAACCTATTTATGTAATCTGATGCAATTTTCACCAATAGATACTAAGATATAACTATTTCGAAAACAGCAAGAACTGATAGCAGTAACATCTATGGATCGATATGCTCTCAAATTGAACCAGCATAATTTTTCATAATTTATATCTCATCTAATACGTTTGGTACATATATATATATATATATATATATATATATATATATATATATATATATACATATATATATTATCGAATCTGAGGAATAGAATTCCGGTAAACAAAACTGAATTGGAACATGGCAATGCTCCTGTTCGCCGATATACACCCAAATTTAATTAGCATAATTTTACATATTATCCATCACTTATACCAGTTTTTTATTAAATTATATAACATAGACACTGAGATGCAGCTTTCTGGTAAGAAAATCCTAATAATAGCGCCCCCTGTCGTCCAGCATGCACCCATATTGAATCATCATAGTTTTACATAATATCCATCTCACAAACCAATTTTGGTTTATTTACCTATCATAGTAGCTGAGGCATCACCTACCAGTTAATGGAATTAAATTTCACCATAGAAGCTCTACCTGTAGGGTGATATATATCCATAATGAATCGTCATAGTTTTATCAAGTTCTAAATGAAATTTGTTGCATATATAGACTATAGAAGCTGAGATATAGCCTTTCATTAAATGGAGGAAATTGCGGTATAGCAGCGCCACCTGTTGGGCGATGTATTCCAAAACCTTTATGTGCACCAATTTATGTTTAAATCTAACCAAATATCAAGTTTGGTTGAATTTCATCTTTTGGTTCGCAATATTCACAAAATTTTGCTAATTACTTTTAAAGTACACAGACATTTTCTAAAAATGGTCGACTCCTGTTCATCACATCCTAAAACCCGTAAATTCATAAAAATAATGTCTAAAATATTTTCTTTCAATGAGTGTAGAATAAAATAGAAATATAAAAAAAATTACAGCATCTACGTTTTTAAAACATACATGCATGTTTTATACTCACAAGGGAAGTATGAATAAGTATAATTCTTATGGAAACCAAACCAAACTTAAAGAGCATGGTCAAAAACATAGAGTAGAGTGCAAAATTTGCGCAACCCCCCCCCCCCCTCCATGGATTGAAATATGACTCTAATAGTTTTAGCTATTTCTATAAAAGCCAACAAAACACAATTAGAAGCAAGATAAGGTGGTGCAATGGTAAAGCATTTGACTCATAAGTAAGATCGAGATCGAGTCCTGCCAAGGGCGTTTTGTATTTTTCTTTTTTATCTTAACTTTTTTTTTTTTTTTTTTTACATTTTTAGTTAAATTAAATTATTATCCTAAAAAAAAATATTTATTATACTAAAAAGAGTTTTTTTTTTTTTTTTTTTTTTTTTTTAGCGTTGACAATTTAATAATTTTTAATTTTTAACAATTTATTTATTTATTTATTTATTTAAAAGAAATTAATAATTGCCGAAACGTCAGTGGAGGCCCTCTGTTGAGACTCAAAACGGTTTTGGGCTGTGTCTGTCTGTCTGTTTGTCGCGCGATAGCGGCCGCAAAAATGGCGCTATTGACTTGAAATTTGGTACACATGTTCATGAGCCCCACGAAATTAGCTGTATAGTTTTTGGTATGTATTCCATTTTTACTTCGTATACAGGGACACGCCAAAGTTTTTCTTATCATTACGGCCAATGGGAGGAATGTATGTATCGCGATAGCGGCCACAAAAATCACGCTATTGACTTGCAATTTGGTACACATGTTCATAAGCCCCACGAAATTAGCTGTATAGTTTTTGGTATGTATTCCATTTCTACTTCGTATACAAGGACACGCCAAAGTTTTTCTTATCATTACAGCCAATGGGAGGAATTTGTATGTATCGCGATAGCGGCCACAAAAATCACGCTATTGACTTGCAATTTGGTACACATGTTCATGTGTCCCACGAAATCAGCTGTATCGTTTTTGGTATGTATTCCATTTCTACTTCGTATACAGGGACACGCCAAAATTTTTCTTATCATTGCGGCCTATGGGAGGAATCTGTATGTACTGCGATAGCGGCCACAAAAATCACGCTATTGACTTGCAATTTGGTACACATGCTCATGCGCCCAACGGAATCAGCTGTATAGTTTTAGGTGTGCATTCCATTTGTAGTTCGTGTACAGGGTCACGCCAAATAGTTCGATCATTACGGCCTATGGGAAGAATCTGTATGTACCGCGATAGCCACCGCAAAAATCAAGCTATTGACTTCCAATTTTTTCCGAAACGTCAATGGAGGCCCTCTGTTGAGACTCAAAAAGGTTTTGGGTTCCGTCGGTCCGTCCGTCCGTCTGTCTGTCTGTCGTGCGATAGCGGCCGCAAAAATCACGCTATTGATTTGAAATTTGGTACACATGTTCATGAGCCCCACAAAATCAGCTGTATAGTTTTTGGTATGTATTCCATTTCTACTTCGTACACAGGGACACGCCAAAGTTTTTCTTATCATTACGGCCTATGGGAAGAATTTGTATGTACCGCGATAGCGGTCCCAAAAATAACGCTATTGACTTGCAAGTTGGTACACATATTCATGAGCCCAACGGAATTAGCTGTATAGTGTTAGGTGTGTATTCCATTTGTCGTTCGTGTACAGGGACACGCCAAAATTTTTCTTATCCTTACGGCCTATGGGAAGAATTTGTATGTACCGCAATAGCGACCGAAAAAATCCTTCGATTGACTTGCAAATTGGCGCACACGTTCCAGCTTTGCATATAAGTAGCTGTATAATTTTTATTGATATATATTTTATAAACTGTGTACAGGGACACGCAAAAATTCTTAACATTAAGGCGTATGGGGGTGAATTTCGTTTAAACGCATTTTAATATTATTACTTTGCAATGAAGAAAATGAAATTAGAGCACGTGAGTAAGATGCTTAAACTTATGTTGTTTGAAGAAAATATGTGCTCTTAAGCTTTCTAATTAATGTACAGGACCTTACAAAAGTGTTCTGACAATGTCACTTAGTCATCCAAACGATGTTAAATTTGGAACAATTATTAATTTTAAACGCAAAATAAGCTGAATAGTTTTTACTGGTGTATACAATGTTTATGGTTCGTTTACAAAGGCACACGAAAGAATTTCGTAACATTAGACCCTATGGACAAATTTTTAATTTAAGCGCGCACTTTAATGCGTTTATGCTGAATTGAACTTAATAAAGTTAACATACATTATAAAGTTGCTTAAAATCATGTTTACTCTTAAAAAAGGTTATGTATAGACTAAATAATTTATGGGACCACACAAAATAATTCAGAGTACGTACTGTAATCATCCAAATGATGTCAAATTAGTTCGAAAAATTAATGAGTTATAATTAATTAGGTTTATTCTTATTATTAGCGTTTATAATGACTGTGGCTACTTTTCCGGCATACATAAAGGAATTTCGTACTATTACGGTCTATAGTCGGTATTTCTTAAAAGTGTATTTTAACATGGTTACACCCCATCAAATATAATAAAATTTTATTAGAATTTTAAAAGCATGTTTTCCTGTTGAAAATTGTGGGCATAGAATTTATAATTAGTTTAAAGGTTATGCAAAATATTTTCGATATGCTATGTAATTTTTTTTGTATAAAATTTGGTATTTATGAATTTCAGGGAAATAATACAAGACCCTCGTTTATTAAGAATACATATTGTTGCGTACTTGGGGGTTCGTAAGTTGTCCGAGAATGAAAGGCGAAACTTACAAAAATTCAGTGAATTATTCATAGAAAATTCCAGAAAAATACAGGTCTATAAACCAAGTATCAGCTTCAATTCAACCAGTAAACATAGCTTAAACAACAGCCGTTAACAGCAAAACAACAGTACAAACTGTTTATCAATAACACATAAAGCAAGTATTTGACGAAACTGACACAAATCTGAGATTGGCCGCCTTGGCTAAAAAAATGCTCCTTTTATACTATTCTATTGAACACAGACTTTTCTGGAAAATTCTCGTATCTCATCAGCCTATGAGATTAGAGCTTCCATATTTGGTATATCCCTAATAAGAATTTTCTCGCCAAGGTCGCCAAAAAAAATCGCCAAGAAGGGAAATAGTCGCCAAATTTGGCGCCAAATCCTTTTCTTCCCTTATTGGAGCTTTTCAATGGGTTTTTAAAGGAAAAATAGGCTATTTTAACGCTAAACCGATTAGAAATGCACAAAATTAGCATTTTATCGACTTACTAAGCCTCTGAAAAAAATTATACAAAAATAAATGCAATTATTTACAATTCCATAACACTTTATATGATATACAAATAGGTATACAAAGAGAGATACAGCGGGGGGTTGAGGGGGCGGCAGCCCCCCTCAGGAATGTATCTGATTATGGTAATAAGTCGATCGAATCAATATATACTATTATATAATAAGGAATAAATAAAAATGACCTATTGAAAAATGTCTGATGCAAATAGGACGTTGAGGCTCCTGATCTGCAGATCCACTAGTTTAAGAAGAAATACTTTTATTTCATTCAGATAAAATATCGTTAATGGTTTGTGCTAGTGTTTCATGTAAATTTTTAATAAACATTTTTAATTGACGTCATTAATAGCAAGTGGTGATCGTCTGCTCGTGCTATTATTCCAAGAATTTTTTGCATGAAAAATCCTGAATGAACATCAGTTGTTCATGCTAAACGATTCGAAGTCTCCTTTAACTTTCGTCAGATATATTATTAAACAACTGTCAAATTTGATGGTGTTCTGACTTCAAAATTGAGCACAAACTTTCTCAAAATTGTTTAACTAATTTATAATTAGTTTACATCTCAAAAATTTCAAAATATAGGTAAGTATGAATTTTACAGATATAGTAATCTCGTCGAAAAGCGAAATATTTAACAAAATGTTTGAGATAAACAATATTTGATGGTGAACAAAATGCGATTAATTGTGATCAGTCTTCTTATATTTCTCGTTCTTATTGTGAAAAATACCTATGCTTCATTAATTGCCAACTCTTAATCATAATCATTATCATTATAAATTAGAAACTATATTTACTAACTTAACTAACTTTAAACATAATTTTATTTTTTATGACTAAATAAATAAATATTAATTCCCGATTAATACTTTATTAATTAATTAGATTAAAAACACTTTAAAAACATGTTTGTCTAAAATTTAATTCAGACAAACGTGTTTTTTAAGTGTTTTTAATCTAATTATCAAATGACACGTGTTTCAACTTAATTCTCTGCGATTATTTGTACTTTATTCATTGGTATACTAAAAATTAATTAATCAATTAATTTATTAATTAATTAAATAGAAAAGGCCTTCTTAATATAATAAATATTTTCTCTTAAATTAATAATTTAAAATGTAAAAAAAAAAAAAAAAGTCGAAATGAAAAATTAAAATACAAAATGCCCTATTGTTTGTTTTCGTTAGCTGTGACCCTGCTCACCTATGCGCATGCGTGAGGTCTGCATTGATTTTGTTAAAATAGGGTAGAAGCGTAGAAGATGAGAGAATGTTTACATTTTACGAGTGAGAGATAAGTTGCGGTTTCTTTTTTCTTTTTTTTTCTTTTCAGGACATTATTGAATTTTGAGGCGATACTTCTTCGTTATATTCGTATAAAGGCAAAATGCTGATTTTTCCCCCTTGTAATTTTTAAATAAGTGTAGAAGATCAGTTTTATTCTTCGATGCAAAATAAAATCCGTAAACTTAAAAGTAAATGCCTGTTTTCTTTCTTCTTCTTCTTTTTTTTTTTTTCAGTTAAAATTATTTTTATTTGCTTACTTGATCTCTAAATTCGTACTATATCTGTCATACCTGAACACTTGTTTCATGCACTGATTATAGTAGTAAATTAATTAAAAATGACTTAAATTAGGTAAAATTTACATAATTCATTAATAAAAGAAGAGAAAAAGAACAACGTTTACAGTAGACTTTACCTGTAGTAAAAGTAATATATTTTTTTCTTTTAAATTATAATGCTAAAATAAAAATACCATATTTTTGGATCTCTATTTTACAGAAATTTACAGAAAATCGTATTTAAATCAAATCATTAGATTTTTTTATCATGATTATTTTACACCTTTTATTTTTCGCGCATATTGTCATATAAATTACATTAAATAAAATATTGTTAATTAAAATTAAAAATTAAACTTTAAATTCGCGTAAAAAGGTAAAATAAATATTGAAGACTCATAAAAAGAAAACGAACACGTGTAGAACGAAAAGCGCATTTGGCTAAGTGCCCATCTCATTCAACGCATCACCCCTTTTCCGAGTAGGATCGTTCCGCGAGAGGTAGACATGGTTTACGAAAACGGACAGTAGGTGGGACTCAATTTCGTATACTTCCATACACGAGTCAAATACTTTACCACTACGCCACCTTATCTTATTCGATTGGTGTTTTGTTGGCTTTTATAGAAATGGCTAAAACTATTAGAGTCATATGTTGATCCACTAGGAGTTGTTGCACAAAGTTTGCACCCTACCCTATGTTTTCGACAATCCTCTTTAATTCAACCTTGGTTTGGTTTCAATAGCAATTTTACAGATTAATACTTCCGTTGTCATTCATGTTTTTCAAATAAAACTTGAATCAAGAACTTCGCCATTTTTTGACAACAGGACAGATTTTAGCAATCTTTACTAAATGTTATAAATAAATGCAAATAAATTAAAGTTGGAAAAAATTTACGTTTTATCATAATATCAACTCATTTTAACTGTGAGTTTTTCTATGCATATAATTTTTTAAAGGAATTTAGAAAAAAAAAATCGACTATATAATATGTAATACATTCATTTACGTGAAAGTAATTAATGCTCATTGTCAAAATTAAAATGTTCAAACATTATTTAAAATATTATTTAAAGGTCTTAAGGGGTTGTATCAAAAGTGAGAAATTGTAATTATTATAGCTTTTGTAATAAGGCATAGGTTGATCAGAGTTTGGAAAAAAAAAAAATCCTTCAGAGAAAGACAGTCATTTTAACGTGTTAGGTAACCTAACAGGGTTTAACCTAACAGGGTCACTCAGAGTATTTGGAAATATTGGAGCTATACCTGAGAATTGCTGGATGCGTATTAGTTTCCCACTTAGGTAATCGTAAAAATTTGCGGCCTCGGTTTTTGACTTTTTTACACGTATTCAGGTGTGAGGAATCCGAAAATGACAAAATTTGTATGGTGTCCGTCTGTAAGGTGTCTGTTAGTTTGTTAGTCCGTTAGTGTGTTAGTGAGCTAGTCTGTTAGTCTGTGTACACTATATCTCAAGAACAAATTGTCGCAAAGAAGTCAGATCAGTTTTAAAATATTACTTTCGACACTGGCAAGAACCCTATTCATTTGCAACATTCGAATTAACAAACTTCGTAAGTTATTAGAAATTTACAATTTTCTTAACGTTGGAGAACAGGGTAAAATTTGCCTTAAACGTAGATAAAATAGAAACGTTTTACTGTAAAAATGGCAGACCAGTTTTAAAATATCAGTCTTGATGCCGGAATGAACATCATTAACGTTACTTTGTAAATTTCGCAAGTTATTCAAAATTTAAGGAATTTCTTAGCATGGCAAAATGGGGCAAAATTTTACATAAACGCCAATTTCGAGGGATATTTTCATCGTAACGGTATCAGACCACTTTTGAAATATTATTTAGGATACTGGCATGAATATCATACATTACGAATTTTCCAATATAAAAATTTCGTAAATTATTGGAAATTTACGAATTTCTTAACGTGGCAGAACAGGGTAAAATTTCACTCAAACGTCTATCTTAATGGAAATTTTCATCGTAAAAATGTCGGACCACTTCTGAAATATTATTTAGGATACTGACATGAATATGATAGAGTATGAATTTTCCAATTAAAAAAATTCGTAAGTTATTTGGAATTTACGACTTACCTAAAAATGCAGAATAGAGTAAAATTGAGCATAAACGTTCATTTTGAGAATCATAAATATATCAGACAACTTCAAAATAACATTTATGATACTTGTTTGAACATTATTGACTACAAATATTCGAATAGGAAAATTTCATAAGTTATTCTAAATTTAAGATTTTATCAAAAAAGCAAAATTGAAAAATTTGCATGTAAATATACGTTTTGAGGATTGTTGCATTGCAAATAGTAGTATGAAAACTAAACTACGAAATTGAACTTAATAAAAAATAATAATAATAAATTAGAATAAGATAAATATATCGAAGGGAACGGTGGATAGCCTATCAGGGGATTTCATTGTGCCTCTGTATCAAGCGTTTGGTTAAATTCATTTTTCTTTGCATGATAATCTTGTTAAGAGAATGTCCCACATAGAAATTTTTGAGAACATATACAGTCGAATCTCGTTAACGTGAACACTGTTAACGTGAATTAGTTTTAACATGAATTGTTTCCACAGTCCCCATAAAAATGAAGATTAGTTTAGTTATATGAAGTTTAGTTGCTGATAACTTCACGATAACGAGGTTCGACTGTGTATGATGGGGAACTGAGCAGAGTCCACCTATGCCATTTATTTTTTTATAAAAGATTGCATTTTGCTCATGCATACACATTTTTTTCCCTCTGTAATTAACAAGAGAAGAAAAATTATTAACCGATCTTTGGAAAAGATATAAAAGCACGTCTTTCTCAATATTTATCTAGTCCTCAAAGCGTATGCTCAAAATAGCTTCACATAAAAAAGGTTTTTTTCAAAAAACGGACAAATATACAAATTTCTTGCATCTGTTTAATTTTTTTAACTGTTTACGATTTTTTCTTCCACTTCCGTACTACTGTACGTAATGGGAGCATTATATTCCGTTCAAGAGTTCTATATCGAGTTCTCAAATAATTTACATGTTTTAAGGTCTCCTGAGTATGAAAAAGTGGTTGAATCTCATGGCTACCATATCTCCAAAACTAATAAAGGTAAAATGACGAAACTGGTGTATAGATGATTTTTTTTAACTGTTGGTGAAAATTAGAAAACCGAGAGTGGGACACATGAAACTGGAAGTAGGATTGGAAGTCCGTATCTCAAAAACAGCTCTAACGATTTTCTTCAAAGTTACAATACATACACCCTATTAGATGTCCTTTCGTATGTAATAGTTGGTTAGTTTATGAAAATTGATAGGTGACGTGTGTAAGTAGTCCAATTTGAAATCTCTCAAGTGCGATCCTTTAAAAACTGCTGTACTTTTTTTTTTTCCAAACTCGCCATAGTAACTCTCTTTTATATGTCCTATCCTTTAGTATGTAATTGTTGTTTCTGATCTCTAATTGTGTTTACCTAGTTTTGGTGAAAGTCGGTATCTCAAAAACGGCTCTAACGATTTTCTTGAAAATTACTATATAAAACCCTTTTTAGATATCCTTTTGCATGTATTACGTGATTATTAGAGGAAAACTGACAGTCATCCTGATTCGAAAGGTCTGTTTTAGACCTTGAAAATGGGTATTTCAAAAAACAGTTCTACGATTTTTTTTATTTATTTATTTTTTAACTCGCTATGCGAACACTGTTTATATATCTTTACACACGCATCAGTGTTCTCTCACAGAAGAATTTTTAGGGGTCTAATTTCTTATCTAAATTTTACATCTTCTGACCACATTATATCCGAAGAGTGCATATAATGCACGTAATAGTGTGTAATGGAAGTCGTGTGGTTGTTTCACACCAGAACTTTTTTTTTTTAATGGAACATACAATTTAACTTTTCCTTTGCGTTACAAATTTACTAGAAATGTATCGGATAATAATGGAATGGTTAATGACATTGAATAATATGTTTAATTATGTATGATTCATTTTTGTTTACTACAAAATAAACGCTCTTATATTGGAATTTACGAAAATTTAACTAATCTTCTAAAATAAAAAAAATGTTTCTAACTTCTGAAACATAATCACTTCCTAACCACTTAAGTATATGGCAAAAAAAGTACGTCACTTTTATCATTGTAATTAACTATTTAGAAGATAATAAAAAATAAAATAAAAAATAAAAAATAAAACAGAAAATATTCTGGTTATATTACCTGAAGAGTTTTTATGAAGCTCATAAATGTCTGGGGAAATCAACTTAACGCTATTTCTAACAATGTAATTTATTTTTTCCAAGGTACGAAGTTTTTTTTTTTTTTTTTTTTTTTTTTTTATGCGTATTAGAATTTATGTTGAATAACATTTAATTCATTTAATTCATCAAAATAAAATTCCAGGGTAATTTTTTTTTCAAAGTTATTCATTGAAATTAATCTTGATAAAGTAATATTTTCATTTAATTAAGCATTTTTCGTCTTTAATTGAATTTCGCACTCAGAATTAAAACAGACGATAAAAAAAAAAAAAATCCCTTTTCGGCAAGCTTAAAGGCAAAGGTAGATTCCTTTACGTTAATGTTACAATTGTAAAAAAATTTTACATCTGCATTAATTAATACCTAGCCAATGGCTTTGTTCCCACACATTGCATTATTTACGTCGCTTTTCTGTTTTCAAGAAATTTAATTTTCAAGTACAAAAGGGTTTTATTCATTCTACTTAAAATTTTAGGCTAAATTTATTGTTTTGTAAATGTTTCAATTTTTTAAAATTCAAGCTCATAATCATTCAACAAATAAAAGCCTTAAAGATATACAATCCCAGCAATTGTGAATCCCGGAAGGGGCTATTGGGATACGCCCTCCTCCCCACCCAAGCTTAATCAAAATTATATTTTTTATTTAAAATTCATATAACTGTTGTTCAATATCTTTCTTTTAAAAGAAAAAGTAATAGAAACGTGAAAATGCACTTGTGATCTCACTAGTTCTGGTAAACCTGGCGTTGTTATGGTCAAGTCAAATACAGATAAGTAGTAGCAGTTTTTGAATAGTTATTTCATTGTAATTTTTATTGAATAATTGAAAGTTTTGTATTGTGTTTTTGTGATTCTTATTGTCAGATGAGTAAAAATTGTAAAGTGAAACTGTTTTGGTTCACATAAGCTGGATGGATGGTTGGGTTTTACGTCGCACTAGTGCTGCGCAGATGGGCAATTGGCGACGGTCTGGGACACACCCCTAGAGGTGGTCCGGAGACATGCCATCACAATTTTGATCCTCCACGAAGGGATGGCTCTCCCGCTTCGTTAACCCCCAGAGGTATAATTTTTGATGGGAACATGGAGGACATTGCGGCCACGACAGATTTTACGTGCACTAGCCACCATTAGTGTACACGACGGCCTTTGGCCGGCTTGAGTACCGAACCCGCAATCTTCCAATTACGAGGCCGGTGCTCTACCGACTGGGCTACCGCGGCCCACCCCATAAGCTGGAACATTAACATTAACATTAGTTAACATTTGAACATTTGGCACCGCTGAATTTCAATGTTAATTGTTATGAATTTAGTAAATTGCATGATTTGGTGAGATTTTGGTGACAAAACTTGCAACTTAGCAATGAAATTTGTGATTTGGAGGCAAAAGTTGATAGTTGACGACGAAATTTTTGACTTCGCGACAAAATTTGGCGAGCTTGGAGATGGAGAAAGGCAGCTTTGGCGTCATTATATTTTCTTTCCACGCGAAAACCTCATATCTCTTCACAGACCAATATCTTGTTTCGACAAGATAAAAAGTCAAAGGAAGCTGTAACGTATTACTCTCAATCGTAAATTTTAAATTCTTGCCTAAACTGACATTCTAAACTATTCACCACAAACGATATTTGTATTAAGATTGACGTATTGTTTTAATTTTATATTTTTAAATGATTAATTAAAGCGTTTAACAAGGTTTTTAATTAACACACTTTTATTAACTTGGTATGATGCAACTATTAATGTATGTAACGGAATTTTGAAATTCAATTTTCGGCAACTTCTTGTCTTCCAAAGGACCTGAAATTTTGCACACGACTTCATAATCAATGACAATACTAGATACAAGTGTTTCCAGGCACTTTTCCCATCAGATGCAGGTTCCATTGGCAAACAAAAAATCTATACTTATACAAAACTATCGTATGTGACACAGGATTTGGATGTATTTGTATAATGTCGAGTGGCAAAAATTAATTTTTTTTTAATAAAGATTTAAAAGTATGTAATAGTTTTCTAAAACCTTTATTAGTTCATTTTTCAATAAAAGAGTGTTCTTTATTTTTTTTTTTTTTAATGGTATAATTTTATTTATCAAAATAAGGGAATTCGAGTAATGAAATACTTTAATTTAAATTTAAATTTTCATGAAAATAAACTTCAACGGAAAATTCATTAAAATCGTCCCTAGTTCATTTGTTAAAAGGATACCTAAATGTCCCCAAATTTATTACCTTTTCACCATGCCAGTTTAATTCATTTAGCATCGATTTACAAGATTTTTTTTTTTTTTTTTAACGATGACATTTATCTTTTACATTATCCGCGATTGTAAAGAAATGCTCGCCCTCTGGTGGGCTAAGGTGAAATTATCACCCCACTGATAGCTTTCACGCTGAAACAATGATAGAACAACAAGAAAGAATAATAATAAATACACGTGTGGCTATTATATTTACTAACAACTGCAGTTGGGAAAGCGCCATCTATCGATCATTACAAACGCGGATAGCATCTATGTCATAAAGCTAAGTCTAAATCTGCTTAGCCCTAATATATGTTGATTTTATCATAGAATAATAATAAAGGAAGAAGGAGCATAAGGTTTCTACATAAGCTGTTGTGTTGCCACAAAAAACAGCGATTATTAACAAGCCTTTATTAACAAACTTCAATATTGAGAGGAGCAAAAGTAGCTTTCGCTGGCATTTCACTAGAAGAGGTTTATAAGCATTAAGACTATTGGCGTGCTCCTTCTTCCTCTATTATTATTCTATGGATTTTATTTACTTATTTTTTTATTAACTTTTATTTTATTTGTTTAAAATCACGGATGAAATTTTATTTCATTTTTCTCAGTACATTGTTGTAATTGTGACGTCATATTTTCTGTTAAATTAAACTTTTTTTTTTTAAATCAGATTATTATATTATTTAAAAACATGATTAAAATTTTATTATATTTTCAGTGATCTTTTTTATTATCATTTGTACGTGACATAAGCATCGGATTATAAATTTTTGCAATGAAAGCTACAGAAAATGTCGGCTTCATCACAAGAAAAATCACTTTTTAACTTGTAACTTTTAAGCAATTGAAAAAGTTATCGAAAAAGTTTAAATACAAAAGTTGTTCTTTAGGGTAAGGCGGTAATTCGCCTGATTTGAAGTATTTTCCTATTTTCAATATTAAAGAAATTATGGACAAATGGAAATTTCCAACCCCCACTATTTCCACCCCCTTTGAGCAGGATACCCCATCTACGAACTCGACCGAGATTTTTACTGTCCTGACAACATATCCCGAGCTGGTTAAATTTAAATAAAAATTACTCCAGTTATCGTGTTCACAACTTAACATGGGAAAAAGCGTTATACATATATATATATATATATATATATATACCTATATATATATATATATATATATAAACTTTTGAACGGAGGGTGGTTTTGGGTTCTAGGGGTCATGATCGGTGAAGATATGAAGAAATTGTCCAGAAGTCGTGTCATGAGAACCATTGCAATAGGTAGATCTCCTATAAGGAATCTACCTAAAAATGTAAAAGTGCTATGTTTTATTTTATGTTAAATAAATTTACTTTTTTTTTTTTTTTTTTTTTTGTAACACAAATATGAAATTTCTACCATATATTTTTAAATTTATGTATCTCTCACTTTACATAATGTTTTTGAAATATGTTCCAAGCTTTCCAAGAGAAAAATGCGCATTTTTTATTAAAAGATACATCAAATTAATGCAAATAATTGATAAGGCCTATATTTTAATATATATATATATATACAGGGTGACTAGAAAAAAACTACCCCGATATATGAGACCATAGCTACGATACCGTTCCGAGAAACTGAATAAAAATTTGGTGGAAGGTATTTTGAGGTATGCACTCAAGAATTATATTAAAAACAACAGCTAAACTCTAACAGTTACGGTTACAGTGACAAAATTTCGAAATTTTCAAATGACAACATCTACTTTTTTTTTATTGAAATGTAATCTCCATAGCAAAAAACCATAAATAGCGTTGGAACGGTACCTCTAGCACGAAAATCGGCAGCGCTAGCAGACTAACAAAAAAAGGAAAAAAACGACTATTACGTGCCTACCAGAGCACCACTTTCATTTTTTTTAATGACGTCGCATTTCACACTGAGTCTTTGGTTCAGGCTAAAAGTCTACTGATTCTGCTTCGAAACGAAAAGAAGAGACCAAGGTATCCTTAATTTCGTGTAAGACTACTCAATAAAGGCTTTAATTTCGTTGTTAGTCGTAAGACGCTGTCATTATGACGTCATCACAGTACGTGAAAAACGTTGTAAAATGGCAATGAAAACCGATTTTGATGATGATAATGATGTTTCCCAGTAAGCGGCATATTGTTCACAGAGCAAGAAAGCAAGATACACATCACGCATTTCAAAATGCATTATTTTTCACTTAGTGTGATGACGTCGCTCATGACTGTGTCTTAAAACTAACAACGAAATTAAAACCCTTATTCAGTAGACCTACATGAAATTAAAGATACTGTGGTCCATTCTTCTCGTTTCGAAGCAGAATTAGCAGACTTTAGTGAGAGCCGAAGACTCAGTGTGAAATATGACGTCATTAAAAAATGTAAGTCGTGCTCTGGTAGGCACATCGCAGCTGTTTTTTTTTTTTTTTTTTTTTTTAGTATTCCTAGCGTTGGTAATTTTCATGCTAGAGGTACCGTTCCAACGCTATTTATGGTTTTTTGCTATGGAGATTCACTTTCAATAAAAAAAAGTAGGTGTTGCCATTTGAAATTTTCGAAATTTTGTCACTGTAACCATAACTGTTAGAGTTTAACTTTCATACATATATATATACATATATATATATAATTCTTGAGCGCATACCTCAAAATACCTTCCACCAAATTTTTATTCAGTTTCTCGGAACGGCATGGTAGGTATGGTCTCATATATCGGGGTAGTTTTTTTCGAATCACCCTATATATATATATATATATATATATATATATATATATTTAAAGAAATAAAATTTTATATTTCTTGTACTTTGTCGAAAATTGTCTTTATAATTTACTAAATTGAAAATATGAAATTATACTTTGGCCTTTACAAAAATATACAGCATATTATATAAACCAATAATGCTTTTATTTCAAAAAATGCATTAAGCTTACCTCGACGATTAAATAATAATCATAATATATATTTTTTTGTATTTTTTGTATAATTGTTTAGCACATAAATTAAATTGATAAAAGAAACAATTTGTTAATTTTACATGAATTACTTTATATTGATAACTAGCAGGCTACGCCCGCTTAGCTGGTCACTATTTTAAAATAAATCACTATAATTAATGAATTCTCAAAATTGCCTTATTTTTTATCATGTAAAAAAAAGAGAGAGAGAAGAGAAAGAGATAAATTCTGAATGGAAAACAAATCGCACATGGTACCCGCTGTGCGTTGCGTGTGCGCAATTATGTTCGGCACTCTTATTGAATGTCTATATGATTGTAAGGGGAAAAAAAGATACGAAATTAAAAATTAAAAAAAATCTTCTCCCATCGGTGGAATAATCGGTCCGGGCCCCCACTTCCTGCGGCAGCATATACAGGCGCGCATAGTCCTTCACCTACCGTTCCCGCCACTCCAAGTTATTTTAGACCTTAAAAATACTCGCAATCGTACTCTCGGGCTTTTAAACCTAATAATACTAATTTCTTTCTTTTTACCCCTGCGCCCGTTTCCTTTCCTGCCCCTCGTAATAATTCTGTACTTTCGAAAATATCCGCAATGTATTTATCGGGCCTCAAAACCTAACAACACTAATTTTCAGTGCTCTAACTCTTATTTATATATTTTTGCCCCTTCACCCCCCTTCCCGTCTATCCTAATAATTTTACAAATTCGAAAATATTCGCAATCAATTTGAAAGTATCAAAAATCTCCATGTACCAATTTTGAGCGACCTAACTCTATTTTTGTTTTTTGCCCCCTCCACCCCCCTCACACCCCTCCTAATAACTTTACAAATTCGAAAATATACGCAATCGATTTGTAATTATCAAAAACCTCTATGTACCAATTCTGAACGGTCTAACTCTATTTTTATTTTGTTGCCCATCCACCCTCCCACCCACCCCTCATTTCTGATCTTCCTAATAACTTTACACTTTCGAAAATATCCTCATTCGACTTCCAGGCATGTAAAACCTAACTGTACCAATTTTGAATGATCTAACTGTATTTCAATTTTTTTTTTTTTTTCCTATAATTATAAAAACAGTAATAAAATATACTTACAGCATATAAGATAATTTAAAATATCTTTATTCCGACGTTTCGGTTAATATTCCATCTTTAACCATCTTCAGGGTATTGATGTTAAAAAACTATAAACACAAAACAATTTATTGCATTCTAAGGATACTATAAATACAATTCAGAAAGAAATTAATACGTGATTACATAAATTATATAAAAAACACTCTATATACATTTTAAAATGAGTTAAAAACACCTAAATAAATCACAATCATGTACATTACAAGAAAAACAAAACTCTCTATTAAAATGGAGTCGAAGCAGAGCCGTCAAAGTATCATACTGCAGGGTTGCCAGAACAAACAATAGCAGGGTTACCATCAATTATTTTAAGTTTAAGAAACGAAGCCAAATTGAGGTTGGTTGATGTATAATGTATCATTACAAATTTCGGATTTCCTTTTAATAATTTCAAAAGATTCATAAAGTAGAGCTTGGTTTCTATTGTTAGTGATAATGCCAGAATAATTTATAATACTAACAATAGAAACCAAGCTCTACTTTTTGAATATTTTGAAATTATTAAAAGGAAATCCGAAATTTGTAATGATCCATTATACATCAACTAACCTCAATTTGGCTTCGTTTCTTAAACTTAAAATAATTGATGGTAACCCTGCTATTGTTTGTTCTGGCAACCCTCCCAAGTAGCACAGGAACGTTCTGTGAACGTCTAATAACGGTTTCAATAGTTCAAACACCGTGTTTCGTGTCAAAAGAACGTTCTAAAACACGTTCAGAAATAGTATTATTTAGAACGTTCTGAAAATGTTTGATTTGTACCATCTATAAAACGTACAATTCTAGTTCTATATAGAACGTTCAAGTGTGACACCGTCATAACACGTTCTGTAACAGTGTAATTATAACGAATATGACAAAATGACTTTTTAGTACTATTGGTTGGGAAACTAGGTTAACCTTTAAAATTTTTGACTTCAGCTTTTGATTTTTTTACACGTTTTGTGGCATGAGGAATCCGGAAGTCAAAAGGTTGGTATGGTATCTGTTAATGTGTATCGGCACCTATTAGTGTGATAGCCCGTTAGTTCATGTACACGATATCTCAAGAACATATGATTGCAGAGAGATCGGACCAGTTTTAAAATATCACTTATGATATTGATAAGAATCTTATTGAGAGATTTGCAACATTCTAATTTAAAAACTTCGTAAGTTATTCGAAATTTATAATTTTTAGCATGATAGAGAATAGAGCATTTTTTACATTTTCAGTTTAACGTTTTGTTAGCACGTCAGTAAAGAATGCTTCCCAATAATCAGTAGCGGTGAGGTGAAAAAAAATTACAAAATTTTAAACTCATGGAAAAATTTTGTGGATTTTGTATATCAGGAATCAATGTATGGAATTCGACCAAACTTGTTACAATATTAGATCTTGCCCTAAATTGGAGTTTATTTGAATTTCATTTGGGATATATCGCCCGATAGATTACGGTGCTATGCAATGAAACCCTCCATTTATGGGACGGCTATATCTCAGCTTCTATAGTGTACAAATGTATTAAACATGATATATTGGCATATATCATCATAACCTCTGCTAATACAATTTGGATGTATACATTGTCCAACAGGTGGCGTTGCTAATCTGCAATTTAATCATTTTAACGGAAAGGCAATATTTTAACTCTTGTGATTTAACAATAAATTTTGGGATACACTGAAGTTATAAGTGAAATCGATTTTATGTAAAGCTTTACTGGTCCATTTTGGATGCACATCGGCCAACAGGTGGCGTGGCTATGTTGCAATTTAATCTCATAACAGAAACGAAAAATCTCAACTTCTGTGATTTATAAATATTGTAAATTTGGTAAGTGAAATTAATATTACGTAAAACTCTACAGATTGAATTTGGGTGCATATCGGACGACAGGTGGCACTGCCACGTTCCAATATTTTCCATTCACAGAAAGGCTATCTATCAGCTTCTGTAATATATATACTCACCAAACCTTCTGCGTGACATACATTTGATATATAATATTAATTCAATTTGACTGTATAACGAGTAATAGTCAAACAGTTTTTTTTTTTTATTATTATCATTCATAGGACATTGTTTTTTCCCCTAGGAATAAGTATGCATCATCCCTGGGGGATGGGGGAAGGATGGATAAAAATTTTCACTATAATTATCTTTCAAAAGAATTCGATATCACCTTTAAAACGAATAATTGAAACATCGTTTTCTGATGATTTAAAACAAATTTACCGTTTTTTTTTTTTTTCATTTGTAATAATAATAATAATAAACCCTTAGAAAAATACATTTTCTAAGATCTTCTACACAGCATAAAAATGATTGTCTTCTGTCATGAAAATCTATGCATTCCCCAGACCCAAAGTTTAGATACAAAAAGCTAATCACGGATGTTATTGAATAAGTAATATAGTGCTTTACGCGAGTTTCAAAGAAAATCACGGGAAAACTCCGAAAACCTAAGTCGACGAGCGTGACCAGGAATCGAAGCCAACACTTCCCGTGTGTAAGGTTCGAGAGTAGAACCTCGCGGTCTCTAATACTCATCGGGAAGTTACAGAATGAGTTTTTTCTTCTTTTCTTTAAGCATAATTTTAAACTTTTATTATATTTTATTTATAATTCTATTTAAGTTTAAATGTTACTGATAAATTATCAATATTGATAATGTTGTTAAATCGTTACTCTGTTTGATTGTTCTTATTTTATTTTATTTATTTTCACTGAATATTTTATTCAATACTAAAATATACACTAAAACAAAATATGCTTTTCCGTTTAATTCGAGATTTTAAAATGGAAAAATAAAGTGATCTCATAAGTTTTTCAAATACTTTATAAAAATTTAAATAATTGTTTAACTCAGCTCCATTTTTCCTTAAAATATTGACCATATGTTTTATACAGCTATAAATGCTTAATAAATTTATGTTTCAAACGTTGAACTTTGAAACATGATTATTCCGGATGTAACAAGGGAAGAGCAGATGAAACTGACATCTGTGGATTGCATTTATTTAATTCTCGCTGACAGTGCAAATTCAAAGGTCTTGGGAATGTCGTGCCGTTATGTGAAGCGGTAATTTTAAAACGTGTAATGTAATCTGTTTTGTTCAGTTTTCGCGTTATAATGACTTGGATAAGCTTTAGAAAAGGTAAAAATGTAATATTTTTAACCTGTAATAGTCTCTATTTTCTATTTATTAAAGTCTTATTTTAATATCAATTAAACAATCATTTTCATATCTGCGTAAGTTCTTAAGCCTAACATTTGATACTTGTAGGTAGCATAGTATCGCAGAAAAAACTGCTCCTGTTACAGAAAACCGCTTAGAAATTATGGATTCATTTTATTAATTCAGTCTTCTGAGATGGAAATTGTTAAAATGACTATTTTTGGTTATTATGCTTCTGAATGAAGTAACATAAAGAATTTAAAAGATGAGAGCTAATTTTAAGTGAATGCCCTTCCAGACTGGTCATTATGTATTTTAAAATGCTAGTTGGAAGGGTGTTTTCTTGGAGAAATTCTTATGAAGAAAATGAGGAAGGTATGTAATTCTTTTTTTTTTTCTTTTCTTTTTAAATTCTGAAGTATTTATTTAATGTTTATATGATAATATATATACAATCTAGGTTATGCAAATTGCATATTTTTAAAATAATATCCTAAGTTTCACCGACTTACAATTTTAAATATCTCTTTACTGTTATTCATTAAATAAAATATATGAAATTGTTTAACTGCATAATAAAACAAAGATTCAATTCAATTTTATTCCACATCTTTATAAAAAAAAGATATTCTGCTTAAAAAAAAGGACGATTTACAATATTATTTATTAATACTAATAATATTTACATTTATCAATTATTTAATATGCCATGATAGCATAATTACATCAAATGAGGTAAAAATTGCGTTGACTCAATTTAAAGAAATTTAAACATTTAAAAAATACCAATTACATTGCCATGTGGAATAAATTTAAATACCTGCAAACATCATTTTTGTAAACTGCTGCTGTAAACTGAAAGTATGTATGCACACATGCACTGAAATTTAAAAATATGAAGTATGTTAAATATTTTAGAAAAATATTATGATTAAATATATATATATGTGTATTTAAGTATTTGGACATTTTAAAAATTTCCTCCTTCTAACTAATTTTTAATTTTTTGTTTCAATTTCTTATTATTATAAATTAACAATATATTCTAAACTCAATTATATATTATTTTAGCGGTGTATTGGTACATTCATTTTTGAAATTATTTTTTATGTTGAAATATTAAAACTTTCTATAAACTTCAGCATTCAAATATATTTATAAACTATCCATGGACTTACAAAGTAGTACCCAGAAATGTTTAGAATATACAGGGTGCAAAGTCGAGAGCAGACCTTTATTTGCGCAACAATTGGTCTCAAACGTCCTCCAATAAGAAAATGTATTTAAAAAAAAAAATGTAAGAATTCATTATATGACATGTTTAAATTTAAAAAATCAATTTACTAAAAATCACAAAAACTGATAATTTTTATACAATTTTCATGACACTAATAGTGTAAGTTGAGTTCTAACCTAAAAAAATAACACAAAAAGTTTCACTTTTGTGCACCCAAAATTGTCTGAGATAGTTAGTTTCAAAATTTAGGATTATTTCGCATTTTCTCGGGCTTTATTAAAAAGTCAATGAAAAATTCTTTAATAAACCCAGGGAAAATGCAAACAAAGTCCAATTAGGATTTTTAAACCGATCCCTTATTGAAGGCCGAAATATGTTAGAAAATCCAAACTTTAAATATCATGTTCCATTTTGGGAGAATAGAAATGAAACTGTTTGTTAGGATGAGTGTCAGTTTTCTAAATATGATTATAGGGATCTGGGACTATGTAAAAATTTAGTTTTTGCAATTTTGAAAAAATAGATATTTTAAATTTAAACATGTTATACCACAAATGCTCATATTCTTTAAAACATTTTGTAACTGAAACTATATATTTGCGACCAATAGTTGCGGAGATAAAGGTATTCTCGTCACAATGCTTTGCACCCTGTATTTAAAAAAAAAAAAAAAACATATATATATATATATATATATGTGTATATATATATATATGTATAAATGAATTTTTAATCTTAGTTAAAGCCAAGCAACAGATATAAGATCCCTGAAACCACATAGGTCAATGAGAAGAAAATTACAACAAATTTAAATAACCTGGGGAGACTGATTGTGATTTATTGAAACATTTATATTTTATTTATTGATTTTTATTTTATTTAACTTCAGTCTAATCTCAAATTTATTCCTATATTGTTAGTTGCAATTTTAATAATTTTGCCGGTGCGTAAAAACCACATGAAACTCAAATCAAAAGATACAAACAAGCAACGAGGAAATAAAGAATTAAGACAGCATTTTAAACATTTTTTGTAGGAAAAGCTTAGAATGGTAGAAAAAAAAAAAAAACTCGTCAAGGGTGACCCTTTTCGTCGTTGAGCACCAATGTACGATTTCGTTCGTTAGCAGCTATAATAGCAAATTGCTAGCGGGCACCCTATCGTACAAGAAATTAATTGAAGTTAGAAATGAAGAATAAATTGGAATAAATTATTTACTTCAAGAAATCAGAGAATCAAACAGAAAACAACCATGAAAAACAAACATTAATCATAGGATGACGCATTCGGAATCACAAGGATTAAAACAAGCAAAATAAATCAAGAGTTTAGTTGTATATAGCAGATGAAGAATAATGATACAACACAGCAACAGGGATATAAATTACTTTAAATTCAAATATTGTTTGAGAAATTTTAACATACTTACTATTCCTTTAATTTCAACGTATATGCATGAAAAATTCCATATTTTATGACTGTAATTCCCAAAAAGTGTCATAACGTGCCTATATCCCTTTAAAAAATTCCTTAAATTTTTGCATTTTTAAAAAATTTCTTTTTTCCCCTAATCTGAAGATAATGGCGTTATAGTATTAATTAAGAAACTTTGAATAAACACCATAAAATGCAAGAACTCGCAACTGCTACAAACAAAGCACGGCTGCTACAAACAAAGCGGCAACGCATTCCACACACTCAACGTGCTTGTTTGCAGCTCTCGTGCCTACAATGTTCGCCTGATGAAGGGTTGTGTCTTCTTTTGACCCGAAACAGTTGGTGCGAGTTCTCGCATTTTATGGTGTTTATTCAAAGTTTTGTAATTAATACTATAACTTCATTATCTACAGATTAGGGGAAAAAAAAGAAATTTTTAAAAAATGCAAAAATTTAAGAAATTTTTTAAGGTATAAAGAGACGTTATGACACTTTTTGGGGAAAGCTGTCATAGAATATAGAATTTTTGATGCATATACGTTGAAATTAAAAGAATAGTAAGTATGTTAATATTTCTCAAACATTATTTGAATTGAAAAAAAAAGTAATTCATATCCCTGTTCATGTGTTGTATCATTATTCGTCATCAGCTATGTAATTTTTACTTCTAAACGCTCGTACTGAGGGGATTTTTTTATAATGACGTCACATTTTTTTTTTTTTAACTACACTATTTTAGAACGTTTACAGTACGTTTTCTGGAACGTTCTGAAAATGTGTATAACGTTTTGAAAACGTTCTAAAAACGTTTAGAACGTTCTGAGACCGTATACATAGAACGTTCTCAGAACGCTTCTATAACACCGATGGTGATAGTTACACGTTCATTGAACGTTCTCTGAACCGTACTATTGTACGTCTTCAAGATGGACAGATAGACGTCTATAACACGTTCAAAGTGAACGTTCTTAGAACGTGTTTGCAGAACAATTTTTGAACGTTCAGAGAACGTTTCGGTGCTGCTTGGGCTGCAGTATGATACTTTGACGGCTCTGCTTCGACTCCATTTTAATAGAGAGTTTTATTTTTCTTGTAATATACATGATTGTGATTTATTTAGGTGTTTTTAACTCATTTTAAAATGTATATATAGTGTTTTTTATATAATTTATATAATCAAGTTTTAATTTCATTGTGAATTGTATTTATAGTATCCTTAGAATGGCTTAAATTGTTTTGTGTTTATAGTTTTTGGTCATTAATACCCTGAAGATGGTTAAAGATGGAATATTAACCGAAACGTCGGAATAAAGATATTTTAAATTATGTGATATGCTGAAAGTATATTTTCTTACTCTTTTTATAATTCCTATAATTATTAAACATAATTAGATATTTGAAAGCAATGAAGTTTTTTGCATTTTAGACTATTTACTTATTTAAATCCACTTAATTTTTATTTGTATGATTTTTAAGAACTGTATATTCATTTATGTACAGGTCCACGCATGTTGATATCAGATCTAAAAAGAGTAAAAAGCAATAATACATTATTTTTAAAGTAGCATTAATTTTATTTCAGTTTGCCACTTTTCCGTTTAATGATTTTAACCTAATTTTAATTTATTCTGAAAACTTTTATAAGTTTTAAAAATTTATATTTTATTAAACAAGAAAAATAACAAGCATTTCTTCTTTATGTTTAGAAATTCACTGTTTCTTAAGTGTATCTTAGTTATATTCCTTGTATTATCAAAATAACTAAAGCTAAATAATAGTAGCTTCACTTTTCATAATTTTTACTTTCCGAATACTATAGTGAGGAAAGTATTGTAATCATGCCAAAAATCCGAATTTGAGATTTTGATGTTTCTATACGTTTCAAGGTCTTCTGAGGCCGTTTTCACTATTTTTACGATGATGTAAAGATGTGTGTGTGTATGTGTGTGAGTGAACACGCTAGCGTCTAAACGCTCAGCTCGAATGAGCTGTAAGTTGGTACGCATGTTGCAAGTCACCGTAGCACGAACCCTATTGATTTGATGAATCTAGTACTTAGTTTTTTTACAGGGACACAAAAGAAAAATTCTTTATCATTATAGCCTATGGGACCAAAATCTTAAAAGTGCGATAGCACCTGAACGCCTTATTCAATTGAGCAAAAAAAAATTTTACACATGTTATAAGTCACAGTTGCACGAACGGTATAGATTTTGGTGAATTTAGCACTTATAGTTTTTTTACAGGAGCACAAAGAAAATTCTTTATCATTATGGCTTATGGGGCCAAATTTTTAAAAGTGTGATAGCGTCCAAACGCCTTATTAATCTGAGCAAAAAATTTTTACACATGTTATAGGTCACAGTTGCACGAACAGTATAGATTTTGGTGAATCTAGCACTTACAGTTTTTTTACAGGGGCACAAAGAAAAATTCTTTATCATTATGGCCTATGGGACCAAATTTTAAAAGTGCGATAGTATCAAAACGCCTTATTCAATTGAGCTGAAAATTTATATGAATATTATAAATCACTGTTCAACTAACTATAAGCATTTTTGTCATTCTAGCATTTACAGTTTTTTACAGGGACACAACGAAAATTCTATATCATTATGATCTATGGGCTCAAAGTTCAGTAGCGTTAAATAAAACATCGTGTAATATATGGAGAAAAATACTCAAACACTCTATTATAGTTTTCTCTCTCTCTTTTTTTTTTTTTTTTTTTTTTTTCTTTTGCTCCTCTTTCTTTACTTTATCGCAAAACTGTTAATTACTCAATGTTCGGAAAGTCGAGTGGAGACACTTCCGATTTTTTTTTTTTTTTTTATATATATATATATAATTTATAACAATTTCTTTAAAATTTTATTTCTTATTATTGTAATTTAGTTTTAGCGATAATTGTTAGTTTTTTGTTTTTTGTTTTTATCCCCCAAAAGAAAAGTTTTTTTTTTTTTTTTTTTTTTTCGTTAGAAACTGATAGTGACTGTCAATTTTTAGTGGCATTTACCACATTATCTAGCATAATTGTAAATTTAAATTTTACTTCAATGTTTGTATGTGCACGTTATAGTTGGATTTTTCTTTTCATTTTATTTTTTTCTGTTTTACTTTAAATAAAGAAGAAATTTTCGAGTTATTTCAATATAGTAATTTATATGATATATCAGATGAGAATGATAATGGATGGCCTTGTGTTAAAGAAAATAATATCTGCTCAGTAAAAGACATTGATGAAGAGGATGAAAAAAAGTAACCACCTATAAGCAGCAAAGAGATACCTGTTCAATAAAAGAATTTTGAAAAAATCTTCATCCCGCATTTTTCCACACAATTTTTTAGTTAAACGTCATTTCATAATTTTATAAGGAAAAAGTAAAAATTCCAAGAATTTTTTAACTTTCGATCTAGATATTACAAAACTCCTAGCTGCTAAAATTGCAAAGAATTTACATCATGGGGTTTATATAAATAGATATTTCACAGAAATATCATGTGCAAAATATTTTCTCCAAAATAACTTTTTACTTTTAGGAACTGTTAATCGTAATAGAATAAAAGCAGCTCAAGATAAGTTGAAAAGAAATAGATAAAAATGCAGAGGGAAGAATGAGATGACCTTATGCAAGATGAGAAAAATATTTGATTTTTTAAATGAAAGGACAATACGCAGTATGCCACAGCCTGCCATTGTGCTTTCATGCAATGAATGCAGGGGTGGTACTGATTTATGTGATCGTTATTTAACATATTACAAGTGCCCTGTTAAAAAATAAATAATATTATAGTTTTAAAAAATTAAAGAACACGCTTTTATAGAAATGTGAACTAAAAAACACAAAATATCTATCTTAGTATTGAAATGCAGGATAAGAGAAAATCGTGTGAGTGACACACCGTAATATTTACATACATTTAAATTTTTAATTAAAATAAATTAGAATTAAACAAAAACCATTTTTAAAAAATCTCCCCTGACGGGGATCGAACGCTAGACCTTCAGGTTCGTCGCGCGGAACTTTACCTCAACGTCACTGTGTCCACGTAGAGAGAGTATTTTTTTACAATATACATTTTTTGTTTGCTCCCAGAGCGGTTACAAACATACATACAGACATAAATACATACAGGTGAAGCTAATAAAAGCGTGTTAAAAATAAATTGAAACATGCATGCATTTAGCCATTTTATAGTTGTTTCTGTATCTAACTGCTGAATCCAATGTATTATATATCAAATGATAAATGGCAATTAGTAATGTATGTCACTAGTGGATTACAACATTACAATTAGCTTTGGTCTTCAGAAATACGAAAGAAATAATTCATATTATACATATTATACATTTCAATTATTCATAATATATAACTGAATCGATCTTAAAATGACATCAATATGAAATCAAATTTAGTATTGCGACATTAGATGGTCGCCCTTAAAATATATGATGCAACTAAACGGCACATATTTAGTATAGCAACCATCCCATTGGCGACTTCAAATATTTTTTGCCATTTTGGCGATAAAAGGAAATCGCAATTGCCTAAGTTAATAACTTGTTGAGAAACATCCGAGCAACTTCAATTTCAAAATTCGCCAAGGAAAATTTTTCGAAACTTTTTTAAAGAAATAATAGTGTGTAAATATATATCTATTTAAATATATAAAGATTGGTTATAATATTAAAAAACAATATTAAGGTGATATAATGCCACAAAGTCAGCTTTCTTTACATCCGCCGTGGTGTTGAGGTATGTCTCTGAACTGTCACCCAGACGGCCTCAGTTCGATTCCAGCCGGGGGCACGTAAATTTAAAGATTCTAAAAATTACTTCTAAATTCTTAAAATTATCTTTGCATATTTAATTTCCTACAGGGACACCCGAAAGTATTCCAAAGCATTGCGTTCTATGAGAGGTATTTCTATAAATCAAATTTTAATAACTTTACTTTCCACGAAGTTTTAGGAAATTTAAATATGTTATTTAGATGCACAAAAAAAATGCTTTGCATAGAATATAGCATAATTAGCATTAGATTTACAGGGTGACAGAAAAATATCCATTTATATTAAGAGCTATTAATAAAAAATTGCTAAAATTGTACTTTCGTTTACATTAAGCGTTTTTAACATTTTTAAGTGTGAATATTATTTCAGTCTGTGTATCTGTCCATCTGTCTGTAAGCCCGGGATCTAACTTCTGTAATTATTTATGGAATTTCTCGAAACTGATATATTTTATTGAAGTTCACTATCGGATGTTTCCATATTGAAAATGGAGTGAATATCTCTTGTGGTTTGTGTACAGAGACACCCAAAAGCATTCGAAAGCATTGTGTTCTATGAGTGTTATTTTTATAAATATTTTCCCTATAGAATGTTCCCCCTTTAAAATGGCATTAATAGGTCATGTACAACTAGTTTGTTACCAGGGACAAAAAAAAAAAAAAAGGCCAATGCATTACTTTTTAGGACAGAATTTTTTGAAATTTATATTTAAAAATCTTTCGACTGTAAAAATTATAAAAATATTGAAGTCTATTGTTATTATTCTAAAATAATGTTTTGTCTAGAATATGATATGATTAACTTTCAGATTTACAAAGCTACACTAAAAGATTCAGAGAGATAAAAATCTGTAATTATAATCTAATGGCTGCATTTTCTTTTGCGTTAAGCCTTTTTAACACTTTCCAAAATGCCTAAGCGTAATTTTAAAATCAATTAGTCTACCTGTTTGTTTTCAGTCTTTCTGTCCGTTGTGTGATAACGTAGGCAAAGAATATTAAAAGTTATTAGATACAACGATTACGTACAGTTGGAAAGTGGTACTAATCAATGCGTACTGCATGGTTTTTCTTTCTTGTTTATTATTAGTGGAAGTGCATTATTATAATATTTTACCATATCCGGGAAAGGTGGTCAGGAATTGAAATTAATTCCTCTTAGCCATATGGTAAATAATGTATTTTTTAAGCTGGATATTCATCGTTTTTTTTTTTTTTTTTTTTTTTTTTTTTTTTTTTTTTTTGTATATTTACACGTTTTGAATACTGAAGTCAAGTTTTTAACGTTTGATATTTGTCTGTTTAGAATAAATTAAAAATAAATAATTTAGGCAATCCAAATGTTGTATTTTGAAAATATTACAAGTTTGTTACTAGAAAAATTTGATCAATATTAATAAGTTTCAAGGAATATTGTATGTGAAAGTTGTCTGAATAACTTTAAATGAACTTTTAAATTTAATAACAAATTTGTATTCTATATAAATGTAGGTGCAATAATGAAACGGGAAATTAAGGGTAATCCCCCTCACATGAAATTAGTTGTCAAACAAAATTATTAAGAAGCCTAATTTGAAATGTTTTAGCATAGGTTTACATAACACAGGTTTTCATAACACAGGTTTACATAACACAGGTTTACCTAAGTGAGTGACACACCAGATTATTTTTACTGTAACAAGCTCGTTTGGTGACTTAATTGTTAATACTCTAGTTTTTATTTACAGTTCACAAAAAAAAAAAAAAAAAAAAAAAAAAATCAGCAGTAGATTACGGTGACTGACTGGAAAAATGTGTACAGTCACTGGCCGTAAAGATAAATTTATGCAGTTATTCCCGTTAAAAGTATGCACTTTTTTCAAATAAGAGTAGTGACTAATTAATAAATGGTCAACACTCTGAATTTTACAGCAATTATTTGAAATACAGGCACTGAACTTTCTTTCCTAAAGAAGTCTCTATAATTTAACGGTCCCGAAATTTACTGAAATTTCCTACAGTTTAATAGAAATGTTCAAGCCCTCTGGTTTAGTCACCAATGTTCAAAAGGCTTCAGAACCACTGATCCTCATCTAATTATTATCTTCTCCATGGATTTTCGAAATTGTGATGGCATGACTCCGGACCATCGTTAGGGGTGCGTTCGAGACCGTTGCCAATTACACATTGCGCAGTACTAGTGGAGCGTTAAACACAACCAACCAACTCCGTCTAATTAAACGTAGCAAGAAAATAGATCAGTAAAGCGGCAAACGAAATACAACTGAACTAAACAAAACATTTTCTGTAGCAAACAATCCTCATAAAAATGATAAATGCTGGTTCTAAGCCCTATTTCGATTCCCATTTTCCTTTCCCATTTTAATTACCAAAAATGTATATATCAGCAAATGAAGACAAGTCAGGTAAAAACTTAATTTCTTTAACTAGAACTTGAAACTGGAGGGAAGGTGGAACTTTTAACAGATAGAATTAAGTTTCATTTCATTCAACTAAAAATTGTCCTTAAAGAATCAATAATTTAACTCTCACCGAGGCTTTATGATTTCTAGGAATCTTTTCTTGAATAAATACATCACATCCAAACTTTTTATATAAAGAGTGTTCCAAAATTAACGCAAGATTTGAATTTTACACAATTCGTGCAGTAGAGTGCTGGCAATCCTATTAAAAAACCATTTGACAGCTGATAGTTTAGAGTATTAAAAATGGGGCGTTACATGATGAACAACGTGTTTTCATTGTTGAACAATATTTCAAAAATAATGAAAGCTTGGCGGCCACAGTTCAAAAATTTCGTACAAAATATGGTCGAAATATTCATTTAACTTCCTCAATTGTAAAGAGAGTAAATGAAAAATTGGTGATGTTAAACAAACTGGTCGTCCAAAAACAAGTCGTTCAAATGTCAATATCGAAGCAGAGTGTGAGAGTGCTGGTAAAAGCCTGGGAACATCAATTCGGCGTCATGGACAAAAATGCAAATTTCAAGATGAAGCCCTGTGCAGCGTATACTCACTGAAGATCTGCGTCTCGATGCTTGAAAAGTTCAATTGACGTAAGAACTAAAGCCTAATGACCATGCAGAGCAAAGAGAGTTCATTGAATGGATTATTGAATATCAGCAATTGGATGCCGATTTTTCGAACAAAATCATTTTCAGCGATGAGGCACATTCTCACCTTAATGACTTTGTTAATCGTCAAAATTGCCGCATATGGATTTCAGAGAACCCATATGTGATTGTCGAACGACAAATGTATCCTCAACGTGTCACTGTTTGGTGCGGAGTTTAGGCTAGTGGCATCACTGGACCATACTTTTTCGAAAATGAAGCTGGTCAAGCAGCGACTGTTACTGGTGCTTGATATCGCGACATGATAACAGAGTTCTTTCTGCCTAAATTGGCTGATATTGATGTGGACGACATGTGGTTTAAACAAGATGGTGCCACATCCCATACAGCCCTTGAAACAATTCAATTACAGAATGAGACATTTCCTAACCGTGTATTCTCTCGTTTCAGCGATCAGAATTGGCCCCCTATATCGAGTGATATAACACCATTGGATTTATTTTTATGGGGCTATTTAAAGTTAAATGTCTGTTCCAACAAGCCCACAAGCACGCGTGAATTGAAAGGGGGAAATTCAACGCTGCATCAACGAAATTCAGCCACATTTATGCAAAATGGTCATGGAAAATTTCAACAGAAGAGTACAAATGTTCCAGCAAAGCCGTGGAGGCCATTTGCCATATGTGTTCCCATATATTTTACGATTCAGTAAAAAAATAACAGTTTAAAGAAAAAAAACTGTACTTTTTATTTAATTCAAATCTTGCGTTAGTTTTGGGATACCCTTTTTAGCTGAAACAGCTCCTTTATGCATTTCCTGATTTTATATTTTTGCGTACTCAAGGATCCTTGAACTGTCTATGAATGAAAGGCGAATACTTAAGGGGCTTAAGAAGTTTATTTACAGACTGTTCTAGAAGATTACAGTTCTATAAGCCAAGTATCAATTTCAGTTTCACCAGTAAACACAGCTTAACCCGTTAGTAGTCGCTAGTTGCTCGATTTGCCGCCCAACCTTCAATGTTGACAGATTTTTTTATTCAATAGCCACCAAAAATTTTTAGAAGCGGCATTTGATATACATAAAACGGGAATAAAATCGAAGAAACGTCGATCACATCACTTCTTAAAATTATTGGTGACAGTTAAATAAAAAGTGCGCAATCTGTAATAGGTGGCGCTGTCTATAGCGACTACTAACGGGTTAAATAACAATTGACAACATCAAAATCACAGCACAGACTGTGACATAGCATTAGCACACAGCAGTAGGCTGTGATATACAATAGCAAGAGACGCAGTTAGGGAGTTCTTCACAGTAAGCCGTTTGGTGTGAAACTGACTCACAATAATGAGAACAGAATTCCTTTTATAGCCTTCTATTAACTCAGAATTTTCAAGCAACTTCTGAAATAATCGAGTTAGAGCTTAGATATTCCATATATTTCTCGCCAAGGTTGCCAAGGAGCGATAAAGTTGCCAGATTCGTAACCGTGGCAATTACCTGCCTTGGTGAAGCTTTTTATCGGGTTTTTATAAGAAAACAAGCTAGAAATGTAGAAAATTAACATTTTATAGCCTCATTAAAGGTGTTATCAGACGGAAGACGATATATTCTAAAATATAAGCTATTGCCGCTCAAAAGCGACCAAACGACTTCAGTAGGGTTGTTTTTAAGCATAAACGGAAGAACGAAATCCAGAAATGTAAACAACGGACCCAACATTTGGCTATTATTCTCCCCCCAAGCTGTTTAAAAGGGAAAAGAATAGAGGGTGTTCTGTAATCGCGGTTCTCTGATTGGAGGATTTCGTTCTAAAGACTACCCTATGCGATTTAAACAGTCGAAAATGAACAGTCGATTGAAGAACATACGTTCGGCAATTTGCATCAAACGGCATATTTGGATCGTTTCCCGCATGAGAAACCTGTTTATGAGGTATTTTGTGCTAAAGACTATATCTTAGGGTTCTTCGTTTGATAGCGGCTTTTGCCTCTTTGAACGAAATTACATAAAAATAACTAATCTCATTTACAAATTCGTAACAATATAGTTCCCTCAATGTTTTAAGTCTTATAATTATAAAGTAATATTCCATAAAAACATTGTTCTCAGCAACGGTTCCATTCACATTGGTTTCAGTCTACTGCTTTGTTACTTTTCATGGTGGCAAAATGTGTCTTACAAATAATTAGTTGTTTTATAAAACAACCTATTTTTGTTTTACAAGTTTAAGTTAGATATATGCTAGTATTATTAAAAATAAAACTTATAACATATCAGTTTATATTATTTATCAGGTATTTATTATTATTTTTTTTTAATCAGATATTTTTATCGTTATAGTTTTAAAGTTATCGAATGTACACATATGATTCCATCTAACTTTCTGATTAGTTTTTCATTTATTATTGTTTAGAAATGTGAATTTCTTTTGTAGGAATATGATACGTATTATACGAATTAAATTTTCTCTATTGCAACAGAAACTTGTTAAATATTTATCTCTTTTAAATGAAGTTTATTATTAGTTAGTGAAATGTTTTTTTTATGCATGTTTTAATAGACCAGATTTTGTTATCGTTCTATTCTTAACAAATATCGAATATATATAGTGTAAACATTATGCAAAAAAAATTTGACTTGGAAAAGAAAATATTTCATTAAATATTCATTTTCTATTCTTTATAAATATATTATGAATTTTATACTTCAATCATGCTTTACACAAAATACTTCCCTCGACAAAATTATACAAAACTTTATCTAAAAGATTTTTTTCATTAATTTTTTTAATGCATAAAAGTTTTAAAAATATTTTTTCTATAAATTTAAGCAGATTTTTCCTACATTTTCATAGTACATTATGTGGCACTTTTCTGCCAACTAAAACGCAATTTATCTTATTTTGAAAAAATAAAACACTTTAAGAACTTTCTTCTATATAATTTGAAAAAAAAAACGAAATGTATTAAAGATTACAAAAACTGATAAAAGCAGTCATTGAAAGTTTTTCTTCGCTCGCCAAATTATACTTTCTATTCTCGATTTTTTTTTTTTTTTTCTTACTGTATTTGTTTCAAAATTCATTATTCTTTTTTGAACAATCCATTTTGTTCTTCTTCATTTATTTTCTTATTGAATTACTTGCTGCAGTTAAATGCTCTGTATTATCACTTTGCATTACAATCTTTTCACGCATTAGAATTAAATTGCATTTACTTTTCAGTTTTCTAATGTTGTTAATGTAGATTTTCTTTTCTCTGCCCGAAAACATTTTTTTTTTTTCCTTTTTTTCTTTTCTGCATACTTTTTTCTTTTTGCAATAAGCTGTATTATTACATTTTTTTCCTCAAGTCTTATTTGCATTTTATTTGACAAATTGCATCATACATACTGATAAGAATCCTATTCCTTAATAATTAACAGGCTGCGCCAACTCTACTGGTCGCTCTTTTAAAATAAATTTAAAAAAAAAAAAACATTATTCTTTTATCACTCTAAAAATTAAAACTAAAAGGAAAAAAGAAATTAAATAGCTCTGAACCTCGATTTGGGTAACCGCTGCCTATGGTAGTGTCATTCCCACCCATGTCGAATGAGATCCAAGTTTCCACTGCCTGCAGCTTTGTCTTTCCGGGCACTTCAATTTGGATATTTAACGGTCGACGGGTGGAGCTGCTATTATTCAAGATCTGCGATTTAATATATGGTTGTATCTCAGCATCTACTAAACATTTTACTTTTGGTACCATGTTTTTATTTTATTATTATTATTATTTTTTTTTTTTTTTGTAGGCTTCCTTTTTTCTAATATATATGTATTACAATTTGAGCAATGCATACATGAATTTCAAATGAACATAAATTTTAGTAAAGTTTAATCTTTTCTACAACATTATCATTTTTTGTTATAAATACAATAAATAATAAAATCTTTTTGTAAAAAAGTAGAACCGACTCCAAAAAGGAACTACTATTCAAACAACTAAAAATGAAAGAAAATTGGCAGGAAATGGAACTGTAAATTGCGCCTAAAAGTATAAAATAATTTCCTTCGCCATACAACCTATAACACTACAATTAATCATAACTTTTGAAGTAGGAGCAAAATTAAATAAAATTTAATTTTTAAAAATTTGTCTTTAGATCGGTAGCAACAAATGCTGTTGTCTCGAATGATCCATTTTCATGTTTCCTTTATTATTTTATAACTGTATACAATTGGTCCATTAGTAGCATCTACATAGAACAGTGAAAATTCTTCACAATGCGATATTTATGTTTCTATGAAGTTAGAGTTTCCTTTGCAAATTTGGTATAACTTTGATAACTATCATCCTTGATGGCTTTTGGATTTGGCGATCAAAACGTAAGGCAAAAATATACACGCAAGATCTATATTTTCATAATATATATTGTACGATGTGTTGCTTCATATTCTTGATTACTCTCTTGATATACCTTATCAAAATAATCATGATATCCCAAAGAAATTAAATATGTTTGCCAGATAATTTTGCGATTTTTCTTTCATCAAGTACGTCAGATACCAGCATTTTCACCAACTTTTGCTGCTTACGAAATCTTATTTGTTTTCTTGAATCAAAGTAGTTTTCGGCTGCGTTTTGCAGGTAACAATTTGAGATGTCTATTTTGCATAGGATTTGATTTTTGTATTGAATAAAGGTATAAATTTTTATTTAATTTTGCGCCGACTTCAAAAGTTATGATTAATTGTAGTGTTATAGGTTGTATGGCGAAGGGAATTATTTTATACTTTTAGGCGCAATTTACAGTTCCATTTCCTGCAAATTTTCTTTCATTTTTAGTTGTTTGAATAGTAGTTCCTTTTTGGAGTCGGTTCTATTTTTTTCAAAAAAGATTTTATTTTTCTCTTTTCAGTGAAAACTTATTTATATAGCAGAGCATCAGAAGATGTTCGACGGAAGTTACACAAATTACAACGTCCAAGATAAGTGACATTACTCAAAAAACGGTTTATGTCGCTGAAAAATACATGAAATGCACCCAATGTAAACAAAAAAGTTACATCTCCATCTAGAAAGTTATCCACTAGAGAAACAGTTGTGCCAGTTTTATTCTAGTCAAGTTATTTTTAAGTTGATTTTTCTCAAATGCTGCATTTTTAAGTTGTGTCACTTTTTCTTGCATTTATCGGATATGAGCAAAAAACTATCTATTGAACGAACATACGTTAAATTAAAAAGTCTTTAGAAATGTAAAGAACGGACACGCTGTATTCGTAACCGAAAATTCTGTTGGGCATGTATATTGAAATTTACACTGAATACGTGTCACCCGCTGCGCTGGAAATTGCGCAGCGTAAAGTTCCATCAAAGAGCAAAATATGCACTGCAGCTGACGGACAGAAGTTTCAATATCGATATTTATATACTGATTTTACCAGTGTAGCTGCATGCGTTCAGCAGTTAGAGTGAGAACAGACTTTTGTGAGTATCCTGTAATTTGTTTAATCTTAATGAAATCATAATGAAACCTATTTCAGGTCAAGATCATTACGACGACAAAAAAAGTATTAAAATTAAATCATCTCTTACGAAGTTATAATCTAACAAATTTCAACATCAACAACGAGAAACATGGTTTGTATTGAAACCTCTCCCTTTATGAAGTCGGTTTAAAACGTCTAATCGATGTGACCGCTTACAGTAACCAAACTTTGAATTTTACATAGCATAAATGTCACCCGCTACGCTACAACATATGCAATGTCGTTCATGTGTACACAAAATAGGAAATTGTGAACAAACAAATGCACGTTTTAAGCGTTCTGTTTTTAGCATTAATGTCTAAACTATCTTTACGTACTACATCGATGATGTTCTGCAGTTTTATAATTCACTTTTTCCCCCCTGTCTTGAAACGTTTCCGAGATAGGATCGCTAACTCCACTCTTTTCCACCAGGTGGCGCTGTAGGCAGTTGAATCGCGTAGCACATGTCCACTTTACTATACCTACATACCACTTTTATGACTATAGCTGCAACTGTTCAGCAATTAAAACAGTCGGGACTAACATTTTGGGCATTCGGTATTTTCTTTTGATCGTAAAAATCTTACAATGGGACCTATTTCAGACCAAGACCTTTTGAATAAAACAAAAAGTATAAAAATCGGATCATCCGTTCAGAAGTTATGGGCTAACAAACATAAACAAAATCAAAAAAGCATACGGTTTGAATTGAGAACCTCCTCCTTTTGGAAGTCGTTTAATTAGAGCATCTCTTACGAAGTTATAAGCTTACAAACAACAACAACAACACATAGCTCGAATTAAAAACACCCTCCTTTCTGAAGTTGGTTGAAAACGACTTTTTGCTAATCGATGTGACCGCTTACAGTAACAGTACTTCGAACCACAGAGTATACGTGTCATCCGCTACGCTCCGCTTACGTGTGCAACGTAGTTCAAGTGTGCACAGTGTAGGAAATTGCGAACAATTAACTGCACGTTTTAAGCGTTCTATTTTTAGCAATAATATCTAAAAACTGTCTTTTCGTAGTAAATCGATGAAGCTCTATAACTTCGTAATTAACTTTTCTCCCATCTTGAACTGTTTTTGAGATAGGAGCGCTAATTCCGCTGTTTTTCTCTAGATAGCGTTTTATTTTCTTTAGATTGTAAAGATCTTATAATGGGACCTACTTCAGATCAAAATCTCTACAACAAAACAAAAAGTATCAAGTAACCGTATTTTGAACTATATAGCGTATGTCTCACCAGCTACGCTACAACGTGAACAAGTCATCCGGGGTATTTTTTTTGACAGTTTAAGTCATTTATTTTACGTTTTTGCAGTAAGTTTCACTTATGAATTGTTTCACATTTATTAATTTTCTCGTAAGTTTTTCTTTAGCTATTTTTGTTACATATTTTCAACTTTTATATGAATGAAAGCATATATTATAATTCAATATATATATATATATATATATATATATATATATATATAGAGAGAGAGAGAGAGAGAGAGAGAGAGAGAGAGAGAGAAAGGGTCCATTTTGCCGAGCTCTGTAGAGCAGGGGGAAGACCATCAGTGCCCCAGGTCTTTAAAAAGCATAATCGGGCCCTGGGTATTTTGGAAAAAATTTTAAGTTGTTCATTATTTTGTTAATTTCTTACGTTTTGTGGTTTGGGATATCCGAAAAATTAAATTAATGTTGTACATATTTGTACACTGTAAAATAAGTAAATAAACAAAATAAAATAAAATAAATGACTGAAAATACACCAAAAAAAAAAAAAAAATAGCACAAATAGGCTTTTCAGTCCTCATTTACTAAAATTACTGTACAGTACCAAAACATGTTATTATTAGTGGACTAAGTGTTTAGCATTTCCCTTTTATATCCTATAATTTGTGGCATGCCTCTAGCGCTATCTTTTGACCATCGAATAACCTAAATATTATATAATTTATGCTTTAACCTTCATATTAAATTTACATAACCTTATATTTTAAAAAAAAAAAAAAAAAAAAAAAAAAACTGACTTTTTTTTTTAACAATTACAAAGTCAAAATGTCAAAGTTATTATTATTATTATTATTATTATTATTTTTTTGTAAATTTAATGCATGTACTATTAACAGGCAAGCTTCGAAGCATCGATAATTACCATGTTTTTATTAACCCGCATTCTTGTTTGTTTGTTTGTTTATTTGTCCAGTACAAATCTCGTAATCGATTTTTAACAAACTTTCCGACTAGCTAGACATTTGAAAATTTTGGAATGGCTCAAAACACGATGACAATGCATTCTTTAAATACTTTTATGCAATTAACAAATGTTTCAAAATTTCTTATAATTGCTCTCTTTATTACACATTTGATAATTTTCTTTGAAGTTGAGGGGATAATTCATCAAAAAAAGTTTTTAAAAGTATTTATTAATGCATTGTCAAGTTTATATGATTCAAAAGAAAATTTAAAAACGTGGCACATAAAAAGTTCTTTTTATCTTGTAATTATTTTTATTTTTATTTAAAACAAATTAATAGAAATCATTCTTTTGAGAAGCATTAAAATATGAAGGCAAAGAATAAAACAGCTATTTTAGTGCATGAATTAATTAAAATATCTAAATATGTTTTACTTTTATAATAATCATTAAATCTTAAGACGTAAAAATAAAAAAAATCCGTTGTGACTCCACTCGACTTTCTGAACATTAAGTAATTAGCGGTTGTTTGAATAAATTAAAGTAAGAGAAGTAGTTAAATAAATAAAAGAGAAAATTTTAACAGGGTGTTTGAGTATTTTCCTGTATATAGTATGTTTTTTAATCTAAAACTATTGCAATTTAAATAATTTGTGACTATAGACGATAATGGTAAAGAATTTTTCTTTGTGTCCCTGTAAAAACCTATATGTGCTATATTCACCAAAATTTATATGGTTCTTGCAACTGTGACCTATAACATATGTGTAAATATTCAGTTCATTCGAATAAAGTTTAACGATAACTTCCAAAATTCTAGATCAATTCGAACCAGTGTTGGACAGTGTAATTACTTTAACCCTTTAACGTTCATTGGTTTCGCAGCAAAACCAAACATTTGGCATCATTTAACAATTTTTATGCAGCAGCTTTTTTAACATTTCCCCCTTGTTTTAATCAGGTTTAAAACTATTTCTCCTATTCTGTTCGGTAGATAGCAACACTATTCCAAAATTTAACAAATAACGCTTCAAAGGAAACTAAATGCTTCTTGTCACTTGAAGTTTCTTAGTGTGCGCAAGTGCGAATTACTGGTTTGATGATGCACTCATGTCTAGTTTTTTTTTTTTTTTTTTTCCCATTTAATGAAGAGCTGAACTATTATTTTCACCTGAAACAACTTTTACGCGTTTTTTACTTAGAAAGTGTTTTATTTATTAAATTAAATATTATTTGAACTTAATAAGGTTAACTTATAGATGTTTCAAACCAAAAATTTCTCGAAAAGGGACAATGTTTTTTTTTTATATATATATATATATATTTATGATCAGCTTTGTGTCTAAAAGGCATTTTTAAAATTGGTTTAATAATTATTAAAATAAATTAAGTAGTGAACGTTAAAGGGTTAAATCGTTAGCCAACTTCATCCACCATCTTATCTACATGTGGCAACAACTTGAAATTTAAAATTCACATAAAACGTATTTATGAAATCATTTGAATATTTGATCTCTACTAAGCTTATATAAACATCAAACAAGGCGTTACAGATGTCGCTAATCCAACCAGAACAAATGAGATCCCATAGTTAAAGATCTTAAAAAAAAACTAAACTTACAGCAATATACGGAGGATTTATTCCATGTCTAACTGAAATTTACTTAAAAAATTTGACAGTGAAGATATTAAAACAATATATTCATGACTAATCTTGCTTTTTCTAAATTGAAATGACAATGTGAGAAGATTTTAAAATTTACCGCACGTTTTAAAGATAGTGCTGAAATATAATTTTAGCAAGATTAAAAAATGTTTAATGAGTTGAGGCAGGTGTTTTGGAATAACACGTCAATGCCCGACTGTTGAGCTAATCTGATAGTCTACTGACTTACACCATTTGATCGGTATAACTTAAAGATTTATTATTTGTGCATTTTACAAATAGACCACAGTTTGATTCCCGGTTTGGTCACTTTTTAATTGGTTTTTGGATATATAGATTTAATTGCTTATTGGCACAATATGTGCTTTTGAAACACCGAACATATGACACTGTATTATTTGAATATTTAATAAGGTCACTCTTGCCTTTTCGTTCTGATTTCGTAAAATTAATACAAGAAAATATTCAGTACGATTAAAATTATGAATAAATTTTTTGCCTCATTTAGTAATGTAATAACTAGTATTTATAACAAATTGCATCAAAATATTTTAGCTCCAATGCATAACAGAAAAAAAAAGTTATTGTTCTAATTCCTTTTAAAACTTTTCATGTAAAATCTTAATACACCTATATATATCGCCAATGTATGTTAATAAATAAATGCATGCAATTGCATTTACTATTATGAAGTATTTTAACAATTCTAATCTTCAAAAGTTCGCTCAATTAAATCAAAAGTTTTGTAGATTCATAAAATGTTAATGTATCATGAACAGTGCTTTGCACTCTATAAATCAATTAACGCATGGCTATGCAAAATTTAAACTGCATAATGAAATATAAAAGCATTGATCAGTTTGTGGGAAACGAATATGTTAAAATTAGATAGCTGTCAAATGGGAACTCACATTGACATTTCACACTTTAAATTCAATTGTTGTTAAGATGGGGACGTGATTTAATTATATATAGCCTTAAAATCCGTTTGGCAACATGAATGATATGTATGTTTTGAACAGTAAATCAAAGTAATTGAATTAAAAGCTTTAATTAATTTTTTTTTTAAGTTTTTAACATAAAATATTTAAAAAAAAAACAACTATCGGGAATTATCAGCATATGTTTAATGTATTATTATTAATATAATTTTAGTATAGTCTTTTAAAATCAATAAGTTATAGGTATATGATTTATTTTTTATTCACTATTTAAGAAACTTTAAAAAAAAGTAAAATACAACAATAAAACATATTTTGAAGAGGGAATAAAATATCAAAGATAATTTAAAATTTTTTAAACAAAAGAAAGAAAATAATAATAATAATGTTCTAACACCGCGATTGTTTAACACTTCATCGTAGTATTTCACAGATATAAAGCTCTGATATTACTTTCTTTTGAATAGATGAGAGTATCTCAGAACTTTAATCAGAATAATACATGATCTTCCGGTCAGGTGGTCCACTAAATTGTCTTCATAGTATATTTCAGTGGATATTTTTGCTGTGTTGTCGGAACCATCCAGCATATATACTATACACTATTTCTTTAGGCAGTCGCCTCAAGGCCACGCTCAGATGAACTGTGATTTCACTTCCCCCGTCCGTCGCTAGGTTACTGAAGAAACAACGACATCTCACTGGATGGAATTGAGCACGTGATCTCAGTCACGTGATCTCCCTCTTCGCATTTCGTGGCCTTGAAGTGCCTCTGCTGCGGAAATGGACTATAGTAGAGTACGGATTCTCTATACTGGTTATGAGAAAAAATTCCCAGAACGTCATTGCGGTTTTTCCGCCTTCTTTTGGCGATAATCGCTTTCTTGGCAACTGGTTCTTGATATTTTGCATATTTTAAATGATTTTTTCCTTTTATCACTAAAACTGAAAAGAAATGTCAAACAGAACAGCTTACAATAAATAAGAAGGATTAGGTTACTTGCTTTTCATTTCAGCTAGTGTAGGTTGTGGTTTATGAATGAAATGGTGGAATGGTGGGGATGTGATCTTCGGCAGCAAAAAGGTTACTAGTCCAGGGCCTAATCTAGTAGCTCCTTCAAGAGTGGGGGCCGCGGTAGGCCAGCCGGTAGAGCACCGGCCTCGTAATTGGAAGATTGCGGGTTCAGTACTCGAGCCTGCCAAAGACCGTCGTGCACATTAATGGTGGCTGGTGCACGTTAAATCTGTCGTGGCCGCAATGTCCTCCATTTTTCCATCAAAAATTATACCTTTGGGGGTCACCGAAGCGGGAGAGCCATCCCTTCCGTAGAGGATCAAAATTGTGATCCAAAGAATTGTCCATAAAATTGTCTCCGGACCATCTGCAGGGGTTTGTCCCAGACCGTCGCAATTACCCATCTGCACAGCACTAGTGCGATGTAAAACCCAACCATCCATCCATCCTCGATGGGTGGTGCATTTGCTAGGTTATATCTATGGGGTGCAGACCAGTCGATATCATTCTTTAATAACATTCTTAACATTATTTTTTCGATGATAACATTCATCGTTTGTTTTGCTTTGAATTTTCCATATTTTATTAGATTAAAAAGAATGATGAAAAAATTGATTTAAAGGGTCAGATTTCTTTTTTTTTTTAATTTATTTATTTAAAGGATCAGAAAGATTTCGAAACATTACATAAAATTTTGCTTTTTGTTGGAAATGAGTATTTAGAGAGATAATTTTGATGAAAGTGAGGAAGATGAAAAAGATTTGACGGAATGTCATTCTAATAACTGAAGCAAAAGTGATTTTGAAAATACTGCATGCTTAGAAGATTACTGTCTAGAAAAGATAATGCAACAAAATGGGCGAAATCAGTAGAGCGAAAATGTTAAGATATAATTAGAAAATTCCCTAAAGTAATTCAATCTGCTAAAGTTAATTTTTTGCGATTCATGGAACTGATCTTTTTTAGTTGAAATAGTAGATATTATTATAAACTACAATAATAAGTGAATCCAATCCATTACAGGAAAATTTAAGAGATTAAGAGATGTTCGTCATATCGATACTGTGTATTATATTACTTATCATTAGATATTGTAGTTAATTCTCTGTGTCGTATTTTAACATTTATCCTAACAACATCCTAATTCATATTCCATAGTACTGTTAGACCCATCTTTTTTTTCATGCCAGTATTCTTTTCGAATGTTTTTCTTCTTATATAATTGTAATAGAATTTGGAGACTATTACTTTACAAATTTACTGGTGTAGTCAATGGGACTAACAGCACTACGGAATATTAATTAGGATGTTGCCAGGTGTACAATTTATTTGAAAAACTGTAATTATCATAACATAAAAAAAAAAAAAAAATCGGCATACCATCACTATTATATTTTATGAAACTAATATCGCACATTAAATTATATCGAACATGATAGAATAGTGCTCAAGATTGTATCTAGCTATGACATAACTATGTGTTTGTAGATTTTACACTTCGTCATGCATAGAAAAATCAGTAAATATCAAATAAAATTTATTATAGTATAATGAGAAAAAAATATTGCGCTTCCATCTAGAACGAATAAGTAGTCATTTTCTGAATCCCTAAACTGAAAATATAAATTTACGAGCTATGCGTATTAGGTAAACAAATAACCTGGATAGATGAAATGACTGAGAATATGTAGTCTATACTTTTATAGATGGTGAAACAATATTATGAATATTACGAATCCATTGTATTGGGGGAAATTCTAGATTGATTTCTTAGAATTTGGTCATAAACCAAGATCGTAGTTACTAAAACTTGCCTCGAGTTCGCATATATTTGCAGAGATTTTTAAATAAGTTTGACCACAATAATATCGGAAAACAATCTAGAATTCTAATAGGGGATTTAGAACGCTCTAGCAAGGAAACTCGAATTTTTAAGGATGACTTGGAGTTATTTTTACTACAGTCACAATTTAGTTGTAAGATGTGAGCCATAAAATGATTGACCTATAAATTTTAATATGTTTATTTACGTTTCTATTTAAAATTCAAAATTCAAAACCTACCAATCATTTTTTTTTTTCATTGATTTATTTAAAGAATATATATATGAAAATAAATTGAGAAACTGAGAAATAAATAGTAATGAATGAATTACTATTCATTTCTCAATTTATTTCTCAATTTATTTTTCTATCAAATTAATTTTGCATTTTCTTTTGGTGTGTATTTTGCGCATTTGTATATATTTTTTTCGTTTTAGCATTTATAGATTCAATTGCAATTTTCTTTATTTAATTGATTTTCTGCCTTTGATTACACACACACACACATATATATGGTTGAGGAATTGTTATTTTAATGCTGCACTAGAGATATCTAATGAACAGCTGTCGACAGTCTAGGATTCAAATCACAACTTTTATCCTAACCGCAAGGGATGGTTCCATGCGAATTTAACATGCAGCAGCCAATCAACAGTCATCATTAATGTCCACGAATGTTTCTGGCTAACTCGAGTATTAAACCCATAATCATCCGGTTGCAGACCCGAAGCCCTAACTGCCAGGGTACGACATCGCTGTATAGAAGTAAAAAATACAGAATAAAATAATTCCTTAGTTTTAGTGATTCGAATGAGATTTTTTTTTAAATCTGATTGATTTTGAAACCATAATTTCCAAATTAATTTTCGGGCCGCGGTAGCCCAGTCGGTAGAGCACCGGCGTCGCAATTGGAAGATTGCGGGTTCGGTACTCGAGCCGGTCAAAAACCCTCGTGTACACTAATGGTGGTTGGTGCAGGTAAAATCTGTCGTGGCCGCAATGTCCTTCATGTTCCCATCAAAAATTATACCTCTGGGGGTCACCGAAGCGGGAGAGCCATCCCTTCCGCGGAGGATCAAAATTGCGATGGCATGTCTCCGGACCATCTCTAGGGGTGAGTCCCAGACCGTCGCCAATTGCCCATCTGCGCAGCACTACTGCGACGTAAAATCCAACCAACCTAATTAATTTTCGAATTAGATATATATATATATATATTCATAATTTTTTATTTATCTCTCTTTGTTTTATTTGTTTTAATATGAAAATGCATGTTTATATCTATCTCAAGGATCACACAGCACGATATTCCTTTTCAACAAACAAAAACAAAGAAAGAAAAAAAAAAAAAAAAAAAAAAGAAAGAAAGAAAATGAAAAGAAAGAAAGAAAACCTACACAATAGAAAAGGACATTGGAGAAGAAAGTGTTAATGAACTTAATTATTTGTAATTTTTTTAATTAAAGTTTAAATGAAACAGGGCCTCTTAAGGAAACTTTAGGTGTAACAATGTTTTCGGTTTAATTAAAACACAGTTTAATTAACACAACTTTGGACGTTATTGTGAAAAAAAATTTTATAGTAACAGTCTTAAAAAATGAATAATTTTAGTGTGTTTTATTTTTAGTTTTAGCCATCTGATGAAATGAATTTTTTTATTTAAAAAAAATACACATGTACTTAAATGGAAAGTATATTTTTAAGAAAGTAAAAAAAAAAAAAAACCTTTTAAAAAACGAAATTTTTTTCTTTTTTATCTATATATATAAAAGAACACTTCCTGAGTGAGTTAGTGAGTGAGAGGGTGATCTATCAACGCCCAGACCAAACCCCTGGACCTAGAAGCATGAAATTTTGCGACAATGTTCTTTCTATGACGTAGGCATCCACTAAGAAGCGATTTTACAAAATTCGCCCCCCAAGGGGGGGAGGGGGGACAAAACGTGATTTCACAAAATCCTTCATATCTCAAACAAAAAAACAGATATCCGTAAAAGTTTTGCTTTAAAATATAGCTAATACAAATGTCAAAAAACCAATTTCTGGAATTTTCAAAATTCGGTCCCCAAGGGGGGCGGGGGGGCAAAACGTGATTTCACATGCGTAAAAACGTGATTTCGCATAATCCTATATATCTCAAACAAAAAAATAGATATGCGTGAAGTTTTTGCTCTAAAATATAGCTGATGCAAATATCTAAAAACCAATTTCTGGAATTTTAGAAATTCAGCCCCCAGGTGGGGCAGCAGGGGGGGGGGAGAGGGGGGGCAAAAAATAAAAAGAGAGTTAGATCGTTCAAAATTGGTATATAGAGGTTTTCGATACCTACAAATCGATTTCGGATATTTTCGAATTTGTAAAATTATTAGGAGGGGCGGGAAGGGGGGGCGGCAAGGGGGGGGCTATGGGGCAAAAACAAATAGAAATACAGTTAGGCCGTTCAAAATTGGTACAGTTAGGTTTTAGAGGCCTGCAAGTCGAATGGGGATATTTTCGAAAGTGTAAAGTTATTAGGAGGGCCGGGAAAGGGGGAGGGGAGAGGGGGGCCAAAAAAATAAAAATAGAGTTAGATCGTTCAAAATTGGTATATAGATGTTTTCGATACTTACAAATCGATTGCGGATACTTTCGAATTTTTAAAATTATTAGGTGGGGCGGGAAGGGGGGGCTATGGTCAAAAACAAATAGAAATACAGTTAGGCCGTTCAAAATCGGTACAGATAGATTTTAGAGGCCTGCAAGTCGAATGGGGATTTTTTCGAAAGTGTAAAGTGATTAGGAGGGCCGGGAAGGGGGGGCAGAGGGGCAAAAAAAAAAGAAAATAGAGTTAGATCATTCAAAATTGGTACATAGAGGTTTCCAATACCTACAAATCGATTGCGGATATTTTCGAATTTTTAAAATTATTGGGAGGGGGGGGGAGTAGAGCGGTAAAAAAATAAAAATAGAGATATATCGTTTAAAACTGGTGCATAGAGGTTTTTGATACTTACAAATCGATTGCGGATATTTTCAAATTTGTAAAATTATTAGGATAGACAGGAGGGGGGGGGGCGAAGTGGGAAAATAATAGAAATAAAGTTAGAGCATTTTGGGAATTTTTTCCGAAGGCAGTGAGAACCCGGTGCGACATTTTTCCTACTCAGATTTTGTTTCTCTTTTTTTTCATGTGATAAAAATTAATGCAATTTTGAGAATTCATTATAGTGATTCATTTAAAAATAGGGACCAGCGAAGCGGGCGTTGCCTGCTAGTTATATGATAATTTATACAATTTTTAACAATTTTCTCAGCATTTTGGAAAAAAGAAAAAAAAAAAACCCTAAATACTCATTTCTTTATTTAATGTGCTATAATATATATGTTTCCTAATTACCATTTGCTTTTCAAGAAAGATAGGTTTCCAACAGTTTTATTACGTCGTTAAAAATGAAGTGCATCATTTAATAGAAAAAAAAAATGAAAATTTAAGTCTGTTCAGCTGCAATGCCTAAACTGGGTATGTTATACCTAAATTTGCTGAATTTTTTTTTCCTATAATATATTAAAACACCTCAAAAAGTCTTTGCAATCACATTTTTTTTTAACAGAAATATTTAGAAATTGCTTATATCTCTTTGATTTAATTATATAGTAGAGCGCCGATTATCCGGATCGTTCGGGACCGAGGCCGATCCGGTTAACGAAAAATCCGGATAATTGGACAACTTATAAAACTGCCAAGTGAATGTTTTTCGGTAACTAAGGTTCCCGAAGTAAGGGTAGTAAGGGATAGTAAGGTTACCGTACTATGCGACAATGGTCGATTGTCCTTTATCGCCAAATGGATGGAATTTCCGGGAACTCATTTTTAATTTAATGATAAAAACTGATTTTTTTTTTTTTTTTTTGGGGGGGGGGGGAGGGGGTGGAAAAACCAGGAAAGAAAAAAATGTTCCTTTATCGATCCGGTTAATTGGACATTCCGGTTAATCGACGTCCGGACAATCGGCACTCTACTGTACATAGATTACATGATATGAATAGTGGTATATAATATAATGACTGCTCCAAGCTTTGTCTACCCAAAACAAACAGCAAATAACACTATTTAGTGCTCTTATATAGAAGGTGTTCGCACATTTTTTAGATGATTTTGATGGATTGTACTGAAAAGATTACACACACTCCTATTCCGTGTTTTAAATATTCACTTTGATAGCCCGTATTCTTAAGTATAATTCTACATCGTAATTTCCATGATAATAATGTTTTTTGTAATATCGGAAGAGGTATTTATTTCCACTCCTCTTGAAAGGCTTTATAAAGTCCACAAAGCGTTGTAGGTCGGAGTTTGAATAAGGCACAAAAAATCCAAAGGGCAAAAATCTATTGGTGATACATCAAGAAATTTAGCAGGAATATCAGTGAAAAGTATGGTTTTAATTCCTGTTTCTTGTTCCATTTTTTTTTTCTAGAAAAGCAATTGTGGATTGCGATGAGTAGCTGCTTTCTTTGTCTTGATGCAGCTCAACGAAATGGTAGCATTGTGGATAAAGATATTTAATTTCATATCCAAAAATTGAAGATAAAATATGTTCTTGATAGTATTTAAAGTTGTTTGACATTTTCGTCCATTATTTTTTTTTTTTTTTTTTAGGACTGAGGGCCTATTAATAAAAAAGCACCACAGAACTGGCGTTGTAAAAATTATTACTTACAAGCTTTGAATAAACACCATAAAATGCAATAAACTCACAATAATTGTTTCGGGTCGAAAAAACACACGACCCTTCATCAGGCGAATAAAGTAAGCACAAGTGCTGCAGTCAAAGCGGCAACGCACAAAATCGTTTAAAATGAAAAGAAAAACTTTATAAAGTAAAAAGTAAATATAGATACTGGTATGAGTAGAATTGTACAAGAAAACAAGAAAATAAATAAATGAGTGAGATTAAACATATAACAATCTAAGGATATCAAAATTTAAACGAAGATCTAAGTTACGTGAGTAATTTCCAAGCATCAGAGAAGAATGGAGTGGAAGAAATATCATTAACAAGATTTTTCGAATTTTTAAATATGTAAAATGCTTCATGAATATCCAAATGGGAGGAACAGACAGGAGATGAAATTATGTTAGTTTTGGAAAAATCAAAACGATGACCTTGAGACCAGGAGTGGGAAGCAATAGAAAATTTGGTAATCTCTTCATTACGAACATTCCGACGATGCTCATTTATTCTGTATTTCAAACGCCTCCTAGTTTGAACAATATAACCTAAGTTGCAGGACGAACACGGAATTAAATAAATTCCAGAATGGTTATCGGTGGGAATGGCATCCTTAAGACAAGATAATTTAATTTTATTGACGGGTTTGTAAATAACTTTGAAACCAAACGGTGAAAGAATTTTAGAGATTTTAAAAGAGAGTGAAGAATAAAAAGGTAAAACAACTGGGATGAGACTGTGATCGTTTAATAAAAAAGCACCACAGAACTGGCGTTGTAAAAATTATTACTTACAAGCTTTGAATAAACACCATAAAATGCAATAAACTCACAATAATTGTTTCGGGTCGAAAAAACACACGACCCTTCATCAGGCGAATAAAGTAAGCACAAGTGCTGCAGTCAAAGCGGCAACGCACAAAATCGTTTAAAATGAAAAGAAAAACTTTATAAAGTAAAAAGTAAATATAGATACTGGTGTGAGTAGAATTGTACAAGAAAACAAGAAAATAAATAAATGAGTGAGATTAAACATATAACAATCTAAGGATATCAAAATTTAAACGAAGATCTAAGTTACGTGAGTAATTTCCAAGCATCAGAGAAGAATGGAGTGGAAGAAATATCATTAACAAGATTTTTCGAATTTTTAAATATGTAAAATGCTTCATGAATATCCAAATGGGAGGAACAGACAGGAGATGAAATTATGTTAGTTTTGGAAAAATCAAAACGATGACCTTGAGACCAGGAGTGGGAAGCAATAGAAGATTTGGTAATCTCTTCATTACGAACATTCCGACGATGCTCATTTATTCTGTATTTCAAACGCCTCCTAGTTTGAACAATATAACCTAAGTTGCAGGACGAACACGGAATTAAATAAATTCCAGAATGGTTATCGGTGGGAATGGCATCCTTAAGACAAGATAATTTAATTTTATTGACGGGTTTGTAAATAACTTTGAAACCAAACGGTGAAAGAATTTTAGAGATTTTAAAAGAGAGTGAAGAATAAAAAGGTAAAACAACTGGGATGAGACTGTGATCGTTTAATTTGGGAGCAGAACGTTTAGGATTCTTAAATTTATATAGAGCTTTATCGATGATAGATGGGTTATAGCCACGAGAGAGAGCAAGAGATTTTAAATAAAGATTTTAAATTTTTTTTGTTCTGATCCGTCTAATCTTTCGAAAGAAATTAATTATTTAAAATCTCTTGCTAAGTTCATTCTCTAAGTTCATTTGTTTAAAAAATATGCTCAAAGAAAAAAAAAAAAAAAAAAAAGAGAAAACGAGAAAACAGTTTGTGACTTTAATTTTAGGTATAAATGTCATTCAGTTGGAAACAAACGAGATAAATAAAATAGAGTGATAAATGGTAACCTGACATGGTCCAACATGAGTCATGTGACATGAACCTGTATGTGTTGGTTCCTATGTTAACAGCTTGTTTTTTACAAATTTCAATGGCAACAGTTTGGAGATTGTTCTTGGCAAAAGTCACAACCGATGTTTTTCTTTACTTATGTAGTTTAATATTCTTTTGTTCTAAATCATTTTGATTTTTATATTACTTCTTTTTTATTTCGTGTAGTCGAAATGCAATCGACAAATTGCTTAATAGTTGAACACTTATTATTTGTTGTTAAATTTAGCGCATTAAAAGTTTAACTTTTCTTTTATAAACACTTTTAAACTTAGTTGGGATGAAAAAAAAGATACTTTATTACTTATTAAAATGTGAAATGTGTGAAAAATTATTATAAAAACAATTTGTTTCGGTGATAAGACTGTCATGTTAACTAATAATAATGAAAATTTGTCGAACTGAAATTTTAAATGCCAAAATAGCGATAAAGGGCCAAACATAGCAGCCTATTGGTTAATGTCACGTGATTCATCTTGAACCACGGAAAGCTAATCCTTCATCCATTGAATCAGCACTCTAATTTATTTATCTCGTTGTTGGAAACTTGTCCTCTCTTTATTTAAATGGGAATATTAGTTTTTTTTTTTTTTTTCTAATTTTGTATTCTAAAGTTTTACTGTAGTCACTTATTTGTAAGTCAATAGACTTTTCGTTTCGCCAATAAATAAATAAATAAATAAATAACAGTATTTTGTGTACCATATATGTCACAACAAACAAAATTATAGCTACAACCAATTGTTAAAAACCAATTAACGAAGAATACTGGTAATCTCGTTTTCTTATGCCCATATGTTTCAATGATATCTAATCAGCTACATTTGAAGTTATATCAAAATTACATAATAATAAGTGATTGTACTGTAGGTACAGAATGAAGTCTCCAAACGGTGTTCGGCGTAACTCCAGTATCGACAAAATTAATTAAAATTGTCTTTGTATATTTCAAGAGATTTACAGGCTTGCAAATTAGAATCCGATTACATTTGTCTGGAACGCGTCAACAGTGAACTTGCATTGCATTCTCCTAAGAGGATTACTCTAATGATATTTTAAGCATACTTTTCAAAATTTAATTTAAAATAAACTTATGTAAAATATGATTGTTTCGGAATTATAAATTCTGTTAATAAAAAGTACATTATTTTTTTTATTTCTTTATTTTTTAAGTTTTATTTACTTTATTTTAATGATATTTTTTTCTCCTTCAATAGACAGTAAAATCAATGGGAGATTTTATATTTTTCAATAATATTATTTTCCAAAAAATTATTCACACTACATAAAAAAAAAGTGCATGCTTCTGTGTCGCGATCATTTGTATAATAAATTAAAAATATAAACTTTTTATTTATTTATTTATTTTATTTTGTTTATAACATTCTTTTTAGTTTTAAAAATTATATGTATTTGAGATTTTTTTTTTTTTTTTTTTTAATATTAAGCATAATTTTTCTTTTTTGAAATGTATTAAGGACTTAGAAAAATCATTATATACTTTATTTTAAAGCAATATATATATTAGGTCGTTGCAAAAGTTCGTGCGGACGCGGATCATTTTATTGCCTCCAAAAACGAGAGCTTCTATCGCCGTGGTATACATTTGTTACCCGAAAAATGGGCAAAGGTTGTAGAAAGTAATGGAGAGTATTTTGATTAAAAATTGTTATTTGATTTTATGTATTTTTATGAAATGAAGCAATAAAAACCGCACGAATTTATGCAAAGACCTAATATACATATATATAGGATCGAATGGGCTCACTTAAACCTGGGACGGTCGGTGACGGGCTCTAGCGTCAGTCCTCATAATACGTACATATATATATATATAAATTAAAAAAAAAATTATCTATTACTGTATAAATATATATATTTTTTAAAGAAAATCTTACTTGGAGTAATACATGAGAATTTTTAGCAATATCTTTTTCAACAAACATATTTCATGTACATAATATAAATATTTATTAAATTAGAGAGAGAAAGAATGCGAAATTAACAAACGAGTAAGGAGAAAAAAAAAATGAAATTATATAGCTTATGGTTTTTCAACAAACATATGTCTGTATGTGATATGAATTTGTTGATTATTATATTAGAGAAAATTTTTAACAAAAGAGTAATAAAACAAAATAAAAAGTAATTTGGAAACATAATTATGTAATTTATATTTTTTCAACAAACATTTGTCTGTATATAACATGAATATGTTGATTATTAAATTACAGAGAGATAGAGGGGAGAAAAAAAATTTAACAAAAGAGTAAGAAAAATAATTGAAAACATAATTATGCCATTTATATTTTTTCAACAAACAAATGTCTATATATAACATAAATATGCTGATTATTAGATTAAAGAGAGAGATGGAGATTTAAAAAAAAAAAAAAGTAATGAAACAAAATAAAAGTAAAATTTGAAAATATATTAAATATAGAAACTAGAAAACAATAATGCATATTTTTAAAAAGTAAGGTTTCTCATATGATTGTAATTACTCTATCTATGAATTCGGTTTAATAATAATAATAATAATAATATGTTGTCCATTCAAATGAACAACGTTAAGAGAATTATTTTATTCTATTTACGTTTAGAAATATGTAAATAAAAGACAGTTAATAGTCACTCAAATGGACAATTTAACTTCCTGATCTGTAGAGCAATAAGTTTATTTTAAGTTAAGAGAATTACTTTATTGTATTTACGTTTAGAAATATTTAAATAAAGGAAAATTAATCTCAACTACACAACTGCACTTTCTGATATGTGGAGGAACTAGTTTATTTTAAGTTAAAAGAATTACACTGAGAAAACAATCTGTAACTGACATCTAGAATCTAAATTGTGGCTTTAGAAAAAATAGTTCCATGTCATCCTTATAAATTCTATTCCCCTTTGAAAGCGAGTTCTAGAAGCCCCTATTAGAATTCTAGAGAGTTTGCCTATATTCTCGAGGGCAAAGTTATTTAAAAATCTCTGCAAATAAATGAGACTACAAGAAGTGGGTTTAAGCAACTATAATCTTGGTTTGTTACCAAATTCTAGAAAATCAAGCGAGAATTTCTCGCAATACAAATAATTCAGAATATTCAGAATATTGTATCACCATCTAGAAATGTGTACACTAGAAATTCTGAATAATTTCATCTATTCAGTTTATTGGTGTGCCTCATGCGCATAGCACGGAAATCTATATTTCTAGTTAAGGGATTTAGAAAATGGCCAATTCATTCATAATTTTTTTTCTCAGTATATTTTATTCTATTTACGTTTAGAAACATTTAAATAAAAGAAAGTTACTAGTCACTCAGATGGACAACTGAACTTCCTGATCTGCAGAGCAACTAGTTTCTTTCAAGTTAAGAGAATTATTTTATTCTATTAACGCTTAGAAATATTTAAATAAAAGAAAGTTACTAGTCACTCAATTGGACAACTGAACTTCTTGATCTGTAGAGCAACTAGTTTATTTTAAGTTAAGAGAATTATTTTATTCTATTTACGTTTAGAAATATTTAAATAAAAAATAACTATAAATCATTTTTTTTTTTTTTTTATGTTGTAAAATCATTAACTTTCTGAAAAAAAAAATAAAAGTTATATATTAAAAATTACAAATACATTGTTTTTTAATATAATTAGAAAAACGATAACAATGTTATTGTATATTAACAGAATTTCAATTAAGACAATCCCTCTTTTTTTTACGCGAAGTTAATGAAAAAGTTACATCTTTAATAAAATTCATAGCAATTTATGTTTTTAAGCTTTCATTATAGTTTCGAAATTTTGACCAGTACCTTATTTTGTCTTTTATAATATTCTCTGCTTTTAACAACAGATTGGAAAAAAGTAATACAAATTTCTGTTGATGATATAAAGCACGTTTTTTTTTTTTTTTTTTTTTTTTTTTTTATAATTATGTTTACTGTAGAGCATTAATATATTAGCACACCATAGCTTTTCTAAATTCTCTTAAAATTGTTTCTCTCATTTTTGCTTATGATATCTATATTGTGTTCAATTTGCATTTGTAATTGCGTAGGAAGATCATGAGTACAAAATTTTAATAAAAGTGTTCTTTAAAAACTTTTTAAAATATGTTTCTCTCATTTTTGCTTATGATATCTATATTGTGTTCAATTTGCATTTGTAATTGCGTAGGAAGATCATGAGTACAAATTTTTAATGAAAGAGTTCTTTAAAAACTTTTTAAAATATGTTTCTCTCATTTTTGCTTATGATATCTATATTGTGTTCAATTTGCATTTGTAATTGCGTAGGAAGATCATGAGTACAAAATTTTAATAAAAGTGTTCTTTAAAAACTTTTTAAAATATATTTTAAGTTATTACATATAAAGGTAAATAAATATTATCAAAAGACGCATCAAATGTATATTGATAATATAGTAGTAACAACTATATAAAAATCAATTATACGAAATCATAAAATTAAGCTTGTTTAACAAATCGCATGAGAAACACTTCATATTACATTATGCGTTTTATGAATTGTATAAAATATGTAAATAAAATAGGAACAGAATGATGTAAGAAATAAATTAATTGCAAAAATTGTTATAGTTAGAACTTGATATAGGTTGGAAAAATAAATATATTTTATTTAGTAATACATTATATTATATTTCACCGTATTTTTCTGTGCACTAAATAGTTAGATTATGTTAGTTAAAGATTATTTTATATAAATTATTTGCATTTTTAAGTTCAAATAGAGATTATATTGTATAAATTTTGCAGATAATTTTCTTTATTTTCTTGTTTCTGTTACATTAAAAAAAATTTGCTTAAACCTCTTTTTATTTTTTTAGTTACATTTTAAATTATAGAGATGTATGTTAATTAAAATTATTGCAGTTATTGCCTTAGAATAAATTTTAGATAATTAAATACCTCTGAGAATTTTTCTTTATTATTATTATTATTATTTGAGTTTATGAAAATTTAATTCGCATTCTGCAAACGTTTTTTGACATTTAAATGAAATTAAATTCATACCACTTATATATGAAGCTAAAATACGCGTTTCTTTTGTTATTGTAATTAAGTATGTAAGAGCGATTTTAGAAAAGTCTGTGGATATATTACTTTTGCTTTATATATATGCAAAGCTCTTAGATATCTAGGGAAATTAAAGCACCACTATTTTTTACCCGTATATATATATATATATATATATATATATGTGTGTGTGTGTGTGTGTGTGTCTGTGTGTGCTTTACATTTTATATCAAAAGAACTTTATATCGTAAGAATAAACTATTGTGGGGATTGTAAAAAAAAGAAATAATAATAATAACATATGTTATTACTCTGAAATAATTTTTAATATGATACATATTTCAACAACCATTCATTTTAGCAAATAAATGTATTCTTTTCATATTAAAAATTAAAATAGTTTAAAAATATTAAAATATTGGGAAAACGCGCATTTTGGTTAAATTTATGTAACATATTTCTACTAAAATTGACTTGTATTAGTAACATTAAAAAATTACAGTACTATTCCATATTAAAACAAAATCCTGTTTATTGTCTAAATTTATGGAATGTTAATTTACCAGAAATTCACTTGTGTGTGTATATATATATATATATATATATATATAAAGACAGTAGAATTTCAAACAAATATCATAACATTCATTTAATATATATATATATGGGCAATAAATTTTCTGAAATGAAAACATAATGCAAATTAAAATACTATGCATTTTCTGATATGGTGGCATTTATTATAACACAGTTTTCAAGTAGTTTTGAATCCTGTTGAGCAAAGACAGTTCAATAGGACAACGCAAGAAAGAAAAATTGAACCCCCCCCCCCCCCCTATTATAAACACAGAAAAGTGCTGGTAAGTGGTCCTACCAGCAGAAACGGGTTCTGTGTTTATAAAGGGGGGGGGTGTACAATTTTCCATATTCTGACTATTAAAGTTTGTCCATGCATGTATTTATCTTGCATTATTTATATTCTTGTATTTTATATTGACGTATTATATTTTGTGCTTGATTTCTGAATTTAATTGCTTTTTATGCTTTGTATTAATTATAATTCGTTTGCTGTATGGTCTTGCTTCCATCTGTGAGAAGTTGGTGGCTAGAAACGTGTTTTTTGGTTAAATTACCAGCGTGTCGTCAGAAACTTCTCATATTCCTTTCCCTACATGGCGGAGCTTCCCTGATGAAGGCCCTCATGTGTTTTGGGATTAAATTTTTATCTGCCTTTGATTATTTTGCTTATTTATTATAGTTTTATATTTCCTTTTGCTGCATTTGCGCATTGGTTTATAAAAATTTTGTTCTAGTTCTATTTATTTAATAATTCAGGTTTTACTCCCTCCTATATTAAAATTTTATCTTATATATATATATATATATATATAACTTCCTGATCTGTAAAGCAACTAGTTTATTTTTAGTTAAGAGAATTATTTTATCCTATGTACGTTTAAAAATATTTAAAGAAAAGAAACTTTAAACTTCCAATCCGTGACTTAAATTTATAAATCACTATTTTTCAGGTTGTAAAATCGTTAACTTCCTTTAAAAAATAAATAAATAAATAAATAAATAAATATCAAAATGTACAATTTTTTTTCTTTTTTTTTTTTTTTTTTTATATAAATAGAAAATCGATAACAATATTATTGTGTATCAACAGAGTATAAAACAATCCAATTTTTTTTTTTTTTTTTTTTTTTTTTTTTTTTTTTTCCCACGAAGTTCATGAAAAAGTTATAAATTTTCATAATATTCCTTGCAATTTACGTTTTTAAGCTTTTATTATAGTTTCTAAATATTGACCAGTAATTTATTTTGCTTTTTATGATATTTTCTGTTCTAAAAATAGATTTTTTTAAAAAATCTGCTGGAAATATAAAAAGCATGTTTTTCTTCAAAATTTTCTTTAATGTACAGTCGTAATATATCAGCTCACGATGGTCTTTTTTAAATTCTACATTCTCTTAAAGTTTGTTTCTCTCATTTTTGCTTATGATATATCTATATTTTTTCAGTTTATATTTGTAAATGAGAACGAAGATCATGAATATAAAATTTTAATATGATTTTCTTTAGAAGAAAAAAAATACTTTTTCCGTTATTACATATTAGTGGTAAATAAACAATATCAGGAAAACACATCAAATGTATATTGATAATATAGTAATAACAAATATTTAAAAGTTAGTCATAAAAAAAAATCATAAAATTAAATTTGTTAAACAAATCGTATGTGAAACATTTTTTTTTTTTTTGTAACTGTATGCGGTATATGAATAGTATAAAATGTGTAGATAAAAATAGACAAGAATGATGTAGTAAATCAATTAATTACAAAAATTGTTATAGATAGATAGTGAAAAATGTGAATAGATTCGAAAAATAATTTTTTCTTTTTAATACTACAATTTGTTGCGTTTTTCTGTGCATTAAATTTCTAGATTATGTTATTTAAAGATTGTTTTATAAAATATTTCCGTTTTTAAGTTGAAATTATATTCTATAGAGATTATATTCTATAAATTCTGTAGATTTTTCTTTCTCTCTTTCTTTCTTTCCGCTGCATTTAAAAAAAATTCTCTAAACTTCTTTTTTTTTTTTTTTTTTTTTTCACTTACCTTTTAAGAAATTTATGTCAATTAAAATTATTTCAGTTATTACCTTAGAATAATTTAACTTAATACCCCTGAGAAAAAAAATCTTTTTTCATTTGAGTTAATGAAAATTTAATTCACACCGTGCAAGATTTTTTTTTTTTTTTTTTTTTTTTTTTAACGTTTAAAAGAAATTAAACTCATATATCACTTGTATGTATGAAGCTAAACTATGCGAGTCTTTTGTCATTGTAATTAAGTAATTTTGAAAATCCTAAGTAATATTACTTAGAGTTTTTTTTTTTTTTTTTTTTTACAAAGCTCTTAGACATCTAGGAAAATTAAAGCACTGCTACTTATATATATATATATATATTTAAATGTAAAGTTTTTATGCGCTTTAGATTTTAAATTTCAAAAGTTTTTATCGTAAGAATAAAATTTTGTAGTAATTGTAAAAAAAAAAAAAAAAAAAAAAAAAAAAAAAAAGTTATTAATTTGAAATATTTTTTAATATGATAAATATTTCAAATAAGCATTAATTTTTATTAATTAAATGATTCTTTTCATATTTAAAAGTAAAATAATTAAAAAAAATAAAAATAAAAATTTAGAAAAACCCGCATTTTGTTTTTATTTATGCATTGTTAATTTGACGAAAATTGACTTGTATCAGTAGCATTAGAAAATTATTACACTACTTTTCCAAATTAAAACGAAATCTAGTTTATTGATTTAATTTATGTAATGTAAATTTGCAAAAAATTTACTTGCCCATGAAAAGAATCTTGTGTGAAACAACCACACGACTTCCGTTACCCACTATTACAAGTACTTTATGCATTTTTTTTTTTCACCTAACAAATGTAGACATCTAAAAATTTTCCAATAAGGAAAAGCTGATACTCGTGTAAAGACATGTAAAGCAGATTTACATATCGAGTTAAAAAATAAGAAAAAAAAAAATAACTGGTTGGGTTATTTTTTGAAACACCAATTTCCGCGATCTAAAACTGACCTACCTTAGCAGGATGACTGTTAATTTTCCTGTAATAACAACGTAATACATGACAAAGGATATCTAAAATGGATTTATTAACAATTTTCCAGAAAATCGATAGAGCCATTTTGAAATACCGACTTTTACCAAAACTTGGCATACTCAATTATTGACCGGAAAACAATAATTACCTACATTAGTATATTTAAAAGGAAGTTAATATGGGAAGTTTGAAAAAAAAAAAATCTGTACAACTGTTTTTAAAGGAACGCACTAGCGAGACCTGAAATTGAGCTATTTATACAAGGCGCCTATAAATTTTCCTGAACTAACCAACTATATCAATCGAAATGACATCTGATAGAGTGTTTATATAGCAACTTTGAAGAAAATCGTTAGAGCCGTTTTTGAAATACAGACTTACAGTCTCACTTTTGATATCCGACGTCCTACTTCCGGTTTACCAGTTTTCACCAAAATTTAGAAAATTCATCTGTACGCCTGACCTGTCTCAATTCTGAAAGTTTAGTAGTTCTATCTTTATTGGTTTTGGAGATATGTTAGCCAGAAGGTTCCCCACTTACATACACACATACATACATACTCACACACTGACCAATTTCCAAAAACTACTTTTTGGACTCAGAAGACCTTAAAACAAACTCGTCGTCGAATTTTCGCCGATTTTGGACCGAATACAAGACTTCAAAATTTTCACTTAAAAGATACGTATATTGTGTTCTTCAGAAAATATTACGACTATAAAACTTTTGGGAGTTATACAAATATGACATTCATTAAGCCAAAAATTTTAAATTAAAATGTTATTTTTCCAAAACTTTCCAAAGTATAAATGATCAAATTTTGAAAAATTTATAAATTTGAATGACATAATATTCTACTGCGTAAGATTAATGGTTTGAAAAGATGAAACCATTATTTTGAAACCATAAACATCTACAAATTTTAAGGCTAAAAGTAAATTGTCATCACAAATTTATAGATTACATTTTAATAAGTTTTCAACTCTTACAAATCGTTATAATACATGTTCTTAAATAACTTGTTTTAAATATCTTTCTAAAAACTTTATTAATAAATTATATTGGTTCCATATATTTTTTTATACATTAAATTTAAATCTTTAAAGGTGTATTTTTCATGCGTGTAAAATCGGAATTAATAAATAAATAACATAAATATTTTTAAATTTAGTATTAATTACAAGATGCGCCAATAAAGAAAATGAACTATTTTTTTCTAAATAAGAAAAATGTTACTCACCTTCATATAAATTCACCTTCTTCAAAATAATCGTCAAAGAAATCTATACAATTTGTTAACGTTTCTTCAAGTCATGGAAATATTGTTTATAGACGTTGGAACTAACCGTTCGCATAATACGGATAGAAGTTGAAGTGTTCCACCCTGTCTTTGGCTGATCATCCATGCTTTCTCGCCCATATTTAAAGCGGTTGTACCACTTATAAACTTGCGTTCTTTATAATGGCCATATCATACCTCTGAACCCCCTCCTATCGTCCGATCTGCTTGCTCCCAACAATAAGCAAATTACTAGAAAAGCTCATGTCAATAGACTAAATTTTTACCTAGAATCCAATAACCATCTCCACCCCATCCAAGTCGGGTTCAGAGAGAGCAGATCATGTGAACTCCCTTTGCAACAAATTTTAAGCTCCTGCGCCCTTGACTTTCAGTCTGGAAAGTACACCACTCTTTTATCATTTGATATTAAAGGGGCTTTCGACAACATCGAATGGCCACACATCCTACACACTGTACAAACACACAACTGCCCGGGAAATCTTGAGGAAGTCATCAGCTCCTACCTCTCCAACAGGAAAATCTTGATTAACTGGGGCCCTAACTACAGAGTTTTTCCTAAATCTAAGGGCTGCCCCAGGGTTCGTGCCTAGGCCCGATCCTTTGAAACTTGGTGGTCAACAAAATTCTTATAAAAATGAACTCAGAGGGTTTTAAAACCTTCGCATACGCTGATGACTTCTCTGTGATTCTCTCGGGTTTTACGAAAAAAGATCTGGAGGAACATTCCCAGGCTGCCCTCTCCCTCTTCAGCTCCGTACTAATAGAATCAGATCTAACACTCTCACCCTCAAAAACGCATGCACTAACCTTCTCCTTCCCAAGACTCCTTAAACTTAACCCAGTGATGAGGACTGATGGCGTCAGTGTCCGTCATGTTTCACAACTAAAAATATTGGGAATCACAATAGATAAAAAACCTAAACTGGTTGGCACATATACAAGGCCTAAAGATAAAAACCTCTAAAATCTTCCAGAATTCAGCAAAAATGGCAGGGAAGAGGTGGGGTATATCCACTTTCTTCCTAAAAACCTGGTATAAATAGTAATAGAAAAGATTCTAACCTACAGCGCTGGCATTTGGGGGGGGGGGGGGCAACTTCACCAAAGCAGCTTCGAACTCAATACGGAGAATGTTTTTCATCCAAATTTATAGAGGTTACAAAACAATCTCTACTGATACCCTCATAGTCATCACTGGTATTCCACATGCTCACCTCCAATTAAAATACAACTTTAACAAAACTAACGTCCTGCAATTAAATAATTCCTTTCTCACAGGCGCTCTCTTCCCTAGTATTCATGTCCAACAGCTTTCTAAGAGCTGGTAGATACACCCAGCACAGGATGCTGTTTCCCTTTTTGAAAATTGTTCAAAAAACAGCTTCTTTGCTCAACTGGCGGTCTACACTGATGGCTCCAAAACCGACCATGGAGTGGCAGATGCACTCTGCGTTTTAAACAATAACAAAGTTTTCCACCATCTTTGCCATCCTGAAGGCAGTTGAGTGGTCATAAAAAAACTCTCCAGACTACAATCAAATTTCAATATTCAGTGACAGCCTCTCGAGCCTGCAGGCCATAGCTCGCCACGAGAGCAGACACCCACAAGTACTTGAAGTTAAAATAAAGCTCTCAAAATTAAAAACTAAAATCTCCCTAGCACACATTTCTGCCTATAAGGGGGTCGTCGGAAATGATATAGCAGACACGCTTGCAAAATCAGCAACACAATCTAGTGATACAACCTATTCACTCCCAGCTCCCCTTTCCTACATATAATATCACCTAAATCAAAAACTAATTAACGGTTGGCAGGATCTCTGGGGGGTTTCTCCAAAAGGGCGATACACTCACGAGCTAATACCAAATGTCTCACTCAATGTTTGGGACCTCTCCCAGGAAATCTCTGCCTTTCTGTCAGGTCATGGCTCCTTCCCCAAATACCTTCACAGGTTTCATTACCAACGATCACCCTTATGGTCATGCGGCGAGGAGGGGACTGCACAACATTACTACTTTCACTGTCAACTTACAATACCTTACCATTTAAGGAACCCTAACCCTAGACCAAGAACTTGGCTGAACAATATAATAACTAGAAAGCCCCTACGGCTCAAATTAAAGCGCATCTATGCCTTCCTTCAAGATTTATCAAACTCAACAAACTGAATATTTTCTCTATCTTTCCTTAATTTTTCCTTCCTCTCCTACATGACGAATACTGGCCATGTCTGATGCTACAGCATTCCACGGAAGTGCTCTCGGGAAGCAATCGTCCAGCGCATGATGTTGCTATTAACCAACATTGTTCATAGGTTGCTTGGGCTTGGTATAAAGACTGTGTGAACTTAGTATAAAGACTGTGTGAAAATTGTACATTACCTGTATGAACTTTGTAAATAGACTGCCAGTCGGCTCCGGTCTTCTTCACTTTCATTCAACTTTATCGCCGTTTGTAGCGGGAGAGCTCTGCTCTGGTGACCATTGTAATTTTTTTCTTCTTCTTTTTTTTTTTTTTTTTATTTTTTATTTGCTTATGCAATAAACAACAGGGGCTTAACCTTTGAGACGAGGAGGGGGGGGGGCCTTCCGAATCTCCATAGTGGCTTTGGAGCCCCTCTGTAAAGGTTAAAATTCTCAAAACCGCTGCATAGTGGTGAGCGGCCTCCTTTCGTCTCAGAATCTTAGAGAGAATGGTCATATCACACGGGAGCATATATACTCAACACAACGTTATACTCAACATGTTCACTCAGCGTCGTTCAAAGTTGCGGAAGCTGAACGAACGAGAAAACTGCTATCTGTACGTATAGGGTTACCCTGAACTAATAACGTGAGGTATTTCGAGAAAAAAATCGTGTACTCCCCTTCTACTGGTCAATTTTGATGAGCACGCTCAACACAGTCAACTGTTTCGAAAAGCCGTCGAAAAAGTTGATCATCCGAAAATGTGCTGTCCTTAAATAAGATCAGGCTGAGGGTGTTGGCTATATTGCTTATATTGCTGTGTCTAGTAAAAAGTTGAGCGAAAATATCTCGTGTGATATGGCCGTAAAAATCAGTACCATATACTATTCGAATCATCTCTAAAGTTTTGGTAGCAGATTTACCTAATTTGTAACAAAATTTAATGTTACAAATTTGTTCCATTCCAAAGCTTTTTTTTTTTTTTTTTTTTTTTTTGTACAGTGCCTCCCCAATAAATGAAATCGACTACGGCGTTTTGCTATGTAGGCGATTAAATAATTAGTTTAAACTGGCTTTTACAGGATTTGAGATGAACCTATATTTGTTTGAACCTATATTTTTTCTTTCTTTCTCTTTTCTTTCTTTCTTTTTTATCGTTTAGTTTTTTAATTTGTCTGGTTTCATTTGCGCGCAACTTGTATTTGAAAAAAATTATCTTAGAAAAAATAATTATTAACATTCCATATTACTTACCTACGTGTGTAACTTTTCAAGTGTGTTTTACAATTTCCTAAAAGGCCAAATCTCTTACAGCTTAAATCCATATTATTAATACTAAATACGATAAGAAGATTATTTTTGTAATTATCGAAACTCGGGTAGAAGTTTCGGCATAATCTCTAATAATCTCTGATTGCGTTTTCAGGCTTCATTTATATTCAGCAGCTTAAAATTTTCTGAATAACACATTCAAATAGACTTGCTTGATGTACCTAAATCTGTTTTAAAATATTAAATATGTACATGTCTCAGGTATATAATACATTAAAATCTCAAATAAACACTTTGATGTGTATAAAGTATTTTTATGCAATTTGTTTTGTTGAAAAATAGAATATTATACTTTTTTTTTTTTTTTTTTTTTTTTTTTTTTTAAGAAGTGCAAATGTATTTTTAATAAATGTATCTTTGACGACTAATGAATCTTTCAAGATTAGTTGATACTGAATATTATGGCTATTAACACTTTTATATACTGCTGTCCATTAAAATTGCAACAGCAAGAAGGAATGCGAATATCAAAATGATATTTATTTGGCACATACATTATAGTAGGAAGAACAATTCATTAAAATTTCAGGAAATTTGGAGTAATACGTACTGAGAAAACAGTACATAAAGCAGCGACCTCTGTGAGCGAAAACAACACTTATCTGCCTAGGTCATGAATCAAACAGCGATTGGATGACATGTACGGGTAGAGCCCTTCATGAAGCTTTAGCACGATTCCACAATACATCGATCGTAGTTACTGGTGAGTGGTTGGGGGCCAATTGCTTTTCAACGGTTAAACAGTCATTTTCATTGGTGCGAAATCAGGAGAATGCGCAGCTCAGAGCAAGAGTCGAACATATTCTGCATCAAGGAAGGTCCGAACAATACGGACAACTTGAGGTCGTGCATTGTCCTGCTTAAATATTGCGCTTCAGAGGACTTGAATATAGGGCAGAGCGAATGACCTTAAATTGTCAGAAATGTAATTTCTGGTATTTAGAGTGGCGGTAATGTAAACAAGAGGTGATCGAGACGTGTATCCAATGATACTTCATACCATCACTCCAAGTTGTAACCCAATATGCAGCTACCAAAATTTTGATTACCCTCACAATTGCATCACAGATATGGGCGCCTTTAATGTTTGATCAACGATGAACCTGGACGTAGGAATGGCTTGAAGTCGCATCTCAGACAAATCACAGTTCTGTTTACAGTGTGAAAATTGCCTTATCCGTATTTAACAGCATTGGGAATAATGCACATTGAGAGCTGGGATTCAACATGGTCACACTGTCCATCACTAGCAGTGAGGGTATGGGGTCCCATTGGATACACGTTTCGATTTTTTTTCTTTTGTTTGTTTGTTTGCATTCCCGGCACTCTGAATAGCGGTCATTGCATTTCTGGTGAGCTAAGGCCCGTCCCTCTGCCCTATATTCAAGGACTCCGTAGCACAACATTTAAGCAGGACATTATTAAGCACGATCGCATGTTGTCTGTACTGTTCGGACCTTCCTTGATACAGAATGCGTTGAACCATTGCTCCAGCCAGCGCGTTCTCCTGAACTCGCACCAATGAAAATGATCATTTAATCGTTGAAAAGCGAGTGGCCTTCCACCACTTACCAGTAACTACGGTTTATGAATTGTGGCATCCTGTTAAAGCTTCATAAAGTGCTGTACCCGTACATGTCATCCAATCGCTGTTTGATCGAATGCCTAGGCAGATAAGTGCTGTTTTCGCTCACAGGAGTCGCTGCTTTATGTACGGTTTTCTCAGTACATATTACTCCAAATTTCCTGAAATTTTAATTGTTCTTCCTACTATAATGTATGTGCACAATAAATATCATTCCGATACTCGCATTCCTTCTTGCCGTTACAATTTTAATGGATAGAAGTGTATATTAATATAAAAATTCAGAAGTATTACCACATTTAATATATATATATATATATATATATATATATATATATATATATCACTGTTTTACATTAGGAAAATTTTCTCCCATTTTTTTTTTTTTTTTTTTTTAAATACGTACAAATTACAAATGTAATTATTAACACTAGATTTTAGCTGAATTCAGAATTTGTTTGCATTTCGGAATAACAACGGTAAGTAAAACCCCTTGATGGAGCTGAAAAGATTTTCGACTTCCAACCTTTCAAAATTTAAAAGTTTAGAGAACATCAGAACACACGATCTGAACATTTTTATAAAATGTCTGTATGTCTGTGTGTTTCTGACAAATATTTTGTGGCAACTGTGTCTCAGGAACTACAGCACAGGATTTCATCTAAATCTTCATTTTAATATAAATTACCTCCTTTCAACATTTGATAAAAATAAAAATTTAAGTTAAAAAAAAAATAATAATAACATTAGATGTTTTTTATTGTGTAGCCCTAAAAATCATAAAATAAAAATTTATTCTTGCAAAGACATGCTTTGAAGAAAGGAATGTTTCAACACCAAGAAAATTTTAGAAAAGTATAGATATTTCAGTTTTGCAAGAGAATAAAATTTTTAAATATTTTAAATATTTTAAAAGGCTGTCGAGACCAATATTCTTATGTAAATTAGCTTTTAAATAGTTATTTGTTAAGCCATATATTTCAAAGATCTCGAAAGATTTTTAAAATATTTCGACTATTTAACAATTTTTATTTCTTGCAAAAGTGAAATAAATATCTGAACTTTTCTAAAATTTTCTTAGTGTTGAAAATTTTATCTGTGTACAGCATGTCTTTGCCAGAATAATTTTTTATTTCATGCTTTTTAAGGCTCCACAATAAAAAAATTCAAACGTTAAAACATGTTTTTTTTTTTTTTTACTCAAAATTTTATTTTCTGCTTTTTAGCAACCAAAAAAAAAAAAAAATCTAATAAAAATTTCTTAGGACACTGTGCAGACAACGAAACATTTTCTTTTATGAACTGATTCTTATTGTGTAGCCCTAAAAATCATAAAATAAAAATTTATTCTTGCAAAGACATGCTTTGAAGAAAGGAATGTTTCAACACCAAGAAAATTTTAGAAAAGTATAGATATTTCAGTTTTGCAAGAGAATAAAATTTTTAAATATTCAAAATATTTTAAAAGGCTGTCGAGACCAATATTCTTATGTAAATTAGCTTTTAAATAGTTATTTGTTAAGCCATATATTTCAAAGATCTCGAAAGATTTTTAAAATATTTCGACTATTTAACAATTTTTATTTCTTGCAAAAGTGAAATAAATATCTGAACTTTTCTAAAATTTTCTTAGTGTTGAAAGTTTTATCTGTGTACAGCATGTCTTTGCCAGAATAATTTTTTATTTCATGCTTTTTAAGGCTCCACAATAAAAAAATTCAAACGTTAAAACATGTTTTTTTTTTTTTACTCAAAATTTTATTTTCTGCTTTTTAGCAACCAAAAAAAAAAAAAAAAAAAAAAAAAAAAATCTAATAAAAATTTCTTAGGACACTGTGCAGACAACGAAACATTTTCTTTTATGAACTGATATCATTTCTTTTATTTATTTTCAAAAAGGTAACACGTTGGCCTTCGAGTATCGAACCCACGGCCACCGCGTTATCAGCATGACGCTCTAACCAAAGTCAAAGAACAGTCAAGAAACGTCATTGAACATGCTAGAAAAATCTAGCAGAGGCAAAATGAGTATTGTTCTCGAACGCTTTTAAATGTATTTTGAATATTTAAAAATTTTCATCTCTTCCAAAAGTGAAACATCTATATTTTTCTTTAAAATTTTCTTATTATAGTAACTTTTTTTTTTTTTTTTTTTAATCGCATATGCTGCAAGAATAAACTTTTATTTTATGCTTTTTAAGGCTCCACAGTAAAAAGCGTCCATTTTTTTTTTTTTTTTTTTTTTTTTTTTACAGTGTCTTCTCAGTAAATGAAAACGACTACGGCGTTTTGTTGTGTAGACGATTAAATAATTTGTTTGAACTGGCTTTTATAAGATATGACATGTTGCTATCACTAAACCTATATTTATTCTTTCTTTCTTTATTTTTATTTTTATTTTTTTTATCGTTAATTTTTTTAATTTGTCCGGTTTCTTTATGGGCACACCTTGTATTTGTATTTAAAAAAATATCTTAGAAAAATAATTATTAACATTCCATATTACTTACCTGCTTGTGTAACTTTTCAAGTGTATTTTACAATTTCCTAAAATGCTAAATCTCTTACAACCTAAATCCATATCATTACTAATAAATACGGTAAGAAGATTATTTTTGTAATTACCTGAACTTGGGTATATGTTTCTGCATAATCTCTAATAATCTCTTATAGCGTTTTCAGACTTAATTTATTTTCAGCAGATTAAAATTTTCTGAATAACAGATTCAAATAAACTTGCTTGATGCACCTAAAACTATTTTAAAATAATAAATATGTGTATTTTTTTAGGTACATAATACATTAAAATCTCAAATAAACATTTTAATATGTATAAACTATTTTTATGTTTTTTTTTTTTTTTTAATGGAATAGTATACTTTTTTTTTTTTTTTTTTTTTTTTTTTTTTTTAAGAAATGCAAATGTATGTTTAAAAAATGTATCTTTAACTAATGAATCTATCAATATTAATTGATACTGAATATTATGGCTATTAACACTTTCATATATTAATAAAAAATTCAGAAATATTACCACATTTGAAAAAATATATATATATATCAGAGTTTTTCTTTAGAAAAATTTTCTCCCATTTTTTTTTAAATACCTACAAATTACTAATGTAATTGTTAACACTAGATTTTAGCTGCATTAAGAATTTGTTTGCATTTGAAATTTCGGAATAACAACGGTAAGTAAAACCCCTTGATGCAGCTGAAAAATCTTTCGTCTTCCAATCTTTCATAATTTAAAAGTTTAGAGAATATCAGAACACACGATCTGAACATTTTTATAAAATGTCTGTATGTCTGTGTGTTTCTGACAAATATTTTGTGGCAACTGTGTCTCAGGAACTACAGCACAGGATTTCACCTAAATCTTCATTTTAATATAAATTAGTTCCTTTCAACATTTGATAAAAATAAAAATTTAAGTTAAAAAAAATAATAATAATAACATTAGAAGTTTTTTATTGTGTAGCCCTAAAAATCATAAAATAAAAATTTATTCTTGCAAAGACATGCTTTAAAGAAATGAATGTTTCAACACCAAGAAATTTTTAGAAAAGTATAGATATTTCAGTTTTGCAAGAGATTAAAATTTTTAAATATTCAAAATATTTTAAAAAGCTGTCGAGACCAATATTCTTCTATAAATTAGCTTTTAAATAGTTATTTGTTAAGCCATATATTTCAAAGATCTCGAAAGATTTTTAAAATATTTTGACTATTTAACAATTTTTATTTCTTGCAAAAGTGAAATAAATATCTGAACTTTTCTAAAATTTTCTTAGTATTGAAAGTTTTATCTGTGTACAGAATGTCTTTGCCAGAATAATTTTTTATTTCATGCTTTTTAAGGCTCCACAATAAAAAAATTCAAACGTTAAAACATGTTTTTTTTTTTTTTTTTTACTTAAACTTTTATTTTTTGCTTTTTAGTTAGCAAAAAAAAAAAAAAATCTAATCAAAATTTCTTAGGATACTGTGCATACAACGAAAGATTTTCTTTTATGAACTGGTATCATTTCTTTTATTTATTTGAAAAAAGGTAAGACATCGACCTTCGAGAATCGAACCCACGACCACCGCGTTATCAGCATGACGCTCTAACCAAAGTCAAAGAACAGTCAAGAGACGTCAAAAACATGCTAGAAAAATCTAGCAAATGCAAAAGAATATTGTTCTCGAACGCTTTTAAATGTAATTTGAATATTTAAAATTTTTCATCTCTTGCAAAAGTGAAATATCTATATTTTTCTTTAAAATTTTCTTTTTTTTTATCACATGTGTCTGCAAGAATAAACTTTTATTTTATGCTTTTCAGGGCTCCACAATAAAAAGCGTCCAGGTTTTTTTTTTTTTTTTTTTTTTTTTTTTTAAACAGTGTCTTTCTTCTCAATAAATGAAAACGACTATGCAGACGATTAAATAATTAGTTTAAACTGGCTTTTATAAGATTTGAGATACTACTTTTTCTAAACCTACATTTATTCTTTCTTTCTTTCTTTTTCTTTCTTTCTTTCTTTTTCTTTCTTTATTTTTTTTAATCGTTTATTTTATTTTATTTTTATTTTATTTTATTTTTAATTTGTCCAGTTTCTTTATGGGCGCACCTTGTATTTGTATTTGAAAAATTATCTTAGAAAAAATAACATTCAATATTACTTACCTGCGTGTTTAACTTTTCAAGTGTATTTTACACTTTCCTAAAATGCTAAAGTCCGGTTTCCATTTGCGCTCATTCGGCGGCTTCTATTCAGAATCCTTTGATGTGGTGAACCGAGCTCACCGGGGCTCAAAGCCTTCGAACGGGCTGTTTCTAACCCCCTGCTGAGATAATTCTAGGGGCCCGGGGTAGATATCTTTGTCAATTTTGCATGCTTTCCTTTGAGTTAACTGCGCGATCTGATAAGAAAGGGCTACAACTGATGACAAGACATTTGGCTCTTTGTGTCGGAAGCGTGATTAATGACGTTTTGAGCGTTGATCTTGAGCTAAAGTGGATACTGGCCTTAAATCTCTTACAGCTTAAATCCATATCATTATTAATAAATACGGTAAGAAGATTATTTTTGTAATTATCTGAACTTGGGTAGATGTTTCTGCATAATCTCTAATAATATCTGATTGCGTTTTCAGGCTTCATTTATTTCCAGCAGATTATAATTTTCTGAATAACACATTCAAATAGACTTGCTTGATGTACCTAAATCTGTTTTAAAATACTAAATATGTGCATGTTTCAGGTACATAATTCTTTCAAATTTCAAATAAACATTTTAATGTTTATAAAGTACTTTTATGCAATTTGTTTTATTTAAAAATAGAAAAGTATACTCTTTTTTTTTAAGACCAGCAAATGTATCTATAATAAATATATCTTTAATTAATGAATATATCAATAATTATTGATACTGAATATTATGGTTATTAACACTTTTACAGATTAATATGAAATAATTATAAGATAAAAAAATTTTATAAACCATGTTTTTAAATTTTCTGTTGAATCATATAAACGCTACTGAAGGCAGCCGGAACCCCAGCAATTGGATAAAAGTATTAAAAAAATTCCTTGCTATCGTCTTTTGAGCTATTATAAAAGTTTCAAATGGCTTTCTAGCCAGGAAGTTAGTTAAAAGTTGATTGCAAGCTTTGTACTGGAAACGCTGCCGAAGGCAGCAGGAACCCGAAACATTTGGTTAAAAATATTTTAAAAATGCATTTTCACCGTATTCTGAACTATTCTGAAAGTTTCAAATGTCTAGCTAGTCAGGAAGGTAGTTAAATAAATTTTCTGTTGAATCATATAAACGCTGCTGAAGGCAGTAGGGATCTGAAACAGTTAACTAAAAGTATAAAAAAAAAATGTATTGTCACTGTATTCTGAGCTATCCTGAAAGTTTCAAATGTCTAGCTTGTCGAGAAGTTAGGGAAAAATCGATTGCAATATTTGTACTGATAACGCTGCCGAAGGCAGCAGGAACCCGAAACATTTGGCTAAAGGTATTAAAAAATTGCATTTTAACCGTATTCTGAACTATTCTGAAAGTTTCAAATGTCTAGCTAGTCGGGAAGTTTGTTAAATAAATTTTCGTTCGAATCATATAAACGCTGCCGAAGGCAGTAGGGACCTGAAACAGTTGACTAAAAGTATAAAAAAAATGTATTGTCACTGTATTCTGAGCTATCCTGAAATTTTCAAATGTCTAGCTAGTCGAGAAGTTAGTGAAAAATCGATTACAAGCTTTGTATTGGTAACGCTGCCGAAGGCAGCAGGAACCCGGAGTAGTTGTTTAAAAATATTTTAAAAAATGCATTTTCACCGTGTTCTGAACTATTCTGAAAGTTTCCAATGTCTAGCTAGTCGGGAAGTTAGTTAAATAAATTTTCTGTTGAATCATATAAACGCTGCCGAAGGCAGTGGGGACCTGGAACAGTTGACTAAAAGTATTTGAAAAATGTATTGTCACCGTGTTTTGAGCTATCCTGAAAGTTTCAAATGTCTAGCTAGTCGGAAAGTTAGGAAAAAATCGATTGCAATATTTGTCCCTGACAAACACACAAACAAACAAACAAACAAACAAACAAACAAGAATCGAAGTTAATAAAAACATGGTAAAATAAGAAGTACTAACACACTTGAAAAAAAAAAATAATAACTTTTATTTAAAAAAAATAATTTATCATATTGTCAAAAAAATACCAACAAATTACTAATGTAATTGTTAACACGAGCTTTTAGCTGTATTGATAATTTGTTTGCATTTGTAATTTCGGAAAAACAAAGGTAAATAGAACCCCTTAGTGGTTCTGAAAAAATTTTCAACTTCCAACTTTCGATAATTTAAAAACATAGAGAAGACCAGAACACACGATTTGAGCATTTTTATAAAATGTCTGTGTGTTTGTGACAAAAATTTTGTGGCAACTGTATCTCAGGAATTACTACAGAGAATTTCATTTAAATTAACATATAGCTTCATTTTAACATAAATTAGTTCCTTTCAACATTTGGTAAAAATAAAAAATTAAGTAAAAGAAAAACCGTTTTTTTAACATTAGAATTTTTTTATTGTGGAGTCCTAAAAATCTTAAAATAAAAATTTATTTTAGCAGAGACATGCTTTAAAGAAAAGAAAGTGTCAAAATTAAGGAACTTTTAAAATGTATAGATATTTCACTTTTGCAATAGATAAAAATTTTTAAATATTTTAAAAAGTACTTGAGACCAATATTCTGAGTTATTAGATTTTATATAATTATTCGTTAAGCTATAAATTTCAAAGACCTCGAAAGTTTTTAAAAATATTTTGAATATTTAAAATAATTTCATCTCTTGCAAAAGTGAAATATCTATAATTTTTTTAAAATTTTATTAGTGTTGAAACTTTCATTTCTTTTTAGCATGCCTTTGCCAGTATAATTTTTTATTTTATGCTTTTTAGGGCTTCACAATAAATCTTCTAATGTTATTATTATTATTTTTTTTTTTTTAAATGGTTATTTACTGCTTTTTAGCTATTAAAAAAAAGCTTCTTAAATAATAAATAAATAAATAAAAATCTTAGGATACTGTGTAGACAATGAAATGTTTTCTTTTAACAATTGACATCTTTTCTATTAATTATTTTGAAAAAAAGAAACGCGTCAACTTTGGAGGATCCGCGATTTTAATGAAATGCTCTCCCTCTGGTGGACTAAGGTGAAATTACAATTAACATGCTTTAAGTTGGCTTTCATTAAGCCGCCATTGCTTGCCGATGTTTAGTTTCACATATATTTATTGAATAAAAATGAATAAATCCGGTAAAAAAGATAACACATACTGTAGTGTGCTACAGTGTAACTCCAAAGGATCAAGAAATTCAGAATTAAGCTTCTATTTATTTCCAAATGACAAATTTAAAATTTCAGTTGCTTCGGCTAATGGAAGTAAAGAATTAATCAGATGATTTGAAACTAATATTTGTTCAACTTCAGTTAAAAATCTACTTCCGATCGAACTTTAAATAAACTGAAGTATTTTTTTCCAAAAGCAATCAATTTTCCATGATGTAATGGCGGAGAAATTATAGTACGAATATTAAGTAGAATAACAAAAAGAACAATAATAAATACACGTGGTTATTATATTTACAAACAACAAAAGCTGAAAGTGCGCCATCTATCGATCATTACAAACGCGGATAGAACCCACGACCACCGTGTTATTAATATCACGCTCTACCCAACTGAGCCAACAAGTGACGTGATGTTTCGTTTACATTTACAAAATGGAGGAGCCTTCTTTTTCAGAGTGACACAAAGACACGCAACAAAATCCAATTTCAATAAAAAGCTTCTAAAAATATCCCGGTGTCTTTGCCATCCCGCTTTTCTAAATTTTTCATATGGCACGCATCTCTCCCTGTGGAAGGTGCACCGGGTCATAAACAGACGTTCTTTTCACATTTAATGTTATGCTCCTCTGACACGAAAATCGTCTGCATTCACCATGTAAAAAAATTTTAATAAATAATTTGTGCTGCGAGAATTTCTATACCAAATATAGAATATATGTTTGCAATGGTCACAACATACTACTTTTTTTTTCTGTAAGTCTTAAATGCATCAAATCTATAATGTAAATGTGTGACATGTGTGTGTTCAAATATAGTTCTAAATAAAATATATTAAATTATTTTAACTTGCAGAGGAAATATTTTTCATTTATGTTCCGTTTATTATTGTATATATATAGATATATTGTTTATTGTGTTTCTTATATGTGTTAATTTTTTGTTTATATAAATTTCTCAAATATGAATATCTTTTCAAACTAACTCTTATTATTTAAAAAGTAAAATATTGGATTTGCATACTTTAATGCATCAGATTTTTTAATCTTCTATTCTTAAAAAAATATCAAATACACATTTAAGAAAAAACATATGCAAATGACATTCTCTAGCAAAAAAACTATTTACTTAACATTCTCTTTTGTTTATACATTTTGTACTTCATAAATATTTTTAGAAAATATTCTCTCGCACAAAGTTATACAAAGCTTTATCTAATGATTTCTTTAACATGAATATTTTAATACACGAAAGTTTTTAAAACTTATTTTTCTATCAATTTTGGAATGTTTTCTTGAATTTTCAAAAAAAAAATTGATGCGCATTTTTTGCAAACGAGAATGTACATTATATTATAAAAAAAAATATATCGAGAAAATGTTTGCTTTAAGTACTTTTTGCTATATAATTTCACAAAATAATATGGATTAAAGATTACAAAAACTGATAAAAGTAGTCATTTTAAATTGTCTTCGCTTACAAAAATATACATTCTTCTTTTTATTGTTTTCTATTTTTCCCCTTCATACTGCATTAACTTTTTTTTTTTTTTTTAATCTATTTAATTTTTTGTTTATTTTGCCATTTTATTATTTTCTGTTGATAAATATTCTATATTTTACTTTGCATTCCAATCTTTTCACGTGTTACCACGTAATTACATTTAACTTTCTATTTTCCGATTTCTTTACGAATGAAACTATTTTATACCAAAAATATGTCTTTTTTTTTCTCAGATTTAATAAAAGAATTTTTAGTTTTAACGCCAACTATCCATTTAAACCCTTTAATACACACCGTCCTCGCAATGAGGACATAATTACCAACTACAAAAAATTCATCACGGAATTCTTCTAAAAAAATTGTTTCATTAATTTAGTCGAAAAAGTCATTCATTTCTTTACTTTTAGGTTTCTTCGTAAATGCTGGTCGCTTTCTGCATTAAATAAGAGTAATTTTCCTGTCGCTTAAAGGATTAAATGTATGTGCTATATGCATATGCTTAACAATAATTTTTATTAATAATTTATTAGTTTCAATTTGCGTTAAGAGATTGTTATTAAAATATATCAGATAGTAAAGTGTGTAAAAATAGTTGATTTTTGTAAATAATTTTCTGTATTTTTATCCCGGCTATAAGATTCTTATCCAGATTTTGTTTAACAAATTTTCCTTTAATTTTAAGTGAAAATGAAATGTCTGCTACAAATGCTAATTTGTGGATTGTAGAAGAACTGGTATTCACGATTTCGAGAGTATAAATAAAGTAGATGGACACTTGACACAATTTGTTATTTGTTGGACTGTGCACGAGTAAAAGAGTAAATATAGAAATTTCTTTAATTGCTTTTGATGAAGAAAACATATTTTGTTAAAAATTGCATTGTTATTTTCTTTACAGACTGCCTAGAGGAATACTTTAAAGGACATTCAAAAGAGCCAAATTGTTGCAAATAAAACTGACAGTTAAAGTGTTAAACAGATTGCTCTTATATTGCACGTCAGACCCAATTAAAACTTTATTTATTATACGTTTCTAACTTTATCAGAAAGTCAGACAGAAATGGGAAGAAAAAGAAGACTGATAGACCTACAAACTTAACGCCTCGTGATGACAGAAAACTTGCTCACGAGCTTAAAAGAGCAATGGAAATATTGCAAAGGCACAAAATCAGCAGCACTTACTCATATGTCAAAACAAGTAGTTTATAACTACATAACAAGATCAAATTGATTCATTTTCAAAAGGTGGAAGCATCATCCAAAGTGAAAAAAAATGCATATTGATAATCGTTTATCTTGGGCTAAGTAAAATATAGCATGGACCTCAAATGGCACTTCTGTAATATTTTTAGACGAGAAGAAGTTTAACTTAGATGATCCAGTTGAGTACCAATACTATTGGCATTATCTGAAAAATGTAGAGGTTTTATGGAACTCGACAAATGTGTGTGCATAGGGGGAGGGGTTGATGGTCTGGTAAGCTGCTGGAGATGAAGAAGAAGAAGTCTAATCTTTCTAAGTGGCAAGCTTAAACATACAGATTATATGTAAGTGCTGAATTCTGAGATTCTATCTTATGGCTCCGAATTAAGAGGAGAAGAGTGGATGTTTTAACAAAATGAAGTCTCCATTCGCACCACCAATGGAGTTAAAAATTGGTTCGCTGCAAATAATATCATATTTTACCATGACCATCTAAAAGCACTAATTTTAACTTAGTGAAAAACATTTGGTCGATGTTCTTCGTCGAGTATAAGATGGTGCAAAACAGTTCTACTCCCTCATTGAGCTTTGCAAAGCTTTGAATAGCTCATGGAATATTTTTTGCGAAACAGAAATCCAACCTTTGTATGATTCACAACTAAATACAATATTCTAAGTCATAAAAGCTTATGGGAACAGTATTTCTTACAAATTTCTCTTGTATTTTAAAGATTGTATTGGTGTCCTTCTATTTTTTCTACAGAGTTTAAAATGGTAGGAACTATTTCTGTTTTTATTAATATTTTATTTTTTAAAATCATGGTGAAGTTACTAATATTTTTTTATTAAATGATCTGCAAAATGTTACTCATAAAAATAATTCCATTAAAAATAAAAGATTCCTTTCTTTTCTTAAACTATCTTGTGTCTTTTATTATTATTATTTTATTATTATTATTATTATTATTATTATTATTATTATTATTATTTTGTACGCAATGTACTTTAGATTCACATTACAGCTCTTTACTTACTCCAAAAATGAATAAGTAAAAGTAAGTCAAGAAAATAAATTTTTATATTGACAAGAAAATTTCAATTTCTCAAAGTTGTTTATAATAAAAGAAAATTTAAATCCTTATAGATGCAAAAAGTAAAATATTTAGAGCTAAAAAGTTCGAAATGGAAAGATCTCTGCCATCTCGCTAAAGTAACCTCTTTCGTCTTAACTATATAAAATTCACTCATTACCTGTAAATGCAATTACTCTGTAAAAACGAAATTTTTTTAAAGCTTAGAAGACACAATCTCTTTTAAAAATGTCCTTATGAATGATTTTTTTTTTTTCTAAAAATTATTTAGAAAAATGAGCTATTTTATGTCAGTTTTGCATTTTAAATTATAGATTCAATATGCAAATTATCAACCATCATTTTTATTAATAAATTATTTCTTTATTCCTTCATTTTTAAATTATAAAGGAAATATATTTATAATATTGAAAGCTTTAAAATATATTATAATTCTTTATTTACACAAAAAATATAATAGATATATAAACAAAATTATGTTGTGGAAATAAATTTGCATATTAAAAGGAAAATTTAAATTGCATATTGTTGCTCCTAATGAACTACATTTAATTATCCTTTAGAAGTAAAAAAATTATTATTGTAACAATATATGACGCATTTTATTGAAAAGTGTATTTAAAATAAAGCTAATTATTTAAGAAGAAAATCACTTGTTTTACATACTTTAAATGTATCAGATTTTTTTTTAATCTTCTATTCTTAAAAAAAAAAAAAAAAAAAAAAAAAAAAAAAATCAAATGTATATTAAATAATATATATATATATATATATATATATATATATATATATATATATACATATACAAATCCCTTTGTCTTGCATAAAAGTTGTTACTCCAATGTTCAATTTTGTTTTAAAATATATTATGAACTTTAAATTCCGTGCTTCTTAAAAAAGATGTTTTGAAAAAAAAAAAAATACACAAAACTTTATTTAATATTTTTTTAACATGAGCTATTTTAATGCACGAAAGTTTTAAAAGTTATTTTTCTATCGATTTTAGAACATTTTCTTATATTTCCTAAATAAATTTATTTACTTATTTTATTACTCATCTTATTCAAGGATACAAGTTATATAATAAAAAGAAATCTAGAAAATTTTTGTGTTAAGTAAAAAAAAAAAAAAAAAAAAAAAAATTCTCCTATGTAATTAAGCAAAATAGCATGTATTAAAGATTACAAAAACTCATAAAAGCAGTCATTTTAAGTTTTTCATCGCTTACAAAAATATGCTTTCTTCTCTTGATTGTTTTTCTTTTCTTTATTTTTTTCCCATTTTACTGCATTAACATTTTTCAAGAAAGTCCTTTCGCTTTTTTACCACTTATTTTGTACTTCTTTTTTATTTTCCCTTTGAAATAGTTCCTATTTATAAATGTTCTGTATTTATCTTTTTATAAATGTTCCCTCTGCATTCCAATCATTTCACGTGTAATATAATACAATATAATTGCAATAACTTTCCTTTTCCTAATTTCTTCACTAACAAATATATTTTCTGCTAATTTTTTTTTATATATTTTATGTCTAATTTTTTGTTATATATTTTATTTTTCAATGAAGGATTTTTTTCTTTATTGCCAATATTATACATCAAGCGGTATGTTAATATACATATTTTTAACAATCGCTTTTATTAATAATTTCTTACTTTCATTTTTCATTAGTAAACTGCCATAAAATTATGCCTGATTATATTACAGCTTTTTAGCTTTTTACTTAGTCCAAAAGTATAATAAGTTAATAAATAAAAGAACGTCAAGAAAAAAAAATTGCTTAATATTGAAAATTTTAATTTCACAATGTTGTTTCTTATAAAAACAAATTTATATCTTTATAGATGATAAAAAGACAAAAAGACAAAATTTAGAACAAAAAAATTTAAACTGGAAATCTCTCTCTTCTCACGCTAAAATAATCCTTTTTGATTATAGTTATATAAAATTTGCTCAAATTAACTGCAACTCAAATTACTTTGTAAACACCAACATTATTTTAAAGCTTAGAAGACATAGCGTCTTTTTAAAAAAATTCTTTATAAATAAAATTATTTGTACTTTCCGAACACTATAATGAGGAAAGTATTATAATCATGTCAAAAATCCGAATTTGAGATTTTGATGTTTCTATACGTTTCGAGGTCCCCTGAGTCCGTTTCCACTATTTTTACGATGGTGTATGTATGTGTGTGTGTATGTATGTGTGCATGTATGTGTGTATGTCTGCGAGTGAACACGCTAGTGTCTAAATGCTTTGTTCGAATAAGCTGAAAGTTGGTACGTATATTGTAAGCCACCATAGTACGAACCCTATAGATTTTGGTGAACCTAGCACTTATATGAAATTTTTATTTTTCCGACTGAGTGAAAATAATGCCTGGACCGGGAGTCGAACCCCGGATCTTTGACTTACTCAAATGGTAGAGCCTTGACCTTGTAAGTCAAAGATCCGGGGTTCGACTCCAGGTCCAGGCATTATTTTCACTCAGTGGGAAAAATAAAAATTTCATTAAATATGATTTTCTTCCAATCAGTTGATTGTGATTTTAATAAAAAATTGTATTTGCACCACTTATAGTTTTTTACAGGGACACCAGGAAAAATTCTTTATCACTATGGCCTATGGGGCAAAGTTTTTAAAGTGTGATAGCGTCTAAACGCTTTATTAATCAGAGCAAAAAATTTTTACACATGTTATAGGTCACAGTTGCACCCCCTGTATAGATTTTGGTGAATTTTGCACTTACAGCTTTTTTACACAAAGAAAAATTCTTTAGGACACAAAGAAAAATTCTTTATAATTATGGCATATGGGACCAAATTATTAAAAGTGCAATAGCATCTAAATGCCGTATTCAATTGGGCTGAAAATTTATATGAATAATATAAATCACAGTTGCACTAAATATAAGCATTTTGGTGAATCTAGCATGTATAGGATTTTACAGGGACACAATAAAAAATTCTTTATCATTATGATGTATGGGCTCAAAGTTCAGTAGCGTTAAATAAAACATTGTGTAATATATGGAGAAAAATACTCAAACACTCTATTATGGTTTTCTCTCTTTTGTTTGTTTAACAACTCCTCTTTCTTTACTTTTTCTACAAAACTCTTAATTACTCAATGTTCGGGAAGTCGAGTAGAGTCACTCCAGATTTTCTTTTTTAAAATGTTAATTTCTACATTTTATTAATTAAATATGAGAAGGCATTTTTATAATTATTTTTGTCGCACACTTCCTTTAGTAGAAATGACACATGCCGAATTATCTATGTGTAATTTATTCTTCTAACAGCTCCATCCGTCCAGACCTTCTTTTTTTAAAAAGCTCCAGGAAAAATATCAAGTCTTTTCACCGTTATTCTATTCCTCAAAAATCCTAATAAACAATAAATACCAAACCAAACCAAACCATTTTTCTGTCACCCTTTTCTTTCTAATTTTCTTTCTTTCTTTTTCTTTCTTTTTTTTTCCTGCACGAGCGCGGGGTTTTTATTTCTAAATTCAATATTATATTAATTTTAATAACCATGGTACAATTTTAATTTTTTTTTTTTTTTTTGTAAACCTTTTTTTCTATACTTTTAATCTCTTATTTTTATTTACTTTTTGTGATAATTCTAATTTGGATATTCAGCTATTTTGGCTAAGAAAATATCCCGTGGACTCTCTTGGCTATGAATTTTCCTCACGGACGTGACACGCCCCCGCCAAAATAAAATATATATATAATTTTTTTTCTCTTTACTTTATCCCTTTCCATTTACCTAAGAAATAGCATAAAGAAATGTACTACTAAAGTCGCATAACCTGGAGCCCCTTAAAAAAACTATTTTTCTATAACAAAATTTTACCAACTTTTCAAAGCATTAAGTTGTGTAAAATATACATAACACACATGTGAATAATACTATGTCCGCAGTTCATGATATTCATAAATTATAGTTCTGTTTGAAAAATGTCCAACCAAGCTGTTATTTTAGGCTCTTTGATCTGATGGTTGGATTTCTTCCTCTATTTTCAGTCGAGATAAACTATTAGCTGCAATATTCTGAGCCCCTTTACAGTGAGTAATAGTGTGTCTCCACTTTTGTAAAGATAGACCCATCTAGTTAACCTGGCACTTTTCGGTGAGGTTTCTGACAGGAATTTGAGTGGATTATGATATGATATTATTTCCACTTTGCTGGCTATGATCCATTTATCAAACTTGTTGAGTCTAAATAAAATGGCCCACGCTTCTTTCTCTATAGTCTACCATTTCTGTTGGCTTAATGTAAGTCTCTGACTTGCAAAGGCTATCGGTTTCCAATTATTTTCTGTGTGTTTCTGAGTAAGACAACATCCAACCGCAATATTCGACGCAACAGCATGTAACTGAAACGGTTTGCTAAAATCTGGCGTTGACAAAGATGTCGCTTGGCATAAGGTTTGTTTTAATTGTTCAAAAGGCTTTTTGATGACGTGTTTCCCATAAAATTTTATGAGTTGGTGCAGCTTTTCTTGTTAGTTCCGTTAGTTTTATTGCTGATTGTGCAAAGCCTGGTATGTAAGACCGGTAAAAATTCATTAAGCCTAATATTCTTCGGACATCTGTTTTCGTAGTAGGTGGTTGTAATTTAGCTATTGCTTTTAATTTTTCTCCATCTGATCCATGACTACCACGTCCAATTATGTGTCTAAATACTTTTGAGTTTTAGCAGCAAAGGTGTATTTTGTAAGTTTCACTGATAACTCCACCTTTCCTAACTCAGACAGGACTTTATCTAGGTGTACTAAATGCTCTTCAAAAGTCTGCGAGTAAATTGTAATATCTGTAATAAAGTCTGCGATCTAATCTATGGTTACCAAAACTAAATGCAAAACTGGTGTACAAACGATAAATAGACAATAAGACTTCTTCACACACCATAAATTTAAAGCCAGCACAACCGGCTTCGAAAGGACGTAGCCTTCCTTCATCAGGTGCAAAAAACACGTGCTACTGCCTTGGAGGCAAAAGCAAGAGCTTGCCCTGCTTTCAGTCTTGCTTTTGCCTCCAAGGCAGTAGCACGTGTTTTTTGCACCTGATGAAGGAAGGCTACGTCCTTTCGAAACCGGTTGTGCTGGCTTAAAATTTATGGTGTGTGAAGAAGTCTTATTGTCTATTTAATATATGGTTAACCATTCTGGCTTGATTGGGTTTATTGCTTTCTGAAATTCCCCGTCATCTTGATCAAATATTGGAGTTTCTTCTACGTTTCCAAATTCTGCATCGTCTTCTAATATCAGATTTACTGCCGACACTTTTGCTATATATGGACGTAATTTATTCTGGTGTACGACTTTGATTGTACCATCTGCTAATTTCACTACAAATGAATGAGGACTTCTTTGTTTGGCTATTTCCGCCGGACCTTTGATAGAGTTTATTTTGTGAATCTGGTATTAGCAGAATTACTTCATCTCTCACTACAAATTGTCTATTGGATAAACCTTAGATTATATAGTGATGTGCCATTCTTTCTTGTTGGATTAGTGTTTTGCGATTTGCTTTTAGCGCTACTTGTGCAAGTTTCTTCTTCAGTTCCTGCAGAAATATTGATATGGGTTTAGTGTCAAGTTGTAAACCTTTGTTTTCTCCAGTCCAGGAATCCCTTAAAATAGACGAAGGTCCTGTGTGTTCGGCCATACATAAGTTGAAATGGTGCTACTCACGTAGTACTGACTGTTCGGTATTTCCCGGTATGCCCATAATATGAAGGGTATATACAGATGCCCCTTTCTTCCTTGTTCTCTGATAGTGTGGCGTAGCATCTGCTTCAAAGTTTGATTAAATCTTTTTACTAACCCATTAGATTGAGGATGAGATGGAGTAAAGAATCTTCGACTTGATCCTATTATCTTATAAAATTCCTGTGTCAAACTTGACTTGAAGCATGACCCTTTATTGGATGCAATCGCATTTGGTATCGTATCGTTGTTCTAGAGAAAATTTCTAATAATGCTTCATAAACACCTTTTGTTGTGAGATTCCTCAATTATATTGCTTCTGCTCATCTTATATGTTGATATACGAGGCACAAAATATACTTATGTCTTTTGGAACTCGCTGGCTAAATTGGTCCTATAATATCAATATTTACCACTTGGAATGGTAACCCTGGTCTAACTACTGGAGTAATTGGTGGCCTTTCTTTTGTTTTTATAGGTTTTCTTAACTGACATTCCGTGCATGTGGCACAATATTTCCGTATATCTTCTTTCATATCGGGCCAATAAAATGAATAACGAATTCTCTCTGTTGTCTTCCTAGTTCCTAGATGACTTCCAAAAACTGAATTGGGTTATAACTTTAATACTTCCTTCCTTCCACATTTTGGTAGGACCAACTGTCCTGTATCTTCACCCACCATCTTATCTTTGTGAAAGAGTACATCTTGTGAAATGTAGAAATTATCATTTTTCTGTTTAGCTATTTGCCATATCTTTCGCAATTTTAAACATTCTTTCTGCTCCACAGCAAACTGACTGAGAACCTTCTGTCTCCTCCTCAGAGTCTTTTTCTGAGAGAACCTCTCCATCGCTTGAGTCTATTCCAGACTCTCCTTTACCCGTATCAGAAAGAGTTTCACTTTCTTCCTTCTCTTTTTCTTCAAAATTTTCTACTCTCCCTTGTCCCACATGGCATCGAGCTACATTCTTTTCTCCTGATTCCGTCTTACCTATTAATTGCTCATGAATGTCCGGAGAGAATTAACATTTCTTCGGACAAACCGTCAACTACCGCACACCATACTAGTGTGAGTATCACATTAGTAGATCTTCCCACTGGTACTGCTAATGGGATTTGGGCTAGGTCGCACTGTATTGGTGGACCGAAAATACCTTTCAAGAAAATTATCCTTTCCTTGCCTAAGGGTATATTCATAACTTTATCTTTTCTCACTACAGTAATTTCGGTTCCTGAATCTATTACTGCCTCTACAATTTGTCTATATACACTAATCAAGGTTCGGATTAATATACACAATCCGCCCTTTACATTGTTTCTATCTCTTACATATCTTAAATATCCACTTACATAACTTAAGTATCCTATCTCTTACATATCCACTTTTGCCATGACAATTCCTTGCTTAACACTGGCATGTGGACTCTGTGATCTGTTCACCCTGGCCACCCTTTCTGATTCTGATCGTGGCATAAACTTTTTCTCTCGCCATCTTGGGCAATCCCTTTTAAAATGATTCCGTGATCCACAAAGAAAGATTCAAACTTCTTACTATCCAAATTTGGTCCTTCTCCTTTTATCCATTTCGATTCCAATTCCTTTTTATATGTTCACTGAGATTCTTTTGTTATACCTTCAGCCTCATGTGATTTTTGATTATCATAATACGTATATCTGTCAGTAGCCCTTACTTTTACTTTATATGATTTTCCTTTCGCTGAGTAAAATAAATCACATTCCTTTGTCAACTCTCCAGATTTAAGCCAACCATCACCTTGTTTTATATTTATTGCCGTTGCTGTTTCATGATCCAGAGTTTCCATAATACGATCCGATATTATTAGTTCTTTCAATATTTTAAGTCTTTCACATCCTTCAATTTACAATAATATCCCCATAGAGAAATTAATCTAGTTGTAAACTGAATGAAATTTTCTTCATCTCTTCTTCTTGCTTTCTTGAAATTTCTAAACATGTTTGTGCCGAAGGTTGATTTTCTCTTAGTATTATTTCTTTTAAAAGCTCGTATTCTCCGTAACTTTCTCCTTGCACATTTACACTACTGGCCATTAAAATTGCTACACCAAGAAGAAATAATAATAACGGAATGAAATTTGTTGGACACATACATTATTGTAGGAGGAACAATTGATTAAAATTTCAGGAAATTTGGAGTAATATGTACTGAGAAAACAGTACATAAAGCAGTGACCTCTGTGAGCAATAACAGCACATATCTGCCTAGGCATCGAATCGAACAGCGATTGGATGACATGTACGGGTAGAGCACTTCATGAAGTTTTAACACGATGCCACAATTCATCGATCGAAGTTACTGGTGAGTGGTGGGGAGGCCAGTCGCTTTTCAATCGCTGTTCGATTCAATGCCTAGGCAGATAAGTGCTGTTATTGCTCACAGATGTCGCTGCTTTATGTACTGTTTTCTCAGTGCATATTACTCCAAATTTCTTGAAATTTTAATCGATTGTTCTTCCTAATGTATGTTTCCAACAAATTTCATTCCGCTATTATTATTCCTTCTTGGTGTAGCAATTTTAATGGCCAGTAGTATATTAACATCTGAGCACCTCTTTAGCCCAGTAAACACAATAATATTTGAAATTTTGCTTCATAAGGTACCTTTAAACTTGTAAACGCCTTCTCTAGACTATCAAAAAATAATCCCAACCTTCTTTCTTGGCAGGTATCTTTACTGTTAATAATCTAATACTTTTCATGTATTCTTCGATTGATTTTGACTTTTCTCTAGATGCAATATTATCATCATCGAGACGTTGTTTTTCAATAGAGTTTGACCTTTGTAACCCTAAATTTTCTAATTCTATTCTTTCTTCTGCTTCTATCCGTAATTTTCTTTCTTCTGCTTCTATCCGTAATTTATTTTCTTCCATTTCTCTTTCTCTCTGTAATTTATTTTCTTCTTTCTGTTGCTGTCTTTCCCTTTCTTCTCTCTCCTTCCTATCGTCGATGATAATCTGTAGCATCTGTTTTACAGATCCTTCCTCATATTAAGTTCAAGATAGTTTTCCTAAGTTCTATAAATTTTCCGCCTTGCGGTACTTCTTCTCTAAGATTTTCTATTATTAACGCAAAATCTTTGTCATTTCCCTTCATTAAGTATGCCATCGTTGCTATGGTAACCTTTGAGTTTTAATTTTATGGAATAATTTTATTTACTCTTATTATTTTTACCAATTCTAGAATGATTTAATTAAATTAATATAAGCTGATTTACATATTCAAACACATTTATTACAATAACTACTATAGTCCTTATTTATATTCTTCGTATTTAAATTTAAATTTATCTTTCAATACCAAGTAGTAATTATTCCGTTATATAACATTTATATCGGAGCATGTAAATGTATAATTATAACAATGATAATACACGGTTTTTCAATTTTCTTACCTTATTCTTTCTTTTTCGTAAATGCAACAACATTTACTTCATATTATCGGTAAGAAAAGTCCCACTTCTGATACCATTTATATATATGTCGCACACTTCGCTTTAGTTGAAATGACTTTATATATATGTCGCATACTTCGCTTTAATAAAAATGACACAGGCCGAATTATCTGTGTGTAATTTATTCTTCTAACAGCTACATCAGTCCAGACCTTCTTTTTTTAAAAAGCTCCAGCTCCAGGAAAAATATTAAGTCTTTTCACCGTTATTCTATTCCTCAAAAATCCTAATAAACAATAAATACCAAACCAGATCAAACCGTTTTTCTCTCACCCTTTTCTTTTCTTTTTTTTTTTTCCTTGCATGTGCGCGGGGTTTTTATTTTCTAAATTCAATATTATATTAATTTTTATAAACCAATGGTGTAATTTTTATTTTTATTGTATATCTTTTTTTCTATGCTTTTAATCTCTTCTTTTTATTTACTTTTGTGATAATTCTAATTTGGATATTTAGCTATTTTGGCTAAGAAAGTATCCAGCTTACTCTCTTGGCTATGAGTTTTCCTCACGGACGTGACAATTATTATTAATATTACTAGCGAGCTTCGCCCGCTAGCGGGTCAGTATTTTCAAATGAATCACTATAATGACTGAATTCTCAAAATCTCTCAATCACTATAATTAATGAATCACTAACAGTAACTTTTAGTGTTAAGAAAAGAAAGTTTTAAAAAAATCATTTCTGATTGGGTAAAAAGTCAGCCCGGGTCCCCACTGCCTTCGGCAGCGCAGTCCCATGCGCGCTGCGCGCGCACAACTTACGCGATCCACGTGCTGCGCGCGCGCATTCCTTCCCTGATCCTTCGTGCCCCCTAAAAAAAAAATCATTTCTGATCGAGTAAAAAGTCACACCGGGTCCCCACTGCCTTCGGCAGCGCAGACCCATGCGCGCTGCGCGCACATATTCCTTCTCAAGTCAAATTTTTATTCTTAAGTAAATTTAAAAAATCATTTCTCATCGGGTACAAATTCGGACCGGGTCCCCACTGCCTTCGGCAGTGCAGACCCGTGCGCGCTGCGCACGCACAAGTTAAAGGATACACGCACCGCGCGCGCGTATATACCTTCCCTGACACTTCGTGCCCCTTAAAAAAAATCATTTCTGATGGGGTAAAAACTCACACTGGATCCCCACTGCCTTCGGCAGCGCAGACCATTGCACGCTACGCGCGCACGTGTTAAAGTATACGCGCCCTGCGTGTACATATTCCTTCTCAAATAAAATTTTTATTCTTAAGAAAAGAAAATAAAAAAAATCATTTGTCATCGGTTAAAAGGTTGGACCAGGTCCCCACTGCATTCGGCATCGCAGTCCCGTGTACGCTGCGCGCGCACAAGTTAGGGGATACGCGCGCGGTGCACGCCTATTTCTTCTCCACCCTTTCAGGCTCTCCTAATTAACCTACGTATACCAATTTTGAACGATTTAACTCATTTAGCTGAGATGCAAAAGAAAACGTAATCAGGAGACCTCAAAACTGGTAAATGTGGTGAAAACTCTCGATAATTTAAAAGAACTTTAAAATATCTTTCGAATGATGTATTAAAAATAATTTAATCATAATTAGAAATTGAAATATTGAAATTTGAAAATATTACAGCGCCATCTGGCGGTAGAAATTTCTGTATTCCTCTGTTCGATTCCAATTCAAAAAAGCTTTCTAATTATGTATTACTTATGAAATTATTTTAATTAGTAGCTGAGATACAAAAGAAAACTAATTCAGGACACCTCAAAACGTGTAAATCTGGTGAAAACTTTCGATAATATAAAAGAACTTTAAAATATCTTTCGAATGATGTATTAAAAAAAAAAATTAATCATAATTTGAAATTGAAATATTGAAATTTGAAAACGTTACAGCGCCATAAAAGAAAACTGATTCAGGTGACCTCAAAACGTGTAAATCTGATGAAAACTTTCGATAATTTAAAAGAACTTTAAAATATCTTTCGAATGATGTATTAAAGAAATATTGAAATTTGAAAATATTAAAGCGTCATCTCGCGGTACGAATTTCTGTATTCCACTGTTCGATTCCAAATCAAAAAGGCGTTCTAATGATGTATTACTTATGAAATTATTTTAATTAGTAGCTGAGATACAAAAAAAAAAAACTAATCAGGAGCCCTCAAAACCTGTAAATCGGGTGAAATATCGCGCGCGGTATACACCTATTTCTTCCCCACCCTTTCAGCTCCTCCTAATTAACCTACGTATACCAATTTTGAATGGTCTAACTCAATTAGCTGAGATGCAAAAGAAAACCTAATCAGGAGACCTCAAAACGTGTAAATCAGGTGAAAACTTTCGATAATATAAAAAAAAACATTAAAATATCTTTCAAATGATGTATTAAAAATAACACCTCAAAACGTGTAAATCTGTTGAAAACTTTGAATAATATAAAAGAACTTTAAAATATCTTTCGAATGATGTATAAAAAATAAATTAATCGTACTTAGAAATTGAAATACGCGTATTAGAATATTGCAATTTCTAATCGCAGTACCAAAAACACGTGACCTCGTTAAATACCAGATGTTTATCGCTTTTTTTTTTTTTATTGCTTCCGTGGAGCATGAGTAATGCTCTCTCTGAACAAGTTGCCATAGTGATGAAAACCGACCGCTGCTTCATTTGACGGAATTCAATCTGGAATGAAATTCGCGATTTCCAATGCTTTAAAGGCTAAAATTAAAAAAATTATAACTCATTCAGTTTTTCAAATTTTCTCTCAATCTTTTGGGAATTCAAATGTTTAAGCAAGATCTATATACGAAAAAAAAAAAAAGAGAAATGATTTATCTCTAAACGCTTTTGAGTTATAAAATGTTTTGTGAAAAAATCGATGTTTTGTAAAATCTAAAAATATGGATCGCTAATCCGTATTTTGTACAAATGTTTATATGGTTCGAAAGAGGATTAAATGGCCTTTCTTTATATACCAGTCGTGAAGAAATGGAAGAGTTACACGGTCGTACAGGGCGTTTCAAAAAAGACGATTGCGAAAAAGACAAATTTTCGACCCTTTTTAAAACTTTTTTTTTAAATATAAAAAATCCGTATTTAAAAAAAAAAAAAAAATGTACCGTAAGAATCGGTAATAAATGCTCTTTCTCGTGGTACAGGGGTATTTTCGATATTTCCAACAGATCGAAAGCGATCGCTTTACAAAAACCCACGAAATTTCCTCTTTCTAGTTCTGCTTTCGAGGTAAGCGGTCCTGGTCGAAAATGGCGGACGCCTCCGATTTCGAATCGTTTTTTCGTTAGACAATGGTCGACATTTCAATTAATATCTCCGCTAATTAGGGTCGCATCGTTTAGCAAATTAGATAACCTCAAGATCTGCGATAAATTCTCTGTCCGACGGTACCTGTTCGAAATCCGTGCGACCGTTAGCGGCCGAGCCTTTGCTGTTTCAAGCCGTTTCTCACACACACAAACACACGCACACACACAAACACACACACACACACACGCGCGTACAGATTTTAATAATATAAGGAGATTATTATTAATGTCAGCTTAGCACTTAAATAATAGTTTTCAATAAGCATACTCTTAACAAACATTGTTATTAATAAATTATTCCTTTCATCTCTCACATATATTTGATAACATTTTAAGCTATAAAAACCATAATATAGATTTTTACTTACACAAAAAATATAATAGATATATAAATAAAAGTAAGCCGTAGAAATAAATTTGCAAATTAAAAAAGAAAATTTAAATTGCTCAGTGTTCTTTTTAATGAAACTTGTTTACGCATCTGATCAAAACACATGACACAAATTAATTAGATCGCTGATTCGATAATAAAACACTTTAATTTCACAATATAACATTTGTTCGGCTCAAAAAGCACGAACTCGCACGAACACATTTTTCTCCTCTTATTCCATTTCGTATTCCACAGTAGTCTCGCAGAAACGGAATATCACACTTTTCCGGAGGGGTGTAGGAAGCACAAGCATGTGCGGCACGTAATACTCATTGGAGAAATGTCAATACAGAACATCCCGCCCCACCTTGCAATGTTTTTAAACATTCAAGACACGTATAATAATTACTCAATTCTAAAATTACAATATCACAAATAAAATTAAATACTTATGAAATAAAACACACTATATACATATAACAATAATGACACATTTAAAGAACACAAATAATTTTACTTATTTATTCATGGGTAGGAGACACAACTTTGTGATTGGACGTTTATAAGTACCCAAGGCAGTTTTAACTTCAACTACTCTTACTTTTGAGTCTTTGCCTGGGTAAGTAGCAGAAATTCTGCCCAATGACCACAGACATGGGGGCAAATTATCTTCTTTGATAACGACCAAATTTCCTACCTCCACATTATTTTTCTCGAACTTCCACTTGCTCCTCTGCTGCAAGTTGCTCAAATAATCAGAGCTCCACCTCTTCCAGATCACTTGAATAAATTTTGTTAATTTTTGCCAATGATCCAGCCTATTTTCACCAATATTTGTTAAATCAGGCTCAACCATTGATGTAATAGGTCGACCAATCAAAAAATGGGAAGGGGTTAAGACATTAAGATCGTTTATATCCGCCGACAAAGGAACAAGTGGTCGAGAATTTAACATTCCCTCAACTTGGATTAAAACTGTTAGAAATTCTTCATAAGTTAGTTTTGAATTTCCAACAACTCTCTTTAAGTAATACTTAATGGATTTAACTCCAGCCTCCCAGATACCTCCAAAATTTGGGGCTCTAGGGGGGAGAAATTTCCAATCAATACCTTCTGATGACATGAAATCGGCAAGTTTTTCATCTGGCTGGTTTACTAATCTGTGCAATTTTTTAAGCTCAGCATTCGCGCCTACAAAATTTTTAGCATTGTCAGTAAAAAATTTTGCACACTTGCCCCGCCGAAAAATGAACCTTTTAAGAGCTGCAATAAATGAGGCTGATGTCATGTCAGACACCACTTCCAAATGCATTGCCTTAGTAACAAAACAGATAAATATACATACATAAATTTTATGGTACACACCTTTCCTTTGACCCCTATACATAATATAAAAAGGTCCGCAGAAGTCCGCTCCAGTAATGTTAAAGGGAAAGGTTTTTCTCACTCTCTCCTCAGGCAAATCACCCATTAATTGGTCGATTACCTGAGGTTTTGCTTTGAAACAGGTTACGCAATTATGCACAATTTTTCTACATGTGCTTCTCCCATTAATTATCCAAAATTGTTGCCTGATTTGGTGCAGTAAAGCTTGAGGTCCTGAGTGCAAATACTTTACATGAAAATAATTAACAATTAAATCAGTTAATCTATGTTTAGAAGGCAACAAAATGGGGAACTTTCTGTCGTAATTCAAATCACTATTACTCAACCTGCCTCCTACCCTTAAAATACCATCCTTATCAATAAAGGAGTTTAGATTTGCAAGGGGGCTGGTTTTGGATCCTTTTTTGGCACCCATTTCCTCCTGAAAATGTTGTCTTTGAACCATTTTTATAATAAAAAATTCAGCTCTTTTCAATTCGGCGGCTTCTAAAGGACCGCTCCTCTTTCTTTTCCCCCGGCAGTTCTCTGTGAACCTGAAAATAAAGCTTAAAATACGAATAATTTTAAAATATTTGTTTATAAGTAACAAATATTTTGAGAAAATTGTCAATAAAGGAGTCAACATTAACACTGAAAGAAAATAAGTTAGAGTCACTAATTTTCAGTTCCTCATGAAAGTCACTTAAAGTAATCGCTACTGGAATGTCTCTTTTAGGATAGTCATCCCCAGTAAGGAACCTTGGTCCCCTCCACCATAGTTCATTCTCATTGAGCTTATCTGGGTCTACACCTCTTGAGATTAAGTCCGCGGGATTTTCCCCGGATGAGACATATCGCCACTGTTGTACATCTGTAAGTTCTTGAATTTTGGCCACTCTATTGGACACAAATGTCTTAAGTTTGAAGGGTTCCTTCTGTAGCCAAGAAAGAATTATCATAGAATGGCTCCATAAGAATATGTTGTTAAAGTCCATTTTTAGAGCTGCTAGCACGCGTTCGATCAGTTTTGCCAACAACAACGCTGCGCATAATTCTAAGCGCGGTATAGTTAATTTCTTTAGTGGTGGATCTTTAGTAGTCCCTGGATTTACTTGTCACCAATTGTATAGAAACTTCGCCAGATTGCGACTTGGATTTACAATATATATGACAGCACCGTATGCCAGTTCCGATGCATCGCAGAAACCGTGAATCTCAATTTGTACTGCCGATGGCAGCACAATGCATCTTTCTACTTTCATCTCTCTTATGGACTGCAAAGATACTGTAAATTTACGTCAATCCTTTGATTCTTTCTCTGGCAGGAGGTCATTCCAGTCAAGCCTTATTAACCAAAGTTGCTGCATAAAAATTTTAGCCTTTGTGATAACAGGTCCTAATAACCCCAAAGGGTCAAACAATTTCGCAATAAGTGACAGCACTGATCTTTTAGTAATTTCTGTTAAATCTGCACAGTTCACCTTAAATAAAAAAGCATCTAAATTATGCTGCCAACAGACACCTAAAGTTAAAGATTCCTCTCGTTCAGCAAACTCATAGTTTGCATCATCATTTTTAATGAGCTCGGGGTGATTACTGTGCCACTTGTGCAAAGACATTCCTGCAGACTCAAGAATGCCTATTAGCTCATTTTAAATAATTTTAGCCTTTTCCAAGGAGCTAGCTCCAGTTAGGACATCGTCCATATAAAAATCCTCTCTTAGTACTGGAGCTGCGTTAGGGAAATTTGGCTCTTCATCTTCGGCTAACTGTTTTAATGTTCTCATAGCTAGAAATGGTGCACTGACCGTTCCGTAAGTAACAGTTAGTAACTCGTATGTTTTGGGGGGTTCATGAGCACTGTTGCTCCATAAAATTCTTTGTAAAGCATGTTGACTCGGGTCTATTAAAATCTGTCTGTACATCATTTTCACATCTGCTGTGAACGCATAAATGTATCTTCTAAATCTTATGATAATAGAAAATAAATTTTCCTGAATGACTCCTCCATTATATTGGAGTGAATTTAAAGATAAACTATTGGAAGATTCACTTGAACAGTTAAAAACAACTCGCAGTTTGGTTGTAGTTTTATCCGGTTTGTATATTCCATGATGTGTCGCATAATAACATATTTTGGGTTCTTTTTCCTCAATTACTTCTCTAAGATGACCCAATTCTTTATATTCTTCTAAAAAACTTTTATAAAGGCTTAAATACTTTTCATCTTTCGATAATCGGGTCCACAGCGATCTGAGTCGTTTAAGAGCAACCTCACGAGAATCTCCTAAGCACGAAGGATCAGTTTTAAGAGGCATCGATACTACGTATCTCCCCTCTTCACTTCTCCAATGAGTTCGCGAAAAATGCTCTTCGCAAATAGAATTTTCTCTAGATTTGGTTACCCCCCTTTCAACATTCTCAATTTCCCAGGATTTTTTTAAAGTTGTATTTAGATCCCCATGAAGAATCAGACCGCAATGACCCATACTCGCACCTTGTTGCTCGAAACTACCTGAAGCAACATAGCCAAATTTTGTGTTCTGTAACAACAAAGAAGAATTTTCCGCATATATCTGTCCTGGCGTAAGTAACTCATAGAAAATCTCTGCACCTAACAATATATCTATTTCACCAGGGATATTAAAGCTATAATCCGCTAAATGGACTGTATCTGACACCTCAACATTTACATCAATTATCCTCTGAGGAACAAGGTCGGTGATTTTCTTAACTATGAACATATTTAGATTCCTCTGAAAATCTCCCGTCTTATTTGCTATGGTAGCTCTCACGCAGCCCTTTACGACAACTGACGAATCGTTTAGACACGAAATCAAAGTATTTATTTTTTCTGCTTTGAGCTGTAGACGATTTACACATTTTTCACTGACTAGGCAGACTTGACTTCCCACGTCTAACAAGCATCTACTCTCAACCCACTGATTATATTTATTTTTTATCAGCGCTCGAATTGTGCTTAGCAAAACATTTCTAGTGCTTACAAAACTCGTAGCAACAATCGAGTCTGTATTTACAGATTTCACCTGAGTTACTTGACTATTTGCCCCTACTCCATACACCTGACCGCCAATGCCAATCTCAGAATAACTTGTATTTTGATTTTGCGAATTTTGTCTCAAATCCCTATTTACATTCTCATTGGAAAAGTGAAGAAGTTGATGACGTGGTTTCTTACACATGAAACAATTGCGCACTTTACATTGTCTGAAATTACAGTTTTGCAATAAACACTTAAAGCAAGCCTTAGTATTTTTTACAACTTCTACCCTCTCGTGTGGCGTTAGCCTTTTAAACTGCGGGCAGTTCTGGAGTAAGTGAGATTCATTACCCTTACACAAACCGCATTTGTTATATTTCATCTCTGACAAAAATACATTAGCACCTTTATTAAACTTACGAGATGAATTGTAATTCTCAGGCTGTTTACCTCGCGAAGTTGTGTATAAGTCAACCTCCTGCGCTAATTTTAAGGGATTAAACCACTCATTTCCTTGTCTAATACTTATATGCGACGCGACCTCTTTATCTAAAGTTTGGAAGATTTTATCCGCTACAATTAATTGGTTTAGTGTATCAAAATCCGAAACTTTTCTCAGTTTCAAATAGTATTCCCAATTTGTTTTTAACCGAGACGCAAATTGCACGCATGTTTCGCCATGTTGTCTAGTCGCCTTTCGAAATTGTTCCAAACACGCCATAGCAGTGGGTTCAAATTCTCGCAAAATTAATGATTTCACTTTCTCATAATCTCCAATTTCCGCATCTTTTAAATATGTAATTATATTGGAAGCCTTTTCGCCTACTAAATTTAAAAGAATTTCCGCTTTATATTTGCTTGGAACATCCTTCGCTACAAAGGCTCTCTCTAAAGAAGCAAAAAATAAACACCAGCTCTCAGGCTTACTAGGCAATTTTATAGTTAATGTTCGAACACTTTTTATTAGTGCATCTAAATTACACGACTCAGAATCTTTATCACTATTGACTTCCGATTTATTTTCAGATTTTAATTTCTGAAGTTCTAACTCAGCTTTAACCCTATCAAGTTTAATTTTCTCCAATTCCAGAAGTCGCTGTTCACCATTTTTTCGTTCATCAATTATTGAATTGCCGATAGAAATTACCTGCCCTGGATCCGACTTATACAACGCACTGCTTGATATAATACTATTTAATTCAGCCACGGTCATTTTTTCATTAATTTTTTCCCCTATTTCTTCGGCTATAAGCCTCAGATCGCTTTTTATTGCGTTTTTGAACATATTTATATTTCTCAATTTACTTTATAATAAATAAAAAAGAGGAATAATCTCACTTACTCAAATAACGAACACTTAAATCACGAGTACTAAATAATCACAAACAATAAAATCAAAAATAAATTCAATCAAAAAAAGGGAAAAGAATTTGCTCTTACCTCAGATCACTGCGATCCCTATTTTCTATCACTAAGCTGGTGTAATTCATAATTCCTCTCACAAATAACAAGTATTGTTCACAAAAAACACGTATTCTTCACAAATACCACTGAGTTTTCACTAATAACACGCATTCGTAATTAATCAGCAAAATAAACAGCCATTCTGTTCAGTTACTTTCCACCAATGTTCGAAAAACATTGTTCATTACGCAATTCGAAACTAAATTATTAACACCTATCACTCGTTAAATTATACTTATTACTCCGGCCTCTAGGACCAGATGTTTACGCATCTGATCAAAACACATGACACAAATTAATTAGATCGCTGATTCGATAAAAAAAACACTTTAATTTCACAATATAACATTTGTTCGGCTCAAAAAGCACGAACTCGCACGAACACATTTTTCTCCTCTTATTCCATTTCGTATTCCACAGTAGTCTCGCAGAAACGGAATATCACACTTTTCCGGAGGGGTGTGGGAAGCACAAGCATGTGCGGCACGTAATACTCATTGGCGAAATGTCAATACAGAACAAAACTAAATTTGATTATCTTATTGATGCAAAAAATGGAGAATATTTAAAACAGATAGTCTAGAAGAGGAAAGTTTTTCTCATTTCGTTATTTAATTTTTTTGGGGTTATAGTTATATATATACACTTCTGTCACAAAAAAACATATGCACCCAGAAGAAATCGAACCAAATTCACGAAACTCGGTACAAACGTAGTCTGGTAAGAGATATGGAAATGATTAAAATTTCAACGCCAATGAGACAAGGCTAAGCACGTTATGCGCATCTCAATTGCGCAGCTGGGCAAGTTTGAAAGCATGATTTCTCGCGCCGTAGAGCTATTTAAACGTATCTGTCGACTTTGATAGACGATATTGTGACTTGAGATGCCTCTGAGACGTAACCGGCGGCAGTACCGACAATTGTCGGATAGTGAGAGGGGCCATATAGTAGGCCTCAGAGAAGCAGTTTTGTCGTTCAAACATATCAGCCGCCACCTCGTTCGGAGCGATATGGTAGTTGCTCGGGATTGGTAACAGTGGGTCACGGAAGGGAGAATCAACCATTGTGGAGGGTCAAGACGTCAGGAGCGCAAATGAACACGAGGATCGCGCAATCATAAGAGCGACCCAACCGCACCAACAGCGTCATTAGCCTCGATTTAATGCCATTTACCACATTCTAGGCATCCAGTAGTATCAAGGGAAACCATTCGGAGACGACTGGCCGACGCTGGTATAAACAGCCGACGTCCATTAAGACCCCTACCCCTCACCCCACATTATAAACAGTGTCGACTGTCTTTTTGTCGACCCAATGCAAGCTGGAGTGTGACCGACTTAACGTGTGATCGTCCGTGGTGAATTATGATTCAGTCTCAGTGCTGATGACCAGCGCACTCATGTAGAATCGGCCAGGCCAACGGTCTGATCCGGCATTTATTGTCGAGCGGCATACTGCTGTTACATGAGGTGTAACAGTGTGGGGAGCGATCTGTTGGGACACACGATCACCTCAGGTCGTCTTTCACGGTACTATGATGGCTCGCAGCATTTTAACGCCGATTGTGCTGCCTATTCTATGAAGCCTCCCAGGCGTCATTTATCAACAAGACAACGCTCACCCATATACTGCTCTACTCGCCCAACAATGTCTTCAAGAATATGACATACTCCCATGGACTACCAGGTCATCAGACCTCTCGCCAATAGAGCACAATGGGAAGTGCTAGGAAGGCAACTGCAGCCGTGTTGGAATACTGGTGAATTAACTGCTCAGTTGCAAAGGTAATAGCATAATCTTCCGCAGGGTGGTATAGACGACCTAATTGATTCGATGCCACGCCGTGTTTCGGCTTGTATAGCTGCCAGAGGTGGCTTTACTACTTACTGATTTGTAACCCTTTTCCTGCCTTAACTTCTTAATAAAACGATCTTTTGTTCTTAATTTTTAATCATTTGCTTATCTCTTCATACACTACACATATGTTAAGTTTCGTGATTGTAGCTCATTTGCTTCTGGGTGCATATATTTTTTGTGACAGAGTGTATATTGTGTAATTAACTGTACGTGCAATTACTCCGTAATATCCAGAAAATTTTTTAAAGCTAAAAATAGATAATTAAAAATGTATAAAAATTTGTTTATTTATGAGATTATATTCTATTTAAAAAATCTCTGTTTTTAAATTGCATATTTTATCGACTAAAAAATTGAAGAATACAATTTTTTTTTTTCTTACAGTCAACTTTGCATTTTGAATGATAGATTTTAATATGCATATTTTCAACAATTCTTTTTTATTGATTATTTGATACCTTTCCGATATAGTGTCATATTTTAATCAAAAGACAGCTGAGAATATTTCGTGCTCTATATGTACACAATATTATAGCCTTTTACTTACTCAAAAAATATAATAAATTAATAAATAAAATTAAGGCTTAAAAAAATGCCTTTTTTATAAAATAATAATAATAATAATAATAATAATAATTTTCTATTGTAACTAATTTTGATTATTTCACAAATATAAAAAACTAGCATGATGTGGCCACCACATGACTTTCTTCTATATGATTTTACACAAAATTCATTGAATAAAAATTATTTACTAAATTATTAAATTATTTTTCATCATAAATGCAGACGATTTTTATTTGACAGTATTATTTTATCACTAAATGCCGAAAGATATCAATTTTTTGCAAATCAGAAGAAATACTTTTTTTTTTTTTTTCGTTAAAAGATAAAAAAAATCTATAACTTTGTTTGATATTATCACAGATCTATAGTTCAACCATTCATTTTAAAGGTATTGACGAGATCTTTCGATAGATACCCATATTCAAAATTTACTCCCCCCGGGGGATACTTCCCCGCCAGGGGGCGAAGAGATGCTCCCACATGCACAATTTTTTTATTAGTTAACTACTACTATTGTAAGTAATTCATATTAATTTTACAATCACACATTTAAAATAACTATCATTATGTACATTTATACGAAATTTCGTCTTATACTGCCATGTTAAAAATTTAAAAAAAAAAAATGCGATCACAGCGCCACCTGTTGAGCAATTGTTTCCCAAATCTAATCAGCACCAGTTTGTATCAGGGCACAACTAAATACCAAGTTTGGTTAAATTTCGTTCATTAGTTCGTGAGTTACATTGTCCACAGAATTTGTGATACACACACTCTCAAGGGAAGTATGAATTAGTAAAACTGCTATTGAAACCAAACCAACTTAAATTAAAGATCATGGTCGAAAACATCGGGTACAGTTCAAATTTGCTGCAACAACCCCCATGGCGGCGAGATATGAATCCCTAATAGTTTTAGTTGTTTCTATAAAAGCCAATAAAACACACATCGTAGTGTGAACAGTTGGTGTAGTGGTAACGTGCTTTACTTCTGATACGTAGATCCTGGGATCAAGGGCGTTTTGTATTTTACTTTTTTTATTTCCACTGAAATATTTATATTTTATGTTTGTATTTAAATTAAATCATTATTTTAAGAGAAAATATTAATTATATTAAAACATTTTTTTTTTTTCAGCGCGGACAACTTAATATTTTTTTTATTTTTAACCAATTTATTTATTTATTTATTTTAAAGGAATTGATAATTTAATGGGAAATACTTGCATATTATAATTAGATAAGATTTTGTTAATGATTATGTTTTATGTAAATTTTTAATTACAATTTTTTAACGACGACAATAATAGCAAGAGTTAATCGTCTGCTCTCAATTGCATTATTTATTCATGCAATTTTTTGCATGAAAAATCTTGATTGAACAACAGCTGCTGTTTAACTATTCGACGTCGCATTTAACTTTTATGTCAAATATTTTATTAATCAACTGTCAAATTTGATGGTGTCGGAAGAACTGATAATAATATTGAACACAATGACAAATTTTCTCAAAATGATTTTATTAATTTATAATTAGTTTACATCTCCAAAAATAGAAAATCTGGGTATATATGAATTTTAAAAATCTAATAATCTCGACGAAAAGCCAAATATTTCGTGATAAACATTAACTGACGGTGAACAAAATTGTAATTCAAATAATTGTGATCAATCTTTTTATATTTCTTGTTCTAATTATGAAAAATACTTATACAGTGGGTTGCCAAATTAATGTGGACACTCATAAAAATCAAGTTATCATGGTTTTTTTCTAAATAAAAATAAGTTATACGCTACAAATGGTACTTACTACTTTATTTAATGTTAATATACATATTTAATAGCTATATATTAAAAAATATATATATAATGAAAACGGAGAAAAGTGTAGGATTATGTAAGGCATTAGTATTTGGTGACATTTCTTTTGGCTGATATTAGTACTTCGATGTGAACGGCATGATTTTTATGCAGGATTTTCACTTTCTTTAATTAAAGGATTGTGATGGCAGACATATAAAACTTTTCCGATCAGTTGCTCCTTGGTTATAATCATTTCCTTGGCAATTTCCTTTTTTGTAATATCCCATAAGGTTTTTTATGTGGTTTATGTAGGATGAATTGCCAGGCCAGGGAAATATTTCGATATTCTTAGCCTGTAAAAATTTGGTAACAGTTTTGGCTTGATGGCAGGGGCCAGAATCTTGCTTACAAACACTAGGCTCACCTTCCAGGAACTATTCTTCCATCTGTGGAAGAAGGCAAGTTCGTAGAACTTCCGTATATTGGTCCTGTTTCGTGGCTCCTTGAACAATTTGTAAACATCCTATACTCTTGGTATTTATAATAGAACAAACCACGACCTTCAGCGTATGTTTAACCCTTTCTACTTTGCCTTCAGGGTGGAACTGATCTCTAGGAAGCCCCCACAAGAAACTGAAAAGTTGACTCATCTGTGAAACCTAACTGAAGTTGAAATAAATTATGGTTTAATTGCAATAAAAGACTTAGAAATCATTAGAACTATTAATAAATATCATATATTACCTTACTGCAAACATCCATAGTCATGTGGTGAAGGTCTCGAATCCAGGCGAGTCATTTATTTTTCAAAGCCTCTGTGAGCTTAGGCTTGCGAATTGGAAGGTGGCTCAGTTTTCGGGGCACAGTTCTCTTTGAACTGGCAATACCTGACTCCTGGACAATCTGATTCAGTGTAACAACACATTTTATCCTGTTTCGTAAGTAAATGTCCCTAATATTTCTGTCTGTTCTGGGTGCATTATACGTTTTCTACCACGCTTACCTGTTCTTTTCGATAAAAGGGACAGGTTTTTGCCAAAATTCACTTTTATTTTATCTACAGCATATTTAGAAAAACCAACAATATCCTCGACTTTCCTCTGGGATTGTTGTGTATGCTGAGGAGAGTTTTAATTTCAGATTTTTTTTTCTCAGAGAAATGTCACTTCCTATGACCATATTGAAATGAAAAATAAATAATTGGGTTATCAAAACGTAGTCAAAATGAATATAATTGTATCTCAATAATTAAACTTTTTTTACGTTATTAAATATTCATCAGAATGCACACTAAATCTCAGTTCTTAGGATCCAAAGTGCACGTTCAACATTACACGTCGAGAGCATATTGAGCATATATTACGTGACAGTCTCAAAAATAACCCTAAGCTCAATATATTTTATTTAAATCACTTAAAATAATGTGTAGCATAATAAAATTTAATAAAAATGCGTTGCAGTAACATGAGAACGACTTTTAGGAATTATAAGTAGCATAAAAATGAAAAAATGCAAAAAATCTCAAGTGTCCACATTAATTTGGCAACCCACTGTAGTTTCATGATGCTTCCACTTTTAATCATAATTGTTATAAATTATCAACCATATTCGTAGCTTTAAACATGATTTTCTCTTTTATACATAATATATATATATATATATATTTCTTAAATTCATGGTCAATACTTTATTAATTAGAATACTCAAAAAAAGAAAAAATCTTAATGTAATAAATATTTTCTTTTAAATTAACAATTTAATTTAATTAAAAACGTAAAGGAAAAAAATTGAAAAAATAAACAAATTATAAAACGGCAATGCGAGGACTCGATCTCAGGACTACCGTATCAGAAGTCAAGCACGCTACCACTACACCATCCGTTCATACTACGATGTGTGTTTTGTTGGTTTTTATAGAAATAACTAAAACTATTAGGGGATATCTCGCCCCCATGGGAGTTTGTACTGTACCCTATGTTTTCGACCATGCTCTTTAATTTAGCTTGGTTTGGTTTCAATAGCAATTTGACTGATTCATAATTCCCTTGTCAAACACGCTGACAAACAGACAGACATTTTCTAAAAACAGTCAAATCGTGTTCAGGACATCCCAAAACTTGTAAATCCATCGAAAACTGGAGTTAGAAAATTTTAACGAATCCAATACTTTCTCTGTATATACATATAGAAGAAAGTAATAAAAAGAGAACAAAATTCAGAGGATTGAATCAGAGGACTGATTCTGTCTAGAAACAAAATAATTTCTCTCACTTCGCGAAAGTAACTCATTTTAATCCCAGTCGTGTAAAATCATTATTAATTAATTCTACGTGTAATTACTCTGTAATGCTCAAAAGCATTCTAAAGCTTAGAAGATGATTAAATGAGTCATAAAATAAGGGAGAAATATATTTTCAGATTATTATACTTTGCACGGATTTTCTTTTGGTTGGACAGAAGAAAATCACTCTACGTTAGGTCATTAAGAATAGGGGTTTATTTAGGCCAGGTAATTAGGAATATATTCCCGATAGCATATAACATTGCTAAAAGGACCGATTTCACCTTTTAATGGATTACTTCAAAAGTATTTTAAAAATTTACTTTGCGGCCTAGCTTGAAGCAATATTTTAAGTTTCGTAGTTTAATTTTTACGTTTTGAAGAACTACTCATAAAATCAGTGAAATCTTTGATTTTGTCATCTAAAAATCATTTTATAATCCATGTTACAAAGTTGCTTTTCTAAAAGCTTTTGAAAAGTTAAACTTTATAGTCATAGGGTAAATAATAATATTATAGTTTAAAAAATTAAAGAAAACGCTTTTATAGAAATGTGAACTAAAAAGCACAAAATATCTATCTTAGTATTAAAATGCAGGGTAAGAGAAAGTCATATCCGTATATCATTCTGAAAATGTAACCACTATTGAAAGGAGCTCTGTTCAATGCTCCTTCATAATATTATACTTTAATTATATATAAATATATGTTTAATATGATAATTAAGATACAATTAAAAGTCATTAATTCAGGAAATAAGTATTTTCATCATGAGTATATCAATTAAACACATAACTAATAATAATATTTTCCAAATGCAAAATAGTCTATTTTAGATTTGAGTTCAGATGAATACCGCTACCTATGGAAAAACATGCAATGATGGAGAATTGCTGTCTGTGGACTGGCAGTGAAGGTGAGTACAAATCTTACCTTCATGACTGACTGATATTGTTTATTACTAACTATTTATAGATATATATTGCTCAATCAGCTCTCTCTCTAAAATATAAAAATATATACGAGGTGTGATCCAAAAAAAGTTTACAGGGCAAATGAAAATGTGTTTATTAACAATAGAAACAAGATACAAATGGGAATCAAGAGACACATCTGGCCTTCACTTTTCCACATACTCGCCAAACCTGTTTAGGCATTTGTCAGAACGTTCGACCAACTTGTTTATCCCGTCTTGGTAGTAATCAGGGCCCTGCTCATTGAGGCAGCTGTTTTCACTGCATCGTCTGAGGTGAACCGTGTTCCGGATAAGTTTCGCTTCAACGCCGGAAAAAGGAAATAGTCCCTTGGAGCCAAGACCCCCTTCCAGACCTCCCACTTGAACCTTTGCAGCAATTCCTGAGTCTGGCGAGCTGTATGTGGCCTGTCATTGTCATGCAGACACCATTTCGCTACCTGTTGTCTACTCATTGCTTTGTCCCCGTATACCTCAACGATTTGTCAGTGAATTTCGGATGCGGCCACATTCATGGCCCATAAGAATCGAATTACCGCTCGCACCTCTATTCGAGACCACTTTCCACAGCTGTTCCTCCACAGCTGTTTTCACTGCGTCGTCTGAGGTGAACCGTGTTCCGGATAAGTTTCGCTTCAACGCCGGAAAAAGGAAATAGTCACTTGGAGCCAAATCGGGGCTGTATGGGGGATGATTCCAGACCTCCCACTTGAACCTTTGCAGCAATTCCTGAGTCTAGCGAGCTGTATGTGGCCTGGCATTGTCATGCAGACACTATTTCGCTACCTGTTGTCTACTCATTGCATTGTCCCCGTATACCTCAACGATTTGTCTGTGAATTTCGGATGCGGCCACATTCATGGCCCATAAGAATCGAATTACCGCTCGCACCTCTATTCGAGACCACTTTTCTAGACGTCGCGCCATTACTGTCGCTCTTAAGTGTCTGCGTACTGACGCTACTTACTCGTAGAACCGCTGTAGGACAACTAGCGCCATCTGTCAACCACCCTGGGTGGAAATATTCGCTCCACAATTATTACGTTTCAAATGCTTCTGCTTGTAAACTTTTTTTTGGATCAACCCTCGTACTTATATAAATATTATTTCTCTGGTATAAAATTGACAGCGCTATTCGCGCTATTCGCGATGTTAAAGATTAAATAATAAATAATTACAAGAGCCAAAACACCATTGTTTTGGCAAAACATAACAGTAATAAATTTCTAATCTAATCTGAACGAGTAGTGCCCGTTACAATTCGATTGGTTTAGTAATTGATCTTGACCGGTTATTCCAAAGTACTGACGTTCGGTTTCTGAATTACTCAATTTTGGATGCTGTTAAAATTAATTAAAGATTTCTTTCAAAAATACGTATTATACATATTGTCTAGGCAGCAATCCCTATTACACATTCATTTTCTTAATGATAATGTGTGTGCTTCCAAATATTGAAGCAGCATGTGCCATACATAACATTATCTGAATCCAAATTAGGGTCGGTCTTATCTTCTAATTAATAAAACTTAAAATGGTGAATATATTTCATTCTTGACTCAATTTGCAATATCACACACAGTATTTCTGTTAAATTGCAATATATAAATACGTTTATTCCTATGGCAAAATAAAAATCGTCGTAATTTACATCATTTCTTCAAAAAGAAATTTAGCATGTTTTATTTATGAACCTGTACGTATTAATGAATCTATATCAGGGTGTCTCTTAAATGGGAGATTTTTTTTTTTTATATTCCCCTTCCCCCATTTAAAGGACACCCTGATATACACGGCTATGCATTTACATCAGAATGTAGTTTAGCTATTCTAAATTTCAAAAGTTTGCTCATATCAAAATTTTCTAGGTCGTTAAAATGGTAATTTGTCAGGAACAGGGCTTTGCACTTCATAAATCAATTAAAACATGGCTGTGTAGAGTTCAAATTATATAATGAAAATTAAGTTTGTTGATCAGTTTGCGTCAAATACAGATGTTAAAATTATAAAGCTGTTAAACGGGGACTGAGACTAACATTTCATGCTTTAAATTCAATTGTTGTTAGAGATGATGACTTGACTTAATAATATAGCTTTGTAAACCGCATTACTATATAAGTGTTATGTTATACATCACAAAAATTAAAGAAACTCTTTTTAAAAATATTTCTTTTAAATTATTAAAGAAATCAATGGAATAATACAATTTATAAGCGGACATTTGCTATTACTTTTAGTATAGTTGAAAATACAGAAAATAGAAAGTAATAAATTTACAATATTATTAAAATATTATTATTATCGCATGAATTTTAAATTATAATTATTAAAGTCTTGGCTTTTCGGTAACACTTTCTCCTAAGTCAATTATAAGGTATAAAATGAATGAGGTGCTTAACTTTATAAACAAACAACATAAAATTAAAATGAAAGCAATGTCCTTATTTTACGTCTTTTCATTAAATAAGTTGCATTAATTCTATATTTTGTAATTAATTAAAAAAACAAGTCTTTCCGGCTCTTTCGGAAGAATAAGTTGATTTCTTTTTTCTTACCAAGTAGCCGCTATTTTGAAACAGAATGGCAGATTCAATTTATTAATGGACTCGCTGAAAATATTTATGAGGGCTATGCACATATGGAGTTTTAAGCAAATAGATTCTTTAGTACCTCTTTCATGTGAGTTTAAAATTTTCAAGTTGTCAGCTCTTTAAAACCAGACGGCGGATCATGTTTGCAAACGAACATACCAAATGAATTTCTAATAAGATAAGTCTACTCTACAAATTTAGTTCGAATCATTTCAGTATTTCAGAATTTATTAAATTTTCAAGCAACCGCAACTTGGAAACTAGTATGTTGTGGCCACCACAAGACTTTCTTCTATATTTTCCTATACAAATTCACTCAGTAACAATATTGAAAAAAAAAAAAAAATCCAATTTTTTTTTCGTAAAAAGTAAAAAAAAAATCAATAACTTTGTTTAAAAGTATCACATATTTATAGTTCAACCATTCGTTTTAAAGGTATTGACGAGACCTTTCGAAAGATACCCATCTTGAAAATTTACTCCCCTCGAGGGGGGACTTCCCCCAGGGGGGTTGACGAGGCTCCTACACATACAAAAAAATTTTCCCAGTTGACTATCTCTATTATAAATAATTCTTGTAAATTTCATAATGATTATTAAAATTATCTTTATGCACATATATACAAAATTTTGTCCTATATCACCATGTTAAAAATTTAGAAAAAGTGGGATGGCAATGCAACCTGTAAGACAATTTTTACCAAAAGTTGATAGGCAATAATTTATGTCAAGGTGCAACTACATACCAATTTGTATGAAATTCTGTGCAGTAGTTCCTGATATACAGTTGCCACAAAATTTTGTCACAAAAACACACACAGACAGACAGACAGACATTTTCTAAAAATGGTCAAATCGTGTTCTACAGCTCTCAAAACGTGTAAATCCAGCAAAAACTCGAGGTCGAAAATTTTTACGAATCCAATGCTTTCTTCTATTGAATATAGAAGAAGGTAACAAAATGGCATAACAAGTTGCTCAGTTAAATAATTCAAGATGTTTGTAAAATAAAGTCTACTGTCCAGCTTTGGTTCGAATATTTATGTATTTCAAAAGTTATCGTGATAACAAATTTCTAGATGCCAGCGCTCTAGCATCTGGAATTTGGAAAGAAAATTGTAGAGGAACTTGCCCAACGAAACCTTTAAAGATATAGGGATGATAAAACCACTGTCCAACTTTGGTTCCAATTGATTGAGTATTTAAAAAATTATCGTCATGATAAATTTTCAAATAGCCGCTACTTGGGATAAAAATTGCGGAGCATGTTGAACAGCAAACTCATCCAAGATATTTGAAACACTGTCGAACTTTGTTCGAATTAGTTCAGAATTTCAAAAGTTACTGTGATGAAAAATTTTCAAGCATTAGCTTGATTTTAAGTGTCCGCAACATGGAAACAAAATAGCAGATGAATTTGTCCAGCAAAATCAGCTAAGATATTTGTATGATACGTTCATTGTCCAAATTTCATTTTATTTAATTTAGTACTTCAAAAGTTATCGTGATAAGAAATTTTCAAGTTGTTACCAATTGGAAATAAAGGAATTGAGTGAGATGCCCAACAAACGTATCTAAGATATTTGAATGATAAATACGTTAAACAAATTTGATTTGAATTGATTTAGTATTAGAAAAATTATCTTAATGAAAAAATTTTAAGTGCCCGCCACTTGGAAACAAATTGGTGGATGTAGCACCACAGCGAACATATCCAAGATATTCGAAACGTAAGTTCACTATCCAAATTTAGTGTGAATAAGTTCAGTATTTCAAAAGTTATCGTGATGGCACATTTTTAAGCGGCGGTTTGATTTCAAGTAGCCGCAACTTGAAAACAAAGTGGTGGAAGAGTTTGCTTAGTATAAAAAATATTTGTACTCTAAGTTCGCTGTTCAACTTTGGTTCGAAATGATTCAGAATTTCAATAGTTATCTTGATTATAAATTTCAAGTGGTATCCTGATTTCAAGTAGCTCCGCTGATTTTAAGGTATACGCCATTTTTAACAAAATGGCGGATATAGTTCATTCATAAACTTGGTTGAGACCCTTTTCTGGTTTATGAATACATACGCTTTTTACAATGTTCAGATTTGAAATTTTCAAGATTCAGGCACTTGAAAAGAAAATGGCTGAAAACTTGGTTAACGAACTAATCGAAAATAGGTTCACTTTAAAACTTTGGGCTGATTTGGTGTAATTTTTCGAAAGATATCGTGATGACGAAAGGTGGATTTCTAAAGGGATTAACCTAGAAAACCATGATAACTTAAATGTCCAGCATTCAAAACAAAACATGTTTGCTTTTTTAATTAAAATAATCTGGTATGTCACTCACACGGCTTTCTTTTACCCAGAAATTTAATGCTATAAATAAAGGTTGGAGATTAAGAGGTAAGATAACGAGTACTGTTATGAAAACCTGTGTCGAACAATTCAAATTACGCTTCGGAAGAGTTTTATATGATAAATATATCTATGTGAGGGGGCTACCGCCCACCTCAACCCCCGTTTCATTAATGCACCTACATTTACATAGAATTTAAATCTGTTAGTAAAAAAAGTTCACTTAAAATTATTCAGACAATTTTCTCACGCAACATTCCTTGAAACTTATCAGTCTTGTTCAAACTTTTCCAGCAACAAATTTAATCACTATTTTAAATTAACTTCAAAATACAACATTTGGATCTCCTGAAATTATTTGTTTTTAAGTCGCTTCAAGAGACACAGAAAAAGATGAAATGTTAACATACTTGACTACGGTAATCAGGAAGACTCAAAATGTGTAAAGCGATGAATATTTAGCTTAAAAACATACATTATTTACCATATCTCTATGAGGAATTCATTTCAATTCCCAAACAGTTTTCCTGGAAATGGCAAAATTTTATTAATAAAGCACGTCCACTAACAACAAAAAAGAATGTTATCGCTTAAATATTCGTAGCCCTGTATATATTTCGAAGATTATATACAAACCACATGGTGCACCTAAATATAATCCTACAGTAATCATACATGGTCCAGCCTGAAGTACACTTCCATCAATTTTCAACTATTGTCGCACTTTCATTTAGTTCTTTTGGGTAGCCCTGTAATCGAACAGTGAATGATTTCCCTACCATATTCTACATGAGACATGTTTTTACGCATATAAAAATATATATATTCGTTTCATTTAGTTTAGTGCAGTGTATAGATGTTAAACTGTACTTACCACCACTTTTCCCCATAGATGTAATGTATCTGAATTTTCTTGGGCGTTCCTGTACACTAACCATTTGCTTCATCTCAACGAAAAGCTTACTGTAGAATACCAAGTTTGGACTTTCTGCTTCTATTTGTTCTTGAGCTATGCTGATGGCACATACACAGACAGACACACAGACCATTTGCTAAAAACATAATTTTCGTATTCAGGGGACAATCAGAACGTGCAAATATAACAAAAACTCACGTTTCAAAATTTGACCCTAAAACAATACTTTCTCTACCTTATTGGTAAGAGATAGTAAAGAACACACCTGAGTAAAATGAAAAAGAACAGGACACAAAACACAGAACAGGATTTTCTTGACAAAAAATATATTAGAAAATGTATAATGATAAAATTTTGTCTGTCGTAGAAGATTAATGTCTACATATTTTTATCGCCCATTTTAATTGCGCTGGTTTCGCGTACTATAGCAAAAATTTGAATTTTTCTTTGAAACTCGTGTTTTAGGCTGATTCTCGTTTTCATTAGCTATAACAGGGCCCCTACCAGAGATATTTTGAACTAATTTTATTATATACACGGAATACTACTTTTCACGTTTTCATACCAGTTTTAGTTCCATTTTAGTAGTTAGATCGAGCTACTATTCACAATGAATAGGGCAGGATTAAAAAAAAAAAAAAGGCATTCTGTATGTTTGTTTGAAACTTTCTTTTTTATATTTAGCTTTATGAATCCAAATAAAATATAAAATTGTAAGAGTTATTTTAAACAATAAGTCTTAGTTTTTTGGTGTTCCTCTCATATGTTAATATATTTAACAAATGGATTTGACGTATTCGTGTTTAACTCCTTCCGTTTATTCCATCTACCAGTGGCATCTAACACATGAATGACTTGAAATTAAATTTTAATAATTTAAACACAATTAGTACAATTCTTTCGTTAAAAAATGTCACGTTTTACAAGAATAACTAAAGCGCAATTCTTTTATTGAGAAAGAAATGTGCTGTTACGATTATGCGTTAAATACTCACGTACATTGTTATTTCTGAACATGCTTTTTTCTGCATTTAAGATTCTTATTATGTTATCTAAATCCCCTCAAAGTTTCTCCCAAGATCGTAGAATTATCCTCTATATACAGAAAAAAAATCAATACGTATAGTTCGTATTCAGTACTACAGTAACCCAATTACTATTCCTAAGAAGAAATTTAAACACAATATTTAGAGCTATTGGTCAAAATTTTAACTTACTTTTTACATTTCCAAAATCTACTGTCTAAGGGAAGTATTGTAATCACGGACAAAAAAAAATTAAGAGATTTTTGTGTATCTATAAATTTTGAGATCTCATGAATAATATTTGCTTTTTATGCGAAAAAATTGGGAGAAAAAAAGGCTCGCACTAGAAGGAATAAATGGACAAAATTGACTAGAAAAAGACATCGAAGCTTGGAAAGGGATTGGGCTTGGAGCCTTGAATCTATCATCGAGGGTTTAATACGCCTCACCTAGTAAATATTTGTGTGTATATATGTGCGTATTCGTTTGTTGCGTGTAATTAAACACCATAGCTTCTAAACTTTTCATTCGTTGGAGCTTAGAATTTGTAGCTGTTTCGTAAATATACATAGCACAAACTGTATAGATTTCCGTGAGTGTAGGACTCATAGTTCTTTTACAGAGACACACATAAAAACTTTTATCATTATAGCCTATGGGCTGAAATTAGTTCAACTGCTCCAACGTCTAAAATCTATTTAGATTTTTTTTTTTTTTTATTCATGAATTCATCAACCGTGAATATTCATTTTAAGTAAATTGGAGTGTAGAGGTTGATATTTTTATTTACCAACTATGTGAAAAATACCAGAGCCGGGAATCGAACCCGGGCACCTCCGCACCTCCGAAAAATGCCTAGCTGGTTGTCAGCCAGGGTAGCTCAGTGGTAGAGCATCCGTGCGTTAAGCGGAGATGCCCGGGTTCGATTCTCGGCTCTGGTATTTTTCACATAGTTGATAAATAAAAATATCAACCTCTACACTCCAATTTACTTAAAATGTCTAAAATCTATATTTGATTAAGATCAAATTTAGTAAGTATATCGCAGTAAGAAAGACACACGTTTCGAGTGCAGTACTTATTTTTTTTTTGCAGGAATAGAAAGTAAAATTTTTATGCATTGAGTTCTATGAAGTAAAATTATTTGAATTTCATTTTAATATTGTTAAAATGCTTAAAATAGCTTAAACTGATATAGGCTACATTTATTAACTAATAATATTCATTAGAGGAAATAGTATTTGTATAATTTATACTATTTTACAATGAAGTACAGAATAATTTACAAATATTACGTCCTAAAGTAGATAATTACTTGATGTTTATTTTAAAGTAAATGAAGCAAATACATGTTTCAATATTTTTCTAGAGAATAGCCGTTACTGAAAACTGATTTTAAAACATGTGTTTTTACTCCTCTCTTTGGTTTTTCCCTTTTTTTAGTTTTACTTTTACCTTCAAGGTAAAACCAAGTTTTACTGTTTAGTTTTACTTTTACCTCCAAGGTATCGCATCTTTTTTTCATCGGAAGAAGACAGACAAGGTCCTTTCGAAACCGATAGTGCTTGTTTTGTTTTCATAGTGTCTGAAAAGGAAATGTGAAGTTTTAATATTTATTGTACACCAGTTCTTTAATTTATAAAATATTTTTTGGGGTTCTGAATATACATATTTTTTACTTTAATCATTCAGTATATAGAATATAAATAATATATTAACTAATATAAATCATCTATTTGAATAAAGAAAATTTTATGATAACTTTAGTTTATATATATATATTAATTAATTAATTTATTTATTTATTTTATCTGAGTGTGTTTTAGATTTGTATCCTTTAATATCAGGAATTCGTATCCTTTAATATCAGGCTTTGTAAATGTTAGTGCATTTTCTCTCCTTTACTACCGAGCATTGTCTTTTTTAATTTTTCGTACGTTTTTTATCTTACGACACTTCATAAACAATCTTATATTATTATTTTTAATAAAATGAGAATTTTCAACAGTGAAAACTTTACTGAACTTGTAAAAAATAAACTGTTCAAATATATTTTAATGCAAAATCTATGTATTTTTTTTTTTCCTTTCGTATTATTATATTCGAAAGATGTAGTCAATATTTTAAAAGTTTATGCAGATAAAATCTTTCTTAGAATTTTAAGAAGATCGAGAGAAAAATGAAATATTACTTTTACATAGAAATACTTTTAAACTGTGAAAAAATTTTCTGAATTTCATGAAACTTTAAGATTAAAAAATAGTGAATGTAGGTACTTTAAAAGTAAAATCTTTAAAATGTTCTTAAAGTATTTTCTTTCAAAACTGGCAAATATATTTCAGATAAAGGGAGAAATAATCTTAGCTGTATATAGGCATTCATGATTATTAAAATAAGCATCCATTAAACTTAATTAAATACATATTTCATTCACGATATTCAACAGAATGGAAAATCAAACGAAAAATTGCATTAATTTATATTAAAAATGATTTCGCTCAAATTTTATCATTCCCATATTTTAGATTTAACCATTACGTATTTGGTAACAAATAAAATTACATCAAATGCATGCTTGTCTGTAATTTTGTTTTGAATAAAATTTTCAAAGTATATGGATTTATTTTCCTATCGTTTAACCCTTTTTTGTCCACTATAGTGGACAAAAGATTAATTTATTTTCCTTTCACACAAATGGTTTTATAGATTTTGTTTCAATGATTTTTCTTTCTGTATTATTTAAGCTTTCAAGTATTGCTCATAGATAGTAGCATAATATAAAATTACAGATTGCATTGTTAGTTTGAAAATGGCGTCAACTTCTAGTTCTAAGTTAGTATGATTTCTCTTTGTAAACATTGCATATAAGAGCTAAACCTTTTTTATTTTGACATTTTACATTTAGAAATAGTAATTTCACGCATTTTAGAATATGTTCGAATAGAAAACATACTTTTAGGTGCAATTTTTCATGAAATTTGATGTGTTTTTCATTTTGTCAACTACAATGGACGTTATGAACATAGGCTGATGTAGGGCAGTTTTCGTTTACCATTGTAGAGGTACAAAGGGGTATTATTTCATTTTATAGATGTTACCGTGATAAATTCTTGACTTTTTTTATAAAGCTGTCATACCACAATGTTTTATGCAACTAGGAGTTTTCAAGATTTCCATTTCCAGAGGACTAATACAAGCAGTATCGAGAGTAATTGATGAACAAGATACATACAGAAGACTTACGTAAACAAGGGCCAATGTCAGTTGAAAAACCTACAAAAAAATGTCAGTCAAAGCAAACGTTGTCCTCATGGACGTCCGCTATGATGCAGTGGAGCATTTTGCTAGACAAAAGATGTAAGATGGAATTACGCTCAAGAAAATCTACATATTCATGCGTAAAATGCAAAGTTTGTTTGTGTATCGACGAAAAAAGTGACAGATTTTATTATTTTCATTACCAAAATTGTTAAAACTTCTACTAGATATCCAGATTCTATATGCATACTGTCCACTACAGGGGAAAAACTGTAATTTTTAAAATAAATAAAATTTTGATGAAACAAATTTTTTCAATGATTTCTGGAGCAATTTTAAATAGGAAAAACACAATAATTTCCTTTAAAGTTTTGCAGGTGAGTATTATGCAACAAAGGGTTAATTGGCACTGGTTTGAGAAAAAGTTGTAATAATCTATGTGATCATCACAAAACATTCTTCTATGTCATGCTATATAGCAACGTTACTTACTGTTTAACATGCACAAAAATTAATCATAGCTTCTCTCAATAAAGATTTTCTTACATATAATGTTCAGTACAGTTTTAATCGCGAAATGGTGAATTGTAGCCATATTTAAAATCACAGAAAGTGAGTAATACCACAAAAGTGGCCACCTGGTGGCATATATACATCTAAATTATGTCAGTAGTCCTTTTCATAAAGGCTATGCCATTTATCGTCTGGTGCATTTATATGCCATAGATGTTCAGATTTAGCCTTCGTGTTCACAGGGTAGATTACAACACAGTAGCACTACTCGTTGGCAGCTATGCACTTAAATTAAATTAGCACAGAGTTTCATAATGGTCGACTCATATAACAAGTTTTGTTCAATTATATAAAATAGAATCTAAAATATAGTCTTCCCGTTCACGAGAAAAAGCAGCACGAGAAAAGCAATGTAGCAGCGCGACCTATCGACCGATATGCAGCCAAATTAAATTAGAATAATGTTTCATATTTCTCACAATTCAATTTTTGTTAGATTATAAATAATAGAACCGTAGATATAGTCTTCCTTTAAATGAGATAAATTAGCAAACTTGTTGAGCGATTTGTACCAAACGTCGATAGACAATAACTTATGTCCAATATGAAAAAACATTTTAATTGATATGAAATTCTGTACAGTTATTATTGAGATACAGTTGCTACAAAAGTTTTCTCACACACGCAAACATTTTCTAAAAATAGTCATATCATTTTCTGGAACTCTCAAAATGTGTAAATCAATCAATAACCGGAAGTCAAAAACTTTCAGATTTCAGTATTTTCTTCTATTGAATATATATGAAGAAAATAAAATTATATTCTCTAAGAAATAGAATGGAACAAAAAACCAATATGTCAAGGGTTTTTTAATTTTAATTCTCATTACTATTTTTCTAGAAATTCAAATTAATGTTTCAAGTTAACCCACTTTGTACATGCCTGCTGCTTGCTCTAACCAAAATGTATCGTTTTAAAATTTATTTAATTAAATATATATAAAGCATTTAAAATTACGAATGTTTCGGGTGGAAGATGAAAATTGTGATGGCATGTCTGCAGACCATCCTTAGGGGTGACTTCCAGACTATCGCCAATTACACAATGTGCAGTACTAGCGCGACGTTAAACCCAACAAACCAACCAACTACGAATGTTTCACACCACAAACAATCCATTATAATTACTGAATAATGTCAAGAAAACTGAAACTCGTAGACCATACGAGGGACTTTCTAAAATTAAATTTTGCTATGCTTTCTCGAATATAACTTGATGACAAATAGACGCACACGATGACATAACAGAATAATACACTTTTTGCAATTGTTTTCAAATAGTCACCGGGCACTAACACATTCCTAGTAAAATTAAATTATTTTTAATAATCTGGTGTGTCACTCACACGACTTCCTCTTAACCTGAAATTTAATACTATAAATACAGGTTGCAGATTAATAGGTAAGATAACGAGTACTGTTATGTAAACCTATGTTAAACAATTCATATTAGGCTTCTGAAAAGTTTTATATAATAATTATTTCTGTGTGAGAGGGGGCTACCGCCCCCCTCAACCCCCCGTTTCATTCAAGCACCTACATTTATATAGAATTTAATTCGGTTATTAAAAAATAATTCTCTTTTTAAAAAAGAATTTATTAAAATTATTATTTGAAAAAATTATCTTTTATTATAAGGCAGACGATTTCCATATTAAAGAAGTAGTATAACACCAAATATCCAAAAAAAAGTCCATTTTATTCTCAATATTAAAAAAAAAAAAAAAAAAAAAAAAAAAAAAAAGTACGATTTTTTTTTTCAAGTATTTTTTCGTTAAAAGTAAAAAAAATCGATAACTTTGTTTTAAATTATCGCAGATCGATGGTTCAACCATTCGTTTTAAAGGTATTGGCGAGCTCTTTTGAAAGATACCCATCATGAAAATTTATTCCCCTCGAGGGGGGGAGGCGAGGCTCCTACATACACATTTTTTTTTTTCCCAGTTAACTATCTCTATTACAAAAAAATATATATTCGTTTCATTTGGTTTAGTGCAGTCTATAGACGTTAAACTCTACTTTCCTGCAATTTCTCCCATAGACGTAATGTATTAGAATTCTCTTGATTGTCCCTGTACACGAACCATTTGCTTAATCTTAACGAAAAGCTTAGTGTAGCATCCCTATATGATACACATTTAGAATACCAAGTTTGAACTTTCTGCCATAATTTGTTTTTGAGATATGCTGATAACAGGCAGACACACAGACACACAGACATACACACAGATCATTTGCTAGAAACATGATTTTCGTATTCGGGGGACCTCAAAACGTGCAAATATAACAAAATCTCGCGATCGAAAATTTGACCCAAAAACAATACTTTCTATACCTTATAGGTAAGAGAAAGTAAAAAAATTCATGTTAATAAACATCGGTGCCGAGCCATTTAAGGAAGTTCTCCACAGCCTTCTGCACTTCTTTATTACTTCGGAAGTGACTCCAGTATACCCCAATGTCGTGGACGCATCCCAATGCACCTGTAACGAAAAAACTCAAAGTATCACACTCTGTAGAAATACTGACATTTTTTTAGAACGTGAAGAGTGTCTTTTAATTGATTTCCTACAACGATCACCAATGCAGTACGCTGAAGTTAAACTTTCCCCAGATCATTCTGACATTCGGTTCATGTTAACAGGTTTCTTTAATCAAGTGGTTTTGCTCTTAGACGATAATACAAGAGCCCACACAACAAGGGACACATAAGACCATATTCGTCACCTGAGTTGGAAAAAATTAGATCATCCTTTCAACAACCATAATAATCTTTAATCAAATTTCTACCTTTTTCCTGTATTAAAGTCAGCATTATCGGGAGTCACTGCCAAAGCAACAAATCTCTCTCTCTCTCTCTCTCTCTTTCTACACACATTTAACCACAAGTAGTTTATGCTCTGATACTTTTTTATAAAATTACTAGCAGGCTACACCCGCTTCGCTGGACCCTATTTTTAAATGAATCACTATAATTACTGAATTCTCAAATTTGCGTTAATTTTTATCGCGTGAAAAAAAAAAAAAAAAGCGAAACAAATTCTGATTAGGAAAAATGTCGATTTGTAAGTATCGAAAACCTCTATGTACCAATTTTGAATGATCTCACTCTATTTTATTTTTTTTGCCCCTCCGCCCCCCCCCTCCCGTCCCTCCTTATAACGTTACACTTTCGAAAATATCCCAATTCGACTTGCAGGCCTCTAAAACCAATCCGTACCAATTTTGAACGGCCTAACTGCATTTCTATTTGTTTTTGCCCATAGCCCCCCCCCTTACCGCCCCTCCTAATAATTTTACAAATTCAAAATATCCGCATTCGATTTTAAGTATCGAAAACCATTTGTGTACCAATTTGGAACGATCTAACTCTATTTCTATTTTGTTTGCCCCCCCCCCCGCGATCCCCTCCCCTTTCTCGCCCCTCCTAATAACTTTACACTTTCGAAAATATCCCCATTCGACTTGCAGGCCTTTAAAACCTATCTGTACCAATTTTGAATGCCCTAACTGTATTTCTATTTGTTTTTGCCCATAGCCCCCCTTTACCGCTCCATCCCCTTCCCGCACCTCCTAATAATTTTAGAAATTCAAAATCATCCGCAATCGATTTGTAAGTATCGAAAACCTCTATATACCAAATTTGAACGATCTAACTCTATTTTTATTTTTTTTGCCCCCCCTCTCCCCTCCCAATAACTTTACACTTTCGAAAATATCCCCATTCGACTTGCAGGCTATTGAAACCTATCTGTACCAATTTTGAAAGGCCTAACTGTATTTCTAATTGTTTTTGCCTCTGCTGCCCCACGTGGGGGCTGAATTTTTAAAATTCCAGAAATTTGTTTTTAGATATTTGTATTAGCTATATTTTATAGGAAAAATTCCACGTATATCTGTTTCTTTTGTTTGAGATATATAGGATTATGCGAAATCGCGTTTTACGCATGTGAAATCTCGTTTTGCCTCCCCCCCGCCCCCTCTTGGGGACCGAATTTCGAAAATTCCAGAAATTAGTTTTTAGACATTTATATTAGCTATAATTTAAAGCAAATATTTTACGGATATCTGTTTTTTTGTTTGAGATATGAAGGATTTTTTGAATTCACGTTCCCCCCCCCCCCTTTGGGGGGGGCGAATTTTTTCAATTTTTTTTTCCTAAACCATCCCTGACCTATAAGGAAAAAAAACAAAACAAGAATGATCGAAATCGGTCAAGCCGTTTTTGATTTTATAAAGGACATACAGACAAACATTCATTTATATATATATAGATTTTTTAATTTCAAGATTCTTTCATCCAAAAATTTTCATGTTCATTTTAATTTTCTTAATAAATTTAACTGTTTAATATTGTTTATTTTATTTTATTGGTATTTTATTGATTATTTTATTAATAATTTATTTTATTGTTTAATTAACAGGAAATGTTCCTCTGTCTATTGAATGGGTATTATTTGTGAATTTCATTGCCAGACATTTATTTGTACTCAAGTAATAAGTTAAAACGCTGAAGTTCAAAGACTGTTAGAAAATTCAATGTTCTTCAGTCCACGGTTTTAAGAGATTGCTGAGAATATATAATCCAAAGCATTACATCCCAGCATGGATAAAACTGAAAATGACCGAGTCTACTTAAGTACCGAGACCAGCGACTTTCACGATCAGAATTCAGGACTATCCCGAACAAGATACTCTGAATGAAATAAATCAACAATAAATTTAGGGATCTAGGAGATGCATCCGTGATGACAGTGTGCGAAATCTTATATATACTATAAATGTGAATGTCTGTGAATTTATTTGACTGAGTTTCACGCCAAAACTGCTCGACGGATTTTGATGAAATTTGTAATGGAGATAGCTTATACCCTAACTTACAAAGTTGGCTGCCTTTTATTCCGAAATAAAAAAAAACTTCTTTTTGTTATTTTTATGCATAAAATAGCAATTTTGTAAGCTAATAATAGCAAAAAATTAGACATTTAAATTTTATCCATAATTTAATTGTTGCCAATAAAAATACGAGTTTATATTTTTTTTCCAACAGGAAAATAAATACATTTATCTAAACGTGAACAATAAAAAAAATAAAATAAGTAAATAAATAAATTATGCATCTTACAAAAATTGACGTCATTTTTAATTTAAATTTTTTTTTACACATTGATAAAGTGCTAATATAGTTTACGATGCTAATATATGTTGTACTAAAATCAGTTTTATTTATAGATCCTCCTAGGTGATTTTTTAAATTGTTGCGTTGAAGTACACCGAACATTTTTCGCCAAGAGGTTTAATTTAGCAACAAAGATTTTAATCTAGGTAGTTCAAGAAAAATGTAAAAGAGGTTTAATTTAGCAACAGCGATTTTAATCTAGGTAGTTCAAGAAAAATGTAAAATTTATAAAATATTACAAAACGAAAAAAATAAACTGAAATAGTTGTCACATAAATGATCTATTTTTATCTGAGTAGATAATTTTATAGAAAGAAAAGTGCAGTTTTAAAAATAGAAAATTTATTTCATCAAGCACAATTTTAAACCTAAAAACCATTAATAAATTAAACAGAATATGAAGGGTTCTTATATATTAACGAAAAGGTGTCCGATAAAACGCTTTCTATTTTTATGCAAGAAATTATACCAAAAAAAAAAAAAAAAAAATCTGGAGTGACTCCACTCGACTTTCCGAACATTGAGTAATTAGAGGTTTTGTAGATAAAATAAAGAAAGGGGAGTTGTTAAACAAACAAAAGAGATAAAACCATAATAAAGTGTTTGAGTATTTTTCTCCATATATTACACGATGTTTTATTTAACGCTTCTGAACTTTGAGCGCATGGATCATAATGATAAAGAACTTTTCGTTGTGTCCCTGTAAAAACCTATAAATGCTAGATTCACCAAAATGCTTATAGTTATTGCAACAGTGATTTATAATACTCATATAAATTTTCAGCTCAATTGAATAAGGCGTTTAGATGCTATCGTACTTTTAAAAATTGGGTCCCATAGGCCATAATGATACAGAATTTTTCTTTGTGTCCCTGTAAAAAAACTGTATGTGCTAGATTCACCAAAATCTATACAGTTGGTGCAACTGTGACCTGTAACATGTGTACAAATTTTTTGCTCAGATTATTAAGGCGTTTAGATGCTATCACACTTTTAAAAATTTGGCCCCATAGGCCATTAATGATAAAGAATTTTTCTTTCTGTCCCTGTAAAAAAACTATAAGTGCTAGATTCACCAAAATCTATACAGATTGAGTATTTTTGACCTATAATATGTGTATAAATTTTTTGCTCAATTGAATAAGGCGTTTAGATGCTATCGCACTTTTAAGATTTTGCTCCCATAGGCCATAATGATAAAGAATTTTTCTTTGTGTCTCTGTAAAAAAACTATAAGTGCTAGATTCACCAAAATCTATAGGGTTTGTACTATGGTGACTTACAATATACGTACCAACTTTCAGGTTATTCGAACAAAGCGTTTAGACGCTAGCGTGTTCACTCACAGACATACACACATACATACACACATACATACACACACACATACACACATACATACACACATACATACACACACACATACATACATCATCGCAAAAATAGTTAAAATGGACTCATTGGACCTCGAAACGTATAGAAACATCAAAATCTCAAATTCGGATTTTTGACATGATTACAATACTTTCCTCACTATAGTGTTCGGAAAGTAAAAAAAAATCGCTAATATGGCGACAAAAATTCAAAAGCCGCTAAGGGAGAGATATAATAAAGTTGTGTAGCACGATAATGTTTAGTTATTTATTTATATACCTATCACTACGCTAATTTAACTTACAAATAAATGAGCTGCTGTGTGTGACTGCACTTGCACGCTGTCGGGCAGAAGTATTTGATTAATTCCAATTAATATTTAAATAACTAAATAAAGATATTTTTAATAGAAAGCATAGTCTTGGAGACAAACTTAGCGAGTGGGCGACCAAATTTGGTGAAAAATGATAGTTTAGGGTTCCCGATGTTTCGGAGCTCTCCGACACACGGGAACATAGACCTTGAGCTTAGCAAGGGATTCTCGATGGAGTCATCTCCAAGCCCCATCGCCAAAAGTTGATTTTTGCGAAAGAGTATGTAGTCACTGCGATCCAGAGTTATTCAGAGACCTATTCTGAGTCATTGCACTTTAGGCATTGAGCTCTAAGCGACTGGACATGTTTCGTGAGTGAGCGAAAATTTTTGCTCTGGTGTAGTTGATGTTATTTGCTTTACTCCTGTGGAACAAATGACTATTTTTTGGACTGTCCCAGAACATTCATCGAATAATGACTTATACTGTACGAGTAACAGCTTCAACTGTTTCCAGAACATTCGAAGAATTAACACCAGCTATTGGACTGTTTTCGAAAATATTTGTTTTAATAATAGTTTTGTACAGATTCGAGAAGTTCAAAAAATGTTTGATATTGCCAAGAAGGTCCCATACTAAAGCTGTGACGAAAACAGTCGCCAATCGAAATATATTCAGTTACAAAGAAACCATTTAAATATAATGTCCAGAGAAGCGGGCAAAGCCTGCTAGTTTTGTATAAATAATGTTAGCAGAAGACCTGTTAGAGTGCATTTATTAACACATGCCTCCCAGTGCTCTTAAACCTATCGTTTGAGATGGAGTTAAAATCGCACTGGATTAACTTCATGTGAAATTAACGTTGGAACTTTAATGTAGACTTCGATCATTTAGCTATGGTATGGGGTTCAATTTTGGATGTGTACGGAAACATACTTTCACAATTTTGATTATCTGTGTAGTGGAAAGCTTCCTGCTTCCGTTCCCTGTATTTCAATAGTTTACAAATATTTTTTTGTTTTATTTTTTAAATTATTATAATAGTAAATATTTTGTCTTGGATTATATTTGTTGAGATATTATTGGTAAGATATTAATGAGATATTATTGGTTTATTGGTAAGATTTTATAAAGCATGTGATCTTAAACTTGATGGTTTGTTTGCAAATGTTTCGTTTATATTTCTTGAAAAATGATGCCTTATAATTTTTACAAAAATGTAATTTTTATTAAAAAAAAAAAAAAAAAAAAAAAAAAAAAAAAGGACTAAATGGCTTTCGAAACATTGCTTGGTCAGATTAGACAAATGGTAAAAATTGATTATAAGGTTAGAGTGTGAGGCAGACCACCCGAGGAGAACTATTTATTCCACGGAAAGCTAAGCAGGGTAATGGTAGCTCCTTATTAATGTGGGTTATTTTTACATGGCACTGTCTATGCCCTTTAACCAAATTAGAACATGCATTGTCTATTAAAGGTAATGTTAAGTTACATGGAGAGCATTTGCAGCTATTCATGAATTTCATAATAGTCCAAAATAACGATGAAATTTTTAAAACAAAAATTCGACACGTAGTCTGGCAAAAATTATTCGCGATTGGTTTCGGGGATGTTCTGGATGATTTTAGCAAATGATTTGGACACCTAGATTGCCATACTTGAATTCTATTGAACGCATATGAGCGTTTGTGTTGTGTGATTTAGCAGTGATTGTTTCATAGATGGACATAGGCCTGAGTAAAATTCCCTGAATGGGGATTCTTTTAAGTGTCCTAACTTTTATTTACGTGCGTTTTTGTTTTATTCACAGATGAAGTTCTTTTAGCAGAAACAGGATTTTCAAAAGTCGTAATTATCACGATTTTTGTGGAGAGAAATCCTTGTTTAACTGCAGCACGTATGCATCAGAAGATGTATTTCGTTGACTTATTGTCAGGTGTCATTGGTGACAAATTGGTGATCAGTTTACCAATTGCCAGATATTTGGTATTTCTGTAGTGCCGTGTCATCCATGAGCAAACGATTTATGGTCTGTTGCAAACTGTCCTGCTCCCCACATGTGCTTCCTGAACGGTGGTTCATGAATTGTAGAGGTCCAGCTCGCTTTTTCCGTTGTGGGCCCGTGGCTTGGCTTTCACCCTCAGCAGATCCAATTCAAACCAACTATTCTTCTTCGTGTTGGGGTACGTGAATACTATTAAACGTGTCGGCTATGAAGAGTGCACAAGGACTTTTAGCGGTTTCTGCAGCAGACTGGACAAACACGACATCTGCAAACTTCGCGAGGGGCGTCAGCCATCCAATCGCAAGTAGGAATTGTGCAGCGCCCCCATTTGGCCGCAATTTTAATCATATTTTTTTAGTCTACTTCTGGTGCCAATAAATAAGTTTGTTCAAGTCCAGATTTCATTATTACTCATCTTTTAGACTGTTTACAATTCAACGTGAATATCTCAATTTATTCTTTTGTGTCTCACAGAGTAGAATGCAACCATAAATTTCATAATAAATATTGTTCGTCTTTATAAACACAACGATCCTCTTTTTTTTTTTTTTTACCGTATTGAAACTCTCTTTAAATAAATTTATAAATGAATGTGTGCATGTTTATATACGATAAAACGTAATTGATAACAAACTGATCATATTAAGTTCCCAAATTAAAAACAAAAATGGCCAACTTACTTTCTTTCACGATTTTTTTCAACTTCTCTTTATTTTATTTATTTCTTTTGTTTTTCCGCAAAAGAGTAATTTATGTAGTTATGCTATTTGTAACGAGAAAATATCTGTGTAGCGTATATAACAAAAAAAAATTAGGATATATCAAAATATATTTACAAACAAATAAATAGATGTGAAATGTTCTATTCGATACAAAAATATTCGGTTACTAAGTGGAAAGGTCAATTTGGCAAAATCACCACCAGTATTCTACTACAATAATAAAATCACATCAAATAATCACTGCCATTAATAATAGAAAACTAAATTTTCGTATAAGTAAAATGACTTTATTTTATGGTTTTAAATTACTCATAAATTAAATTTATTACAATTTTAAAAAACAATCTGTTTATTTTATAGAAAAAAACCCTGTTTTATACATATATTTCTAATTATATTTATCATAAAATCTCTTAATTATAGAACACGCTTAACCAAACTGACATACGATAATAGGAAATATCGAACATCGTTTTAACATTTGAGAGAATTGTTCAAATATTAATTAATGAACAATGAATATTTCGTGAAGGATTTTCAATTTGAGATAAGAGCAAATCATCTTATAAATGTGCAATCTTGCTTAATTCCTTTATATTTGAACCATTTATGTAGGCATGACAGGATTTTCAATTTAAATGCAAACTGTTTAATCGGGTGAACATGTAAGTAGAATATGTCGTTAAAATAGTTTTAGCTGCTATTTTAAGTAACCTATTACGTATTTCAGGCGTTTTAAAAAATAGTTGGAGACAATATTTCTAAATTTTTGATATGTTATTTAATAAAAGTGACTATCAAAAATTCTTTAAAATGCATAACTATGTGAGAAGTATCATCCAAATATCTATGATTTTGGTGGGCAAGATCCTCCGTAATTTTATTTCCAAGTTGCATCCACTTGAACGCTGCCAATTGAGACTTTATTATCGCGTTAACTTATGAAATACTGAATTTATTCAAACCAAAGTTAGACCACAGCCTCCTAAACTAGATGCCTTTCGCGTGGCTCGGAAACTTGGCAACTGTTCAAGCGGTAGACAACGCCACCTGGTACAGATTGCGCGCCTTTTTTATTCAACAGCCACCAAAAGTTTTTAAAAGTGGGATTTGATATGCATAAAAGGCGAATAAAATTGAAGAAACTTTGATTATATATATGTGGGAGTAGATGGACACAAGCACAAACTCCTGAATTTCTCTTTAACGTGACTATGACTTTTTTTTTTTACAGTCTCAAGCACACGCTTTAAATAAAGGGAGCGAGGTGAAAATCATTAAAAATAGTGATTGTTCTAAAAATTTGAATGTAAAGAGTAGCAGCAAATCTGCTATGAGTTTTAGTATGTGTATCCGGCACTGTTCTGAATTAAAAATTCTTCTTTTTTATTACTATTGAAATCCTGCTTTCCACATATATATTTCATGTATCACTTCATAAAATTATTGGTGACAGTTGATTAAAAAAGTCGCGCAATCTGTACCAGGTGGCGCTGTTTACAGCTTGAACTGTTGCCAAGCCACGCGGAAGGCATCTAGTTTAGGAAGCTATGGTTGGACAGTGGATTTATCTAACAAATATCTTGGATTAGTTCACTGAGCAACTTGCTTTGCCATTTGGATCCAAGTGTCGGCCACTTAATTTTTAACACGATGACTTTAGAGATTCTGAATTAGTTCGAACTAAATTTGTACAGTAGATTTATATCACAAGTACATTTCATATATTTGTTTGCCAACTTGGCCTGCCCTTTTTCTTCCAAGTTCCGTCTTTTGAAATCTTTAAATTCACATAAAAAGGTATTTATGAACCGATTGGCTTAAAACCCTATATACATAGCCTAAATCAATATTTCTACCAAGTAGCCGCCATTGTGGTACAAAATGGCAGCTACTTGATAAGAAAAAAAAATCAACTTACCCTTCCGAATGAGCCGGAAGGACTTGTCAAATTTTAAAATCAATCTTTGTAATTCCTGCGTAGGTTCGCGCAGCATTCAGGGTCTGTGTTACATTCCTCAGCTAATAATGTCTTGAATTACAAACTTTTTAAGCCATTTGTTTTAGAATAAGATTAGTGTAACTGAAGAAATTTGAACTCTCTATTAATTTGCTGTTTTTCTTGTACTTTTAAATTAAGCAAATAAACATTTATTTGCTTTGCCTCATCGTATTTTTGACTGAATATTTCAACGCTTTTCTGTCATATAATTAAAATAAGTTTGCCAAATCCATTCATTGTGCTAAACTCTTAATTTCGTATAAACATATAATATATTTATGGATGTCCACACCTGGTACCACAGAATACCAGCATGACTAGTAGTGGACAGTCTTGTCCGATACCATCTTACTTTTAAAGCTTTATCGAGTAATTTACATGCCTCAATTTACTTTCAAATTCGGAATGTGGAACAGAATATCAACCCATTTCATTAAAAATTGATTGGAATGCTTCAGTACAGGTAGCCATAATTAAACTGATAATGCTTGCAGAGTTCTGTTGTACAATCTCATTGCAAAAATGACACCAAATTTATTTGAAAAGTTAAACAAGATGGGGTAAAAGAAGGGTTCCATGAAATAACAATAATAATAATAATAATAATAAAACTTTCATTATTACAAATTTAATGGTGCTGAAGCAAAATTTATGTAAAAATACAATTTAACAAAGTTTTTTTTTTTTTTTTTTTTTTTTTTTTTGAGGATAGTAAGTAGTATTTTACAACATAATTTGGGTTTGAAGATGATAATTAAAAATAAGCGATCAAGCATTTACAATCTCTGTTACTTGTTTCAATTATTTATTTATTTACTAGTATATAACACCGTCAAAAGTGACGGAATGTGAAATCAATTAAGGTAGTGAATCAACGAGTACTTTGCCAGCTTCGCTGGTCACTATATATTTGAAGGGAACTAATGTGCAAGTTGTACCTGACGGGACTAATGGGAAAGTTGTACCTCAAAGGAGTAATGTGCAAGTTGCACAGAACGAACAAACTATTTCTTTCAAGGAAAATACCTACTAACCCTGGACAATAGGTCTAATATATCGTATCATGTTATATATCATATTTATCGTGATATAACTCATTTTATTCATATAACTTATTTCGCTTCCTTCTTCGAATCGTTTTAATAAGCATTTTTTATATGCATGAGCAAATTTAATGTTTTATAATTTTTAATTTTTCGCGTGAAAGCATTATTTCATCGATTTCATGTTATGCCCCCCCCCCAAAAAAAAAGTAAATAAATAAATATAAATAAATAAATCATTAAATTCATTTTTTTACTTATTTTTATTTCATATTATTGCACGCGCACTTTTTATTTCCTAATTCAAAATTATATAACAAAAAAAAAAAAAAAAAAAAAAAAAAAAAAAAAAAACTTTTCGATATTACTTGTAACGATACTGATTATTCTTAATTTTCCTTTCTTTTTCTTTCAAGAAAAAAAAAAAAAAAAAAGGATTTTAATGAAATTTTGGCAAAAGAAGAAAGTAGTTTAGGACGGAGGACTATTGGTTTATTTATTTATTTATTTACAATTTATAACATCGCTTTCAAATTATTCAATTATATTTTCGATAAATTTTAGATTTCGATAAATGTCCAACTATCGAAAAATGACGCCGCAAAAATCCCAGATTGAGACTAATTGTCCTCAGACGTAACAAAAATTTTTCAATTCAAAAATTTACTGCTAGGAGAATATGCGGTGCTGTGCTGTTTTTCTAAGTAAAGCTTTTGTTGCAATTTATAATTTAAAATTGATAAATGTGCACTTTTTTTTTTTACAGTACTGCTTTTATCTCATTTATTATTTTGAAACAAGAGACACCACACTAATTTGTCCACGAGAAAAGCTTTACTTAGAAAAACAGCATCACATATTCTCCTAGCAGTAAATTTTGTAACTTAATTTTATTATTACTATTATTATTATTAGGACTGAGGGCCTATTAGTCTCAATCTGGGATTTTAGCGTTGTCGATTTCGATAGTTGGACATTTGTCGTGATCTAAAATTTATCGAAAATATAATAGAATAATTTGAAAACGATGTTATAATTTGAAAAAAGAAAAAAATAATAATAATAATAGTCCTCCGTCCTAAACTAAATTCTGCTTTTGCCAGAATTTCATCAAAATCTTTTATTATTATTATTATTATTATTAAAAGAAAAAGAAAAGAAAATTAATAATAATCAGTATCGTTACAAGTGATATCGAAAAAGTTTTCTTTGATAATTTTGAATTAGGAAATAAAAAGTGCGCGTGAAATAATATGAAATAAAAATAAGTAAAAAAATGAATTTAATGATTTAATGTTTTTGTTTTTCGGGGGCTGCCTATGCATATAAAAAATTCGTATTAAAACGAGTCGAAGAAGGAAGCGAAATAAGTATTAGTTATATTACGATAAATACGATATATACCTATCGTCCAGGGTTAGTAGGCATTTTCGTTGAAAGAAATAGTTTGTTCGTTGGGTGAAACTTGCAAATTAGTCCCGTGAGGTACAACTTTCACATTAGTCCCTTGAGGTACAACTTTCACTTTAGTCCCGTCAGGTACAACTTGCACATTAGTCCCCTTTAAATATTTTTATTGTTGTTTTTATTACTATTATTACCTTTATATGGAATCCTTCTTCTCCCATCTTGTTTAATCTTCCTACAAACTCTGGTGCCATTCTTGCAATGAGATTGTACTACAGAACACTGTAATCACTGTAAGCTTAATTATGACCACCCTGTATATTCATAAGAGAATTGTTTTTTTAAATATATATAGAAAATATCTTAATTTTTTTTTTTAAATGATACGAATAACTTTCATACAAACATTCAAATGAAAAATGTCTAACCATGGTATTTGTAAGACTAACAAGGAAACATTCAAAAGGTATCGTCTTCAAAAAATATTGAAAAAAATATATGGGATTCTACTCTTCATAAAACACCAGAAAGTGAAAAAATTATCGGCTGAAACAGTGATGCCAGATGGTCGAAAATTATTTTCCCAAGCAGGTCTTCAAATTTCCTCAAATCACGGGTTACTTTCGAAAAAATACCCAACTTGATTTCTACTAAAACGGGAAAATAAAATTTTTTTCAGAAAAAATATCAAGCAGATTTTTCTATGATTTAAGCTCATATTTTTCCCCAAATGAAGGCAATTTTTGAAAAAAATCCCCAAATAACAATAAAACTATTGAAAGCCTCTAGTCTTCGGGATAAATCATTACGTTGCCAACATTGACAGAAAGTTGAACTCCCCAGATTTGTTCCGAAAAATTTTAGAATTCCCCAAAAAAGTCCCCACAAATATTTGGTCCCCAAAATTGTCCCCAGAAGCCTCAAAAAACAGCCAAAATGGGGACAAAATCCCCAATCTGGCATCACTCAGCTGAAATGAATTAGAGCGACCGCAAAAAATTATCAAAATTAAACATTTTTGGCGATTTAGCGCTGTTAGGCGATAAGCTCGAGATTACCATGTATGAACAGAACCGTGTTTTGCTTCTCCGCCAAGTACTTAAAATTAATCGCTTAACAGAGTAAAATCGCCAAATATACTTAATTTTGATAATTTTTGTGATCGCTGTAATTCATTTCAGCTGATATTTTTTTCACTTTCTGGTGTTTTATGAAGAGTAGAATCACATATATTTTTTTCAATATTTTTTGAAGATGACACCTTTTGAATGTTTCCTTGTAAGACACAAATGATTAATTAAAGTATTATTTACAAGTTAAACCTGATTTCCACTAAAACAATGCTATGGAAGCAGATAAATTTTTTAGAGATATTTTCTTTCCAGTTAATGATATAAGTTTATATAAATTTTTCGTTCTTTTAGCGTATTGATGAAACATAAAACACCTGTCTTATTTAAATTTATATTTATAATTAGTTCATATTTTACTTGCTTCTCTGAAAAATTTATAGGTTTTCATTATTGGCGCAGAACATTGTTCTCTATACTGTGTTTTATAGTATCTATTACTAGGGTATTTTAAACTCTTTATGCAATTTTTTTTTCAAGCATAAAAATTATCTGGTAAGCCTTTTTAGCAGTACAGTCACGTACAGGAAAAGTTGTTTGAAGTATTAATACTAGTTACAGTTTATAAGGTCAAGAGCTGTACATTCTCCCACACACGGAAGGAAAAAACCCAGAAATTTCTTTGAAGTATGTTACTAGTACATAAACATTAATATAATTTATCCGAATTTGAACAGGGATTTTTTTTCCTTTTTTTTTAATATGTGATATTATTAATCGATTTTTGTACCCATTAAAGTAATATAAAAGTTACTATAAATTATCTCTAAAAAAAGGGTTAAATTGAACACGTGTCATTTGTTAATTATATTAAAAACACTTTAAATACACGTAAAATTAAATTTTATTTAAAAGATGTTAAATTTTTTTTATCCGAAGCTTTTCGCTTTAATACTAAAGCATCATCAGGGATTTTTATTACTATTTTCCAATGAGCAGTTTTTAAATATTTTTTTTCTTTTTACAGTCAACAGTTAAGTCTTTTAATAACGTGAATAGCAGCAAAGTCAGTTTCAAGTCCGGTGAACGTTGCATCAAGGAGCTAAGAAAAATAAGACAATAACCAATATAATAGATTCGTGTGACATTTCAATAGTTCCAGCTTCTCTTATTTTTCTTTTAAAACTTCTCATTGTAAACGAGTGATAAAAATCCCTGATGATGCTTTACTATTAAAGCGAAAAGCGTTGGATAAAAAAATTTTAACATCTCTTAAATAAAATTTAATTTTACGTGTGTTTAAAGTGTTTTTAATATAATTATAATATAAAAGTTTATTCTCATTAAATTTCAAGAAACATTTCCACTTTTAAACAAACCAAATCATTTTTTTTTAAACTTTTAATAATTTTGAATAAAAAATAATCTTGAACTTTCTCTATTAATCTAACTTATCATTTTTGTAATTAATGTATTATGAATAAGTGGCAATGTTTAAGAAAAGCTGAATATGTTTAAATGAAGAATAACTTTAATATAGTTTATGTTAGACAAAATAGTTTATCAATTCTTATATCTTATTGAGTTGAAACGGTACAAATTTATATATAACATTCACAATACTCAAACTAGCATCATTTTGTTAATGGAATATGTTAGTATAACATTAAAAAAAATAATAATAATGTTCACACTATAGTGTTTTTTCAGTATCCTATAGTATATTATAAATTTTAATCTCGCAAAGGCAGGCTGGTTCTGAGAAAACATAGTTTTATTAAACGTTGAAAGTTTGCTAGAATATTGAATTTATGTACAATAAAGTGCAATTGTATAAAATGAACTTCTAAAAAAACGAATAAAAACTACTGAAGAATTTTTTTAATTATTAATGGTATCCGATAATTTACACGTTATGTTTTTTGCAATCACTTGTTTAAAGGAATTTGTAAATTTAGTATCATTTATCAACTTGCATTTTCTTAAAAAAAAAAAAAAAAGAATCATATAACACATAATTAAATTTTTCTTAATTGCAAAAAAAAGTCTGAATGTAAAAAAAAAAGTAATTTTTAAAACAATTTTTACGTTTTAACGTTAATATGATTTTTTTTTTTTTTTTTTTTTTGGCTTGGAATTATCTAAAATTCGCTTTACATAATAAAGTATAGTTTGTTGTTAATTAATTTCTTCACACATTCCACCTGCCAATGACTCATATAAATATGTCATGAATCTACGGTAGCCACTGCTTGGTTTTTGTAATTAAAGCAGAAATCTAAAAAAATAGTTTATATGCACACATTTTAACAATTATACATACGCATACATGTTATATATACATATACACTGCATAAAAAAAGTAGACGGTCACTTCTTTACAATTTTTTAAAACCCCGTCTTTGTTTAATAGGAAACGTCAATTAAAATTCTTTAACATGTTTATACTTATCAATCTTCATATTTTTGACAGACAAATAAAAATATTCAATTCTTTATAATTTTAATGTAGGGAAATGCAGAAAAGAGAAAAGATATACATTTGCACAATATATTTTTTAAAAAAAGTAGACGGACACTGGTCAAAAACTGCAATTATCTAAGTGGATGTTTCTTGCGCAATACCAGTTTTGCATGTACATGTACATTTGGCATTTTGCCAATTGCTAACGTGCTTGACAAGATGGTTTTACGTAGTTAAATTTCTTGGAGATGAATGCACCATGCCACGAGGAATGCCTCTAACTGATTTCCAGAACGGACAGATTATAGAGCTGAAAAATGTTAATAAAGGAATCAGAGAAATTAGTAGGCTACTTCTAATGAGCAAAAGTAGCATCAGCGATTTTCTACGTGCTCCTGAAATCCATGACGTAAAGATAAAGAATGTCCGGCCAAAGAAACTTTCGCTTAGAGGCCAAAGAAAAATTTTTACTCAGCTGAAAAAAACTGGAGCATCAATTCCCAGAGTTCGAATAAGCACAGGAATTACTAACGTAACTTCTCAGACAATTTATAACTACATTAAGCACTCAGAGCTCTTTCAATATAAGAAGAGAAAACACCATCCATGCTGGAAGGATCACCACGTGACAGAACGCCTACAGTGGGCTAAAAACCATATGTCTTCGACTACAGAATGGATATCTGTAGTTTTTTCAGATGAGAAAAAATTTAATTTAGACGGTCCAGATTGATATCAATATTATTGGCACAGTTTGGAGAAAGAAGAAGAAGTGTACTCTACTCGGCAAGTTGGTGGTGGTGGCGTGATGGCGTGGCTAGCTGTTGGCTGTGGTGTTGTGGAAGGACAAATTTAGTGTTCCTAAGTAAGAAGCAGACTCACAAAGATTATATTGAAGCACTAAGCAGTGAGCTTTTTTTGCCATTTGCGTGCGATATTGGAGGAGAAAACTGGATTTTCCAACAAGATGGAGCGCCAATACACATCGCTAACAACGTTAAAAATGGTTTCATGAGAACAACTTCAATGTTTTACCCAGACCAGCCAAGAGTCCAGATATGAATCCTGTAAAAAACATTTGGGCTATACTTGTTTATAATATTTATGAGGGTGGACGCCAGTATGAATCAATTCACCAGCTCAAAGAAGCTATTACAAACATTTGGGAAATTTTCTGTCAAAAAAAGATTCAGAATCTCATCGATTCGATGCCTACCAGAGTATACGAACTTATTAAATCAAATGGGAGACGAACCTCTTACTAAAAACGTTTTATTTTAGAGATATAAGATGTGTCCGTCTACTTTTTTAAAGAAAAATTACAGTGCAAATATGCACCATTTTTGTTTTCTGAAATTTTCCACTACATAATTTAAAAGAATTGAATATATATCCAAAAAATAATAATATATGATGTCTCAAGAATATAATTATATTACAGAAATGAACCTCATATCTCTAATTAAAGAAATAAACGGCTTTAAAGTATTACAAGTAGTAAGTATCCGTCTACTTTTTTATGCAGTGTATATATATATATATATGTATGTATGTATGTATCTATATATAAATATATATGTATGTATGTGCATTCATATATATGTATGTGTATCTGTATGTATGTATATGTATATATGTGTGTATGTACATTATTAATAATATATATATATACACTGATGGAAAAAAAAAATCCCAACACCAGGAAGGAGCTGTGCTAGATAAACGAAATTTGGTAGGCGTGTTTACACATCTGAAAGATGACGTCGAATCAAATTTCGAGCTACGCGCATAAGTGTGGCGCTTGTAGTGACACTATGAACATGCAAATGAGGTTTGCTTTAAATAAGCGCTGTAAGGTTCGTGATCGTTATTTACAATTTAGATTTGACGTAGTGGGTTAATGTTAGTCATGGATGCCTCTAAGAAGACGAAGAAGCCATTATCAACAGCTCACTGAGTTTGAACGAGGTCGTGTAGTAGTGCTACGAGAAGGTGGGTTTTCTTTCCGCGATATTGCAGGAAGACTTGGCAGGAATGTATCCACTGTGCATGAGTGTTGGCAGCAGTGGTCAAGGGAAGGTACTGCCTCAAGAAGACGGGGTTCCGGGCGGCCACGTGGCACTACTGAGAGGGAAGACCGCCGTGTTCGGCGTATGACTGTGGATAATCGTACTGCGTCTGCAGCTGAAATTCGAGCTGCAGTTGGCACCACAGTGACAGATAACAAGCAAGGGGGGCGACTCACCTTTCGGTTTAGAGTCATGACCAAGGCCACCCCCCCACCGAAACCAAACTTCTAGCTCTCCAGCGAGCCCGCGGACAGGGGCACGGGCCCGGGAAAAGTCCGCGGGAAGGGAAGACCCACAAATCTCGCGTGAGCAACTAGCTGCTCTCCGGCGGGTGTGCTAGGCCGGGTGCCAGGAAAATCCACTTGAGCCTATTAGAGGAACAAGGCCTGGCGGTGAAGAGTAGGTGACAGATTACAAGTAGAGTAACCCTGGCACCTCGTGTCACCAAGGCACCCGCAACATAACTCATCACCTATTACTTTACGAGCGACGGATGGTTGAAAACCCCCAGGCCACAAAGGCATAGAGCACAGTGGACGCGGGGGAACATCTGTCCATCCGACATGCTTCTCGGCCGCGCCGCCTCATCAGTTCACCGGCATAGCCGGCTATCCAGGGGCGCCACGTCGGAGGTGAGGTCGGCCGCCGCAACTAGCTCCCCGCTACCTGAGTGGCAGCAGGGGCCAGGAGCCCCCCACCACAGTGACACAACGAACTGTTACAAATCGGTTACTTCAAGGACAGCTCCGAGCCAGACGCACTGTAGCGTGCATTTCACTGACTCCAAACCACTGCCGTTTGCAACGTGAGGGGTGTCAAGCTAGAGGTCATTGGAGGACGGAGTGGAGATCTGTTGTGTTTTCTGATGAAAGCCGGTTCTGCCTTGGTCGCAGTGATAGCCGTGTGTTGGTTAGAAGGAGGCCAGGTGAACGCCTGCTAGCGACCTGTCTGCGGCCTAGACACACAGGGCCTACTCCTGGAGTTATGGTTTGGGGAGCAATTTCGTATGACAGCAGGAGCACTCTCGTGGTTATCCCACGCACCCTGACTTCAAATTTGTACGTCAGTCTAGTGATACAACCTGTTGTGCTGCCATTCATGAACAGCATTCAAGGGGGTATTTTCCAACAGGATAACGCTCGCCCTCATACCGCTGTTGTAACCCAACATGCTCTACAGAGTGTCGACATGTTGCCTTGGCCTGCTAGATCACCAGATCTTTCTCCAATCGAGCACGTATGGGACATCATTGGACGACAACTCCATCGTCATCCACAACCAGCATTAACCGTCCCTGCATTGACCGCCCAAGTGCAACAGGCATGGAACTCCATCCCACAAACTGATATCCGACACCTATACGACACAATGCATGCACGTTTGCATGCTTGCATTCAAAATTCTGGCGGTTACACCGGTTACTAATGTACCAACATTTCACATTTGAAATGACTCTTCTCGCCAATGGCTCTACCTGTGATCTTGAAACTTTAATCAATTAAATATGTTACCTAGACAAATGTATTGCTGAAATTTCATTACTGTACAATAATTTTTTCTTGGTGTTGGGATTTTTTTTTTCCATCAGTGTAGGTATATATTATATTGCATATAACAAGTTATACATAAACCTACTATATAAATCTACTTTTCAATACATATATATACACTGGTTCTCATAATTATAAGGATACCCGTTTTTCTATATTAACTAAACACTGAACACTATTATTTAAACAAATATATTAATTTGAATTTCATTAATAGACAATATTTTAAAAAAAATTATCGTTTTTCTATCTTAAAAAAAAACTTTAAATACGGCCAAAAAGACGATTTTTCAGGTGTTCACAATTATAAGGACAGCTCGAATCTTAGTAATTTCTTTTTCAGTTATACTTTAAATTAAAACTTTATGGGGTCTCCTTTTAGGGTGAAACAATCAGACATTCTTTCTGGTATATATATAGATATATGTATACACAATTTTTTTAATATTCAGTTTCAATACCATTTCATACAGCATAGTGATATTCTGAATACATTTAAACTATTTATAATTGCTTTCCACTTGCATGCACTTTTCTAATATAATAAATTAAGGTTTTTTCAACTTTTAGGCCACGGGAAAGGCAATAATACAGAAGTTTCTTTCTTCAAAATATTTCCTATTGTTCTAGAAGTAGAGCTAAAATGTAAGTCTTGTAAAAAAAAATATTATTTCACCCAAAATCTAACAAATATCTGAGAATTCCACGTATAAAATTTGCGGATATTCTCTTGATGTTCATAATAATAGAAAAAAATAATCTGGTGTGTCACTCACACGACTTTCTCTCACCCTGAAATTTAATACTATAAATACAGGTTAGAGAGTAAGAGGTAAGATAACGATGTTATGTAAACCTATGTTAAACAATTCAAATTAGGCTTCGGAAGAGTTTTATATGATAATTAATTCTGTGTGAGGGGACTACCGCCCACTTCAACCCCCCCCCCCCCCCGTTTCATTGATGCACCTAGTTTTATATAAAATTTATTTCGGTTATTAAAAAATAATTCTGTTTTTAAAAAATAATTTATTAAAATTATTATTTAAAAAAATTATCTTTTATGATAATGCAGACGATTTCCATATTAGAGAAGTAGTATTACTTTAAATATAAAAAAAAAGTCCATTTTATTCTCAAAAAAAAAAAAAAAAAAATAAAAAAAAATAAACGATTTTTTTTCCCGTTTTTTTTTTTTTTTTTTTTTTTTTTTTTCGTTAAAAGTGAAAAAATCGATAATTTTGTTTTAAATTATCGCAGATCGATGGTTCAACCATTCGTTTTAAAGGTATTGGCGAGCTCTTTTGAAAGATACACATAATGAAAATTTACTCCCCTCGAGGGGGGACTTCCCCCACAGGGGGGGGGAGGTGAGGCTCCTACATACACAAAATTTTTTTCCCAATTGACTATCTCTATTACAAAATACATATATTCGTTTCATTTGATTTAGTGGAGTCTATAGACGTTAAACTCTACTTACCTACAATTTCCCCCATAGACGTAATGTATTAGAATTCTCTTGATTGTCCCTGTACACGAACCATTTGCTTGATCTTAACGAAAAGCTTACTGTAGCATCCATATAGGGTACACATTTAGAATACCAAGTGTGGAATGCCTGCTACTATTTGTTCTTGAGATATGCTGATAACAGACAGACACACAGACAGACACACAGATATACACACAGACCATTTGCTAAAAACATGATTTTCGTATTCAGGGGACCTCAAAACGTGTAAATATAAGAAAATCTCGCGTTCGAAAATTTGACCCAAAAACAATACTTTCTCTACCTTATGGGTAAGAGAAAGTAATAATAATGCCTTTAAAAAATCTGCTCTCTCTTTCGCTATCTTCAGATCGTGCCAGTACCTGTTAAAACCATTTGGTTAATCAAGAATAAAATGTTTTTCATCCGAAAATGCAACATTTTACCATTTAATATTGTCTTTATTCAACTTTAACACAGACGTTAAATTCCCCCATTAAATGCTTTTTGATTATTAAAGGTTTTTTATTCATTTTAACATATTACTCGCTCTTACCCATAAGGTAGAGAAAGTATTGTTTTTGGGTCAAATTTTCAAACGAGAGATTTTGTTATATTTACACGTTTTGAGGTCCCCTGAATACGAAAATCATGCTTTTAGCAAATGGTCTGTGTGTATGTCTGTGTGTCTGTGTGTATGTCTGTGTGTCTGTGTGTCTGTGGTGTGTCTGCTGTTATCAGCATATCTCAAGAACAAATAGTAGCAGGCATTCCAAACTTGGTATTCTAAATGTGTATCATATATAGATGCTACAGTAAGCTTTTCGTTAAGATCAAGCAAATGGTTCGTGTACAGGGACAATCAAGAAAATTCTAATACATTACGTCTATGGGGGAAATTGCAGGTAAGTAGAGTTTAACGTCTATAGACTGCACTAAACCACATGAAACGAATATATATATTTTGTAATTGAGATAGTAAACTGGAAAAAAATTTTTGTGTATGTAGGAGCCTCGCCTCCCCTCCTGGGGGGGAAGTCCCCCCTCGATGGGAGTAAATTTTCATGATGGGTATCTTTCAAAAGAGCTCGCCAATACCTTTAAAACGAACGGTTGAACCATCGATCTGCGATAATTTAAAACAAAGTTATCGATTTTTTTCTTTTAACGAAAAAAAAAAAAACTTAGAAAAAAAATCGTATTTTTTGAAGTGAAAACTTCTTTAGGCGCGTTGAGCACTTTTGGGTGAACAAAAATCATTTAATTCGCGTCATCGTCATCAAACGCTTTCCATCCTTGTATGATACAAATAATGTATCATACAATTAACTTGCTAATGTGAAGTGTTAATAATTATATACTGTATATTGTTTTAAAATCTGGTGCGGCTCTACACGACTTATTTCATCTCCGGGCACTGTCTCTATTGCAGTTAGACCTCACAAAACCGTGAGAAAGCCCAAAGCGGCCGTTTTTCTCACGTTTTTACATTCTGGTGCGGCTCCACACGACTTCTCTCATCTCCGGACTCTGTCTCTTAAAGATTGCAGCCGGAAACGTTGCAGTTAGACCTCACAAGTTCGTGAGAAAGTCCAAAGCCGCAATTTTTCTCATATTTTTACAATCTGGTGCGGCTCTACACGACTTCTTTCATCTCCGGACACTGTCTCTATTGCAGTTAGACCTCACAAAACAGAGAGAAAGGCCAAAGCCGCCATTGTTCTCCCGTTTTTTACAATCGGGTGGGGCTCTACACGACTTCACTCATCTCCGGACACTGTCTCTTAAAGATTGCAGCCGGAAACGTTGCAGTTAGACTTCACAGAACCATGAGAAAGACCAAAGCCGCCAGTTTTCTCACGTTTTTAAAATCTAGTGCGGCTCTACACGACTTCTCTCATCTCCGGACACTGTCTCTTAAAGATTGCAGCCGGAAACGTTCAAGTTAGACCTCACAAAACCGTGATAAAGGCCAAAGCTGCCATTTTTCTCACATTTTTTTCAATCTGGTGTTGCTCTACACGACTTCTCTCATCTTCGGAAACTGTCTTTATTCCAGTTAGACCTCACAAAACCGTGAAAAAGGCAAAAGCCGCCATTTTTCTCACGTTTTTACAATCTGGTGCGGCTTTACACGACTTCTCTCATCTCCGGCCACTGTCTCTTAAAGTTTGCAGCCGGAAACGTTGCAGTTAGACCTCACAAAACCGTGAGAAAGGTCAAAGCCGCCATTTTTCTCACGTTTTTACAATCTGGTGCGGCTCTACACGACTTCTCTCATCTCCGGGACACTGTACCTATTGCAGTTAGCGCATTAAATAAAATTGTAATATAATTTTTGTAGTAGTAGTTTATATTAATGAATAAAAAAAAACACTTCATTTAAAAGTATTTCCTACACAATAAAATATTTCCTGACGATTCAAGAAATACACACGTAATTGTTCACGTTTTCACTTCTGTCGGCACTCCCGAAGTGCAACTGTTCTTCTTTTTTCTTTCTTTTTTTTTTTTTTTTTAATATTGAGAATAATATGGACTTTTTTTGGATATTTAGTTTTATACTACTTCTCTAATGTCGAAATCGTCTGCATTATCATAAAAAATAATTTTTTTAAATAATAATTTTAAGAAATTATTAAAAAAAAAAAAAAAAAAAAAAAAACAGAATTATTTTTTAATAACCGAATTAAATTTTATATAAATCTAGGTGCATTAATGAAACGGGGGGTTGAGGGGGGCGGTAGCCCCCCTCACACAGAATTAATTATCATATAAAACACTTCCGAAGCCTAATTTGAATTGTTTAACATAGGTTTACATAACACCGTTATCTTACCTCTTAATCTCCAACCTGCATTTATAGTATTAAATTTCAGAGTAACAGAAAGTCGTGTGAGTGACACACCAGATTATTATTAATTATTTTAAACATGCGTAAATGTGGACCCCAACCTTTCGATAAAAATTACAAGCAAATTAGGCAGCAGTCATTATGAGTAGAACAGTAAGAGGAATTATGAGTCTTCGATCTCTGTAAAACAACTCTGATTTTGCATGAGATCTCTCTCCTACGAACTAGCAGTTCAACGTTTGATCACATTTTATATCTTCGAATTTCATTAGAAATTCGAAGGATTGAAATTATCCTTCCACTTAAAAAGCACATTTATCATACTTCACTACATGGAGCTCTCTTTTTCGAGGAATTATCAGTAATTAAGAAAAATTGAAGGCTTATATACGAATTAATCTAGCCCAGTAGTTAACAAATTCGCATGTCAACTGTAATTTATCAGCTAATAAGTTAAATAAAACGAAAAAATCTTGATTGCCCCTGTAATTATAAACATCTAAAAACGTGGAGCAAAAAATATTTTGTATTATTTTTTATTAGTTTTGTTTCATATTTAAAAAAAAAAAAAAAAAAAAAAAAATAGCAGTTTTGGTTTTTAGAATACTAGATATATTAAGTGCACTTAGTATAATCTTGATCACAATTATTTTTACGTTAGTTATTTCAGAACATAATGTATCTTTATAAGTATGAGAAGGAGTGTACATATGTGCATAATTTAACATTTCTCAATACATAGTAAATGTTAGAAAACTTTATTCATTTTATAATTGCATTCAGGGGTAAGTTACTCACGCAGCATAATAATATATTAGATTACATTGTGCTGCCAAATGACATGGCACATCGTTAGAAAATATAAGCCAAAGCGGAAAGATAATTTATCCTAAATTATGCATCCGCCTAAGTATAAAATCCGCATTGAGAATATATGGATTATCGAATCGTCTTAAATATTTACGCTTGCTCGAAACTCGCTGCTATTTTATGCGAGAATAATCATAAGCGGAATTCATTCTATTTCTCTGCTTCATGAGATGACACGTTTCCTGACACATTGCAGAGCATTATTATTCTGACATTTGTGTAAAATAAAATGACATTAGAAAAGAGAATGTGGATAAAAGTGTACGAGTGACACATATATTTTGTTTTAAGGAAGATAAATATATATTTCTTTGTTTTAACACTTCTCCAGACTTTAATATTAATCCCTTGTTGTTCATTGATTTTAAATTGAAAACAAATATTTGGCGTCGTTTATAATTTTATTTGCGATATACTTTCCTTGTTTTAATCGACAATTTAGCATTCTTTTTTTCTATATTCGATAGCGAACTTAATAGATGATATTTCAAAGCACTTAACTTTAAACTTAATAGATGATATTTAAAAACAAGCCAGTTAACAGTAGGTGCGAAAAATTAAGAATGGATTTTGAAATTTATGAATTAGTTTCTTGGGGAAAATTTTTAAAAAGTATGTAAAAAGGTTTTTTTTTTTTTTTTTTTTTTTTTTTTCAGATATTGCAAAGTCCATCCCTAATTCTTTTAAGTTCTGTTAAACATCCAAAAAAGAATATTGAGTCTTTTCTTAAATATCTGTTGAAGCTTTGGCATTTTCAAGATCATGAATTCATGAAAAAATGCAAACTAAGAAAACGGAATTTAAACGCTTTAAATCTGTAATAATAATAATAATAATAATAATAATAATAATAATAATAATATCAAAAACCATAAAAATGAATATGTATGCCTGAATATACAGGGTAAGTCAAAATAAATATAGCGATTACAAACGGCTATAACTATTTAATGGAAAAGAACTTATCGATAAGATTAACACAGAATGTGGACAGAACTCCAAAATTTTGTATACATACGTCATAGATGTTCTTTGTGACTTCCCTTGGTCACACGGACAACATCTAGACGGTTGTCCATTTCACGCCATACATTCTGAAGCATGTCTGTAGTCAGCGACGCAAGTGCATTACAAATGCGTACTTTGAGACCCTGTGATTTTTAACTATGGGTTTATGTGAAAGACAGAGTGTATGTGCTTCCCATGCCCAAAACAATTGAAGAACTCAAAGTACGCATTTGTAATGCGCTTGCGTCGGTGACTACAGACATGCTTCAGAATGTATAGCACGAAATAGACGACCGTCTAGATGTTGTCCGTGTGACCAAGGGAAGTCACATAGGGCATCTATCACGTATGTATACAAAATTTTGGAGTTTCGTCCACATTCTGTGTTAATCTTATCGATAAATCCTTTTCCATTAAATAGTTATAGCCGTTTGTAATCGCTATATTCATTTTGACTTACCCTGTATATTTTATTGATCAAACCTAGTATAGTTCAATTAATAGGCACTAAATGATATTTTAGGATTTTATATGATACTTTCAGTACTGCCATGTCAAATTTACAAAATCCCTTTAAAAAAACAAAAACATAATCATCACAAAAAAACATTAAAAAATTACCATAGCTGCCTCACCTATTGAGTGTTTTTCCGACAGAATTAAATATGAAGATATTTTTTTCTAATCACAATCTTAAAATTTGTAAGATAAGATTTTGTGTTATAGCATGTGAAATATAGGGGAGACCCGTGTACCTTGCGCCATCATGTACCTAAGGCCACCCCTCTTTAGTTGAATAATATTTAATTTTAAGTTTCAATATTGAATTCAGCGAGTAACAACACCAATTGCTACTTTTACAACACCTTTGGAACTTTTGAGGAGAGAGTTTTGATAAGTTAGATGTAGAAAACAAATTTACATGGTTTGAAGTAAAATTTTCCAGCTCATCTCTTTCGCTGTTTTATTATTTTTCTTTCATTTCTAGTGTATAACTTTGCTTGTTATATTGAGTAATAAATAAGATATTTAATTAGACCTCTCTGCATGTGAATTTTTTATCGGAAGGCCTTTTGAATGAAGTTACTAAAACTTGTACCTAGGGCCACATCGCTGCCTTGTACCTAGGGCCAGTGTGTTTGGACCTTTTAACACTTTCGCAACCGCATGTTTTTGTCTTTTTGACAGTAAGAGCCGTCTGTGGGTGTTTTTCTCATGTTACAATTTTTCAAAACAAAATTTTCCGTATTCACATTTATATTACAAATGGATATGCATTATAATCATACTCTTTTTAATCAAAGTATTTGCATCCATAGTACTGATTGTACAAATATTAATATTGTGTATATTTTTTAGAAACAAATAACATACAAATTTCAAAAGAAACGCCCACTGGTGGAGCTTCATATTTTCGAATGACGTGAATCTACGTCAGCGGTCGAGAAAGTGTTAAGAAACACAGTACAGCCTATAGTTATTGGATGCTCGCAAACCCTGGTAAATCAATCACTATATATGACGTTGCTGAAAGTGTTGGCAAGCCCTATCCGTCGGCCTTTACTCCTGTAAACATTCTATCAGGCTTTCGTGTATCCGGCATATAGCCAATGAATCAAAATACATTCACTGGGGATGAATATTTAAGTTCAAATGTGACTGAAAGACATGATCCCTCAATAAATTAAAGAGAAAGAAAAAAAAGATTTTCCAGGAAGAAAGTGAACCAACAATGATATAACTGGATATGTCTGTTTCGTGTCCTGTTGAAATTTCGAAACCTTCAACATCTAACATCTTTTCATGTGTCATGCTTTAACAGGTACGAACCTAAGCAAAACCTTTACCTAAAGCAAAACCTCCCACATCAAAGAAAAGATGTGACCGAAAACCAGAGAGATCTCGAAATCCAAGAGATACTCCAGAAAAAAAAAAAGAAATTGAAGAAAAAAAAATATTCCGTTAGAATATCCTAATAAAAAAAAAAAAAAAAAAAAGGAAAAATTTCGTGTTTTAAATTAAGGCAACAACATGATAATTATTATATAATAAATAAATATATTACTTGATATTGTTTCTTTTATAAAATACATGTTTATATGCTTATTTTCTATTCAGTACAAAATGAAATCGAAATTTGAGAGAATGGCCCTAGGTACAATGAGGTATGGCACCAGGTACAATGAGGATGTTGTACCTAGGGCCACGAGTGAAGTTTTTTTTAAAAAACCTTCTATTTGTCGGAATTCATTATTTTAGGTATTTATATTAATCCCAATTGGAAGTAATTAGTCCTAAAGATATGTACATATCAGTTTGATAATTTTAAACAGGTCAAGGGATCTGTTTTCGGCCATTGAAAAAAAAGCGGCCCTAGGTACACGGGTCTCCCTTATATATATATTTTTTTGAAGCCTATCGTAAATAGTGTATTGAAGAATAACTTTCGGGCCATACATGTACTAGCATTTTATTAAAAAAAAACTTATTATTTAGAAATATTATTCACTAATTTATAAACTATGAACATTCATTTAGAGAAATTGAAGTGTAAGGTTTATCCTTTTTTTTTTTTTTTTCAGACCAGTAAATTGAAAAATACCAGAGCTTGAAATCGAACCACGGAATTCCGTTTACTGTGCGGATGCTCTATCATTGAGCTACCCTATAGTTGACTACCAACTCAGCATTTATCACTGTGTTAGAAATCAACCTTACGGTCCGATTTCTCTAGAGAGAAAAACTCATTATTTTTATTTTCCATGAGAAGTTTTGTTAATCCTCACTTATAGATAAAAACTTTTCAAGTTAAATGCATTATGTCTCTTTCAGTGTTCCCTAGCTTTACGCAGTTTCCTCCTAGATCATGAAACAGTATAACAATCCCATGATCTTCTCTAAATAAAACAATTTAGTTTCGTCTACATCGATTTCTTAGTTGCACACTGTTAAAAATTTCTGTTAATTTAATGTAAATACTTTTCCAGAGTCTCTGTAAATTTACAGTAATTCTTAGTTAAAAGTGAATAACCGAGATTCTCAATTTTTATTCTGTATTTTTACGTAATTTTATTATTTAAATTTTTAATTAAAATAAAGTGACTGTTTCTATTTTAGCTGTTGACTGTTTCTACTTAGAAAAAGCATTCCAAGTCCGAAATATATTCTCACCAGCAATTAAATAAATTAATATTAGTTATTAAAATGAATGTATAAAATAAGTTTTTTAACATCTCCGTTTATTTTTCTCTGTAATTTTACGTAAGTTTTAAGATAATAGATTACATAGAGTTTTCTGTTGAAACTTTTAACAGTGCGGTAAGCTTATTCAAAAATTGTGAATTTCCAAAGTTTCTTCTGCATGTTGACTTTTTGAATTCTTCTTCATAATTATATTGAATCTTCACTTACTTTTATGTAATACTAGCAGACCCGGTCACGCGTTGCTGTGACTAAGTTATACGTTGAATTATATTGCAGTAAAGTATTTAATACAGTCAAATTATTATTTACGAATAAAGACGAAAACGTTGTAGCTGATGTAAATACCCACAGGATTGAGATTTGAACCTTAGGTCAAAATTTGGAAGCGATTGATAAAAATTTTCGTAGAGTTGATATTAAGCACAAATTAATTTTACTGTAGGGTCTTATAAATTTTAATGGAGAAGTGATATATATTATTGCTAATGCTACTTAGGATAAAAATGCTAAAATGACTAATATATAAATTATATTATATTAAAATTCTATTAAAAGAAAAATATAAAAGAAGCAGACGATTTTAAAATCAATTTTTATGGAGGAGTGAAATATAATATATGCTATAATGGATAATTTTACTATGAAATGACCTCATCATTTTAAATATTTTAAAGATGGCAACAGCTGTAGTTATAAAAAGGAAAATAATATGGCTAAACCAGAAAAATAAGTAAATTTGATAAGTATTTTAAAACTTTAAAATAAGACATCTTATGAAATATTGGACACTTAAAGTAAATACATGTATCATTTTCAATAGAAAAAGATTTTGGAAAAGTTTAGTATATTTTAACGATGTGATGAGAAGGTTTTGAGTATGTTAAAATTTTAATAGTAAATTCAAGTTATAAAAGGTGGTAAACATTGAGGATTATAATAAGAATAATTATAAGATTAAAAAAAAAAAAAAGACTTTTTATATAATACCATGCTTTTAAATTTTAATATAGTAATGATATACTAATTAAAAGGAAATCATAGTTTGAAGTTTCTATCATAGTTTGAAGTCAAATTTGTTTTTAAATGTCTAAATAAAATATCGGATATAAGATAGTAATATCTTGCAGCGGAATAGATTTCATTTCTGTGATCCTTGGCGAAAAAGGCGAAAATATTGAATTCCTTTCAAAAATCATGGTTATTTTAACCACTTATATTAAAAGAGTAATGAATAATAAGAAACAATATTTCGTACAATACATATTACATGTCATACATGTCATAGTACAATGAATAATTCATATTACATTTCGCACAATACATACATCTGGCATGTATATTTTCGTGTTACGTTTTTGATCGCCAAATACAAAAAAAAAAAAAAAAAAAAAAAACCGCCAAGGACGACAGAGTTTAGAAATTTAAAATTAAAATTTTGTTAATTTGACAGCAAAATAATCAATCTAACGCACGCGATAACTAATACATATCTATATTCTATACCCAAATATAAGGATTGAAATCGGGAAATAAATTTCCTCAATTTTTAATAATTTTTCACAAAAAATCCAATGGGCGATTATCATAGGAAATCTTTTTCTTGGCTGCACAGACGGTCAGTGAGTTATACTTCGCTTGCGTATAGAACTCATAGATATAGTATAGTATATACAGAGTGATCATTGGGGAGAAAAAAGTGATTCCTTTTCACTTGGGAAAAGACGACGTTTTTGCCAAAATATGGCCGCCTTTCCGCGAGTGAATACACACGGGAATACATATGAATATTTCAACAAATAAAATTTGTGAATAATTTATTTACTAAAGGTGAATGAAAAACTCCAGATACATTTTTTTCGGCATGAAAAATCTTTGTATTATAACATGGGGATGATAGATCTATATATATTACTATATCTGATAGAACTACATTAGCACTTTATCAATGTGTATAAAATCTTTAAATTGATTATGACGTCAATTTTCGTAAGATGCATAATTTAACTTTTTATAATTTTTTAACGTTCACGTTTGATTAAATGTATTTATTTCCATGTCGAAAGAAAATGAACTCTTTTTTTTTTTTTTTTTTTTTTGGCAACAATTAAACTTATGGAACTCACAGATATTTTGGAGCAACTGTAACAAAGGTCTATAATTAACAAATAATTGCAATAAAAGAATATTGTGACAATAAATTGAGATAAAAACTATCCTATCTCTCAAGTTGGACCAAACTGCACACAGTGTGCAAAATTTCATTAAAATCGGTTCCTTAGTTCAGGAGTTTATCGCGGACAAACATCGTGACACGTAATTTATATATATATATATATACAGATTATGTAATTTTATACATTAAAAAATTGAAAGATAAAATTTAATAGAATAAGCACTGCTAAATGCGTGACTTAGCTTTTTAAGACAGGAGTTCATATCTATTTTAATAAATACATTCAAACATAATATATTTTTAATTAATTTCATTTTTATATACTTTAGATTATGACTGTAATTCCAAAATCCGTCAGTCCTTTACAGTTTTATTTTATTTTATAAACTATGACACAAAAATGCTAAATGTTCCAAGTTGTCGACTAATCTATTTAATGCAATTATACTTCAGCTAAAATCTTTGGGAATGAAATAGTATAGAGATTAAAATATCAAATGATTCAAGTAGTTAATTTAGCCTGAATGACATGCCTGCATCAAGTGCGAGATACTCTGAAATTAAGGACTGACAATTCGTCATCTATACTTATGCATGTTCAACAACACTTTGGTCACTAAAGTTTTACGCGTCAGTAATTATGACCAGATTACACTCTAGGCTTTCAAATATATCATTCTTGTAATCCCTGAGGGATGGTAAATGAGATATTCAACATCAAGACATGGAATTAAATATATTATGAATAAATTGTAAATATAAAGTGACAGTCTTACGTTAAGTGAAGTTTCAGAAATGCTAAGAATAAACCCGTTAGTATATATTAAATAACCAATTTCTTTAAAATTTTCTTTCACTTGTAGCTTTTATCATTTATATTTTTCTCTTATTTTCATGCTTTAACTTAATAACATAAAATTTTAAATAACTATATACAAAAACATTTATTTTTCATGCATTTTTCTGTATATACACCCCGCGACAAAAAGGTAGGTACAAAGAGTTTTTTCTTTGATTTTTCATAAAATAACATTATCTAAATTGTGCTTATCATTTATTATTATCATAAAATACACTATTCCCAGACTAATTTTTGTTTTAAGACTAATTTAGAAAAAAATTAAGACTACATTTTTTCCAATTTAAAATTACACACCGCGACAAAAAGATAGGAAAAAAGGTTTTTTTTTTTTTTTTTGAATATGATTATTTTGAACATGAATATTATTTTGAATATGATTCAAATATTTAATATGTTTTAATATCATAATATTTTGTTATGACAATAAATGACCACCACAATTTAGATAATGTTATTTTATGAAAAACTAGCAGGCTACGCCCGCTTCGCTGGTCACTATTTTTAAATGAATCACAATAATTAATGAATTCTCAAAATTGCATTAATTTTTATCATGTGATAAAAAAAGAGAAAAAAAAATTATGATCGGGAAAAATGTCGCACCAGGTCCCCACTGCCTTCGGCAGCGTAGACCCGTGCGCTGCGCGCACGTATTCCTTCACCATTTTTATGACTTCTCAATATTCCATGTTATTACTCGTAAACTTTCATTCACAATAAAAGGAATTTAAAAAAAATATATCATTCAGCATCGGGTAAAAACTCACACCGGGACCCCACTGCCTTCGGCAGCACACACCCACGTGCGCTGTACACGCGTATTCCTTCTCAACTCAAACTTTTATTATTAAGAAAATAAAATTAAAAAAAAAATCTTTTATCATCGGGTAAAAACTCACACCGGGTCCCAAACCCATGCGCGCTGCGCGCCTATTCCTTCACCACCCTTTCAGCCCCTCCTAATTAACTTACATATACAAATTTTGAACGGTCTTACTCAATTAGCTGAGATGCAAAAGAAAACCTGATCAGGACACCTTAAAATTGTAAATCAGGTGAAATCTCGAATTCCACTTTCGATAATATAAAAGAACTTTAAAATGTGTATCAACTAAAATAAGGTTTCAAATAATGTATTACTTATGAACTTTTTTTAATTAATAACTGAGATACAAAAAAAACTGATTCAGGACACCTCAAAACGTGTAAATCTGGTGAAAACTTTCGATAATTTAAAAGAACTTTAAAATATCTTTCGAATGATGTATTAAAAATAATTTAATCATAATTAGAAATTGAAATATTGACATTTTAAAATATTACAGCGCCATCTGGCGGTACAAATTTCTGTATTCCACTGTTCGATTCCAAATCAAAAAAGCTTTCTAATGATGTATTACTTATGAAATTATTTTAATTAGTAACTGAGATACAAAAGAAAACTGATTCAGGGCACCTCAAAACGTGTAAATCTGGTGAAAACTTTCGATAATTTAAAAGAACTTTAAAATATCTTTCGAATGATGTATTAGAAATAATTTAATCATAATTAGACTTTGAAATATTGAAATTTAAAAATATTACAGCGGCATCTAGCGGTAGAAATTTCTGTAATCTATTTTTCCATTCCAGATCAACAAAGCTTTCAAATGATGTATTACTCATGAAATTATTTTAATTAGTAGATGAGATACAGAAGAAAACCTAATCAGGACATCTCAAAATGTGCAAATCGGGTGAAATCTCGAATTCTATTTTCGATAATGTAAAAATACTTTAAAATGTGTATCAACTAAAATTTGCTTTCAAATGATGTCTGACTTATGAACTTTTCTTAATTAATAACTCAGATACAAAAAAAAAAAAAACTGATTCAGGACACCTCAAAACGTGTAAATCTGGTGAAAACTTTCAATAATTTAACAGAACTTCAAAATATCTTTCGAATGATGTATTAAAAATAATTTAATCCTAATTAGAAATTGAAATATTGACATTTTAAAATATTACAGCCCAATCTGGTGGTACAAATTTCTGTATTCCACTGTTCGATTCCAAATCAAAAAAGCTTTCTAATGATGCATTACTTATGAAATTATTTTAATTAATAGCTGAGATACGAAAGAAAACTGATTCAGGACACCTCAAAACGTGTAAATCTGGTGAAAACTTTTGATAATTTAAAAGAACTTTAAAATATCTTTCGAATGATGTATTAAAAATAATTTAATCATAATTAGAAATTGAAATATTGAAATTTTAAAATATTACAGCACCATCTGGCGGTACAAATTTCTGTATTCCACTGTTCGATTCCAAATCAAAAAAGCTTTCTAATGATGTATTACTTATGAAATTATTTTAATTAGTAGCTGAGATACAAAAGAAAACTAGTTCAGGAGACCTCAAAACGTGTAAATCTGGGGAAAACTTTCGATAATATAAAAGAACTTTAAAATATCTTTCGAATGATGTATTAAAAATAATTTAATCATAATTAGAAATTGAAATATTGAAATATGAAAATATTACAGCGCCATCTGGCGGTACAAATTTCTGTAATCCACTGTTCGATTCCAAATCAAAAAAGCTTTCTAATGATGTATTACCTATGAAATTATTTTAATTGGTAGCTGAGATAGAAATGAAAACCTTATCAGGACACCTGAAAGCGTGTAAATCGGGTGAAATCTCGAATTCCATTTTCGATAATGTAAAAGTACTTTAAAATGTGTATCAACTCAACAAAGCTTTCAAATGATGTATTACTTATGAAATTTTTTTAATTAATAACTGAGATATAAAAGAAAACTGATTCAGGAGACCACAAAACGTGTAAATCTGGTGAAAACTTTCGATAATTTAAAAGAACTTTAAAATATCTTTCGAATGATGTATTAAAAATAATTTAATTAGAATTTGAAATATCGAAATTTTAAAATATTACAGCGCCATCTGGCGGTACAAATTTCTGTATTCCACTGTTCGATTCCAAATCAAAAAAGCTTTCTAATGATGTATTGCTTATGAAATTATTTTAATTAGTAGCTGAGATACAAAAGAAAACTGATTCAGGACACCTCAAAACGTGTAAATATGGTGAAAACTTTCGATAATTTAAAAGAACTTTAAAATATCTTTCGAATGATGTATTAAAAATAATTTAATTAGAATTTGAAATATCGAAATTTTAAAATATCTGGCGGTAGAAATTTCTGTAATCTACTGTTCAATTTCAAATCAACAAAGGGAAGTAAAAAGAAAAATAAAAAGTATTTTTTAGTTCCTTCAAATGTATTTTATTGCTATGGAAACTCCTATCGTCTATTGAAAGATAGATTACGTGTTAGAATAAAATTTAATTTGCAATTAAAATGTAACTGCTTTGTTTATTAATGAAAATTGATGAAATTTTAACTGCAGATTGGTTTTGTGCTGAATAGGTTGTATATTAAGTGTTGTGTACGAAAAAGAAAATTTGAAGCACTTTGAAATTTGCAATTTTTAACCCCAGTTCAAGATCATGTGACATTAATGACTTCCACATGTTTTGTTTCCGTTCGAGACAGCCGTTAAAATTGTCTGCTGATAGATTGCCTCTTTTTAAGCAATAAGGATTTTTGGTCATTTTTCGATAGACATGGATCAACGTTTTAATTAATATCTCCGAAACTAATTAACATTTTAAAATTCTGTTTCGAGGAGGACCTCGGAAAGGCTCCAGAGCATCCGTATGTCAATTCTTGTACTTCTGCGTTCAATAGGGGCTGAACATATAAAAGAACACACAGACTGACAGACAAACCTTTCCATTTATTATTATAGATTTAAAAAAAAAAAAAAAAAAAAAAAAACCTTTGTTCCTCTCTTTTTGTCGCGGAGTGTAGTCTTAAATTAGAAAAATTTTAGTCTTAAAACTTTTCTAAATTAGTCCTAATACAAAACTTAGTCCGGGAATAGGGGTATTTTATGATAAGCGCAATTTAGATAATGTTATTTTATGAAAAAACAAAGAAAGAACCCTTTGTACGTATCTTTTTTGTCGCGGGGTATAGTTTCTTTTTTGTAAAATTGTTGTAAAAATTTTTAATTTACAAGCATATTTAAAAATAACTATATTTTCGAATACATTTAATCAAAATGTCTTTTGAGATGAAATATAAAACATTTAAAATGTATAGTAGCCAGATGAATAATTTTAAATAATATATCAATGTCGAAATAAATTTAATAGACCCTTCACTTATGTCACCATGTCTGGTAAGCATTTTTATAGTTTAAACAAATATTTATACTCAGGGAAAAAATATTATTTTGAAATATGCTGAATTCACTTTTACAAGTTTTACTGATATTTTTTCCTAATTATGTATACACACATTTTTTTTTTTTTTTTTTCATTTGAACTATGTACACTAAGAGACAAAAAAAGGAAAAAAAAAACTTTATTTGAATAATTTTATTATTATTACTATTATTACTATTTTACCATGTTTTTATTAATTTCTATTCTTGTTTGTTTGTGTGTGTGTTTGTTTGTCCGGTACAAATCTTGCAATCTATTTTTAACTAACTTCCCTACTAGCTAGACCTTTGAAACTTTCACAGTACCTCAGAACCCGGTGACAACACAATACTTCGAAGTCAGATTTTCGAATTTTCGAATAGTTTTCTTTTAATTAATTAAAATATGAAAATAATAAGCTCCTAACAGCAATAAAAATAGCCATTAAAATATTAGTTATAATTTAATTGTTGAAAAAAAAAATACGAGTTCATTTATTTTCGACATAAAAATAAATATATTTAATTAAACGTGAACCTTAACAAATTAAACTTTTTTTTTTTTTTCATTATTGTTATTAGTTCACTGAACTGAGTCCGCGAGCTTAAATATTGCTTATATTTTATTTTTTTATCCTCGAGTATTTTATTAATGATTCATCAGAAAATTTAAAAACATGGTATAAGAAAGTTTTTTTTTTTTTTTAATCTTATAATTATTATGTATTTTTTTACTTATTTATATATATATATATATATATATATTATATATTAATTAATTTACTTGTAGGTAAAATTAAGACTATAATAAGACTATACCCTAATCAGATTTAGTTATATACCAACCACTACGATAATTTAACATGCAAATAAATTGGCTGTTAAGTGTAACTACGAGATATCCGTGCATTTGCACACTGACGGGCACGAGTATTTAAATAATAAATTAATTTTTAAATCAATAAATTAAAGCACGATATTTAGAATGGTAATTATATATAACCATAACGATATTAGCTGTCTAAAACAAGGTTGAAATAGTGATCATAGTATATTGTAATATCATGTTTGGCATAAAATCACTGTCATTTTATGGTAGACTGCATACATCCAATAAAATGTAGAAAATAGCGCGACAATGAATATTATGTATTGTAGGTATAGTGTTGGTCATATGTAATTGCGATTTAAATATAAAAATGCTACTTCGATTTTTTTTTCGATACTGTCTGCTTCAATACTGCCCTCCGATAAGAACCAAATTGAAGTCCATGGTAAGGCGTTGTTGGAGGCAGTAGCTGTATGGTACCTAGATTTCGTGGGTGACGAACACTCTCTCGAAGGCAGCGGGATCCCGAAGTGAAGTTTTAAACAATTTCAATGTATTTTCTTTTCAGTTTTTATACGTAAAACGTTATAAAAAATAGTGTTTTTTTTTTTTTTTTTTTTTTTCTTTCTTATGTACAGCGGGCAAATCCCTATTAAGTAATAAACGTTACAAAAGATATTAAGTTTTCCACTATAAAGTATTACTAACAGAAATACGTTTTCAAATGCTAATCGTCGATTTCTTTAAAAGAAATGGCAAAAATTAGTTTACCCTATATTTAATTCATTGGAAAAAATTTTAGTTGCTGAGTCGCAATAGAAAAGCCTGAAAAAAAATGTTGAATTTTACGTTTTGCGTGCCAAGTGCGAAATAGCGATATTCTAATTAATTTAACCGTTTTGCATTGACGTCGGAAACTTAATTATTTCAAATTAACTGTTTTTGAAATCTAGCAGTTTTCTTTTAGCAGAAATTGCGTCATGCTTTTACGTTATATCTAATATATTTATTTATGTATATATAATTTATCAATATTGCATACATTTGAAATTAATTTCACATTTACTTTTGCATTCAATTATTTGTTAATAGATTTACGCTATTGTAAATTCATCCATCATATGCAGTTACATCAGTTTGCATACGATAAAAAAAAAAAAAAAAAAAAAAATCGTATTAGAATATTTTATTAATTGAAATTAACACGTAAAAAATAACTTAAAATAGAAATGTTTAAAACGGAAGGTAGCTATGTACAATTACTATCTTATGATTGCATATTATTTTGGTAATAAATTTTGTTTAAGTGTATGAATAATGACATTGATCCTTTTTTTAAAAATCTGCACTAGAATTTTATTATTTTTCAATTCCAAAACCTCACAATTTTGATAATCCTTCGATAATCTTGACAATATCTTTTGATAATTTGGTAATATTGCACTCTTTATTTATTATAATGTGTGATCATCATCATAAAGGCAAAATTCCCTCCTCAATAGATCAAAATTGGGATGGCATGTCTCCAGATCACGCATAGGTCCAGACCCTTGCTAGTTGCCCATAGCAAGTACTAATTGCGACGTACAGTCAACTCAACTAATTAAGTACAAAATCTAATTTTGAAAAAAAAAAATCTGTCTTTGACAAAATTTAATTTAGTATGACAGGAACAATTTATATACTATCTCAAAGAAAATACTAATAATAATAAAGTAATTAATTAATTAATTAATTAAATAAAATAAAATAATTAGAAAAGTTTAGCAAGTATTCGGAAGATATCACCGACATATATTAAAAAGATATAACTCTTTTCCTAGAGGGCGCTTATACTAAATTACAACATACTGCCTTGAACGATTCACGGCCCTCTTCACTTACCGTCGCCGAAAGCCCGAGCCAATGCTATTCTATGGGAAAATTTCCTTTACAAATAACTTATTAATTAATGCATATTTTTAAATTCTGTTTTCACATTCAAAAAATTCCCAACTGTTAAATTGACGGACCTTTTTTAAAAAAGTATTTTTTTTTTTTTTTTTTTTTTTTTAATATTTTATTTTAAAATTGCAAAATGAAAAACATTCCCATATTGAAAATTCGTATTTTGCAGCTAAAAATTTTAGTATTCTTTATCTCATCTTGAAAGTTACTTGGTTTTAATATAGGCATCTATTCAGATATTCAGAAACCATTATCAATACATATCCAGAAGAAATAGCCAATAAATATTCAGAAGCCATAAAACCATACATATTCTAACGGTCTCGTCATCAAATATAGAGAAACTATTTTCTATACATATTCTGAAGTTATAGCCAATTAATATCCAGAAGCCATAATCAATACACATTCAGAAAGATATCGCCAATACATAGTTAGAAGCCATTATCCATATGTATTCTAACGATATCGCCAACAAATATTCAGAAGCAATTATCAATATATATTCATAAGTTCAGGGCCCGAAATTTCAACTCAGATTACACTCGCCAAAAAAAAAAAAAAAAAAATTACTCGCCATAAATTAGAGTTGTCAATTTTTTTCCCCAACTATTTCAAATGCTTTTACAAATATGCCTAAAATTATATATATTAAAAGTGTGTTGCATATAATCATGTCTCATAATCATCTATAATTAAAAATCATTATAGTGGATTGTATTTGAAATTTGAAAAAAATTAGAATATCTAATAATATAAATGCAAAGATTCATTAAAGAAAAAAAGAAGAAAAAACTCTTTGTCCAACAATATCCTGCGAAAATCTTTTTATTTTGAAACATTAAGCTTCCTTATATATCTATTTATTTATTTAACTTTTTACATCAGCAATGTCTTTTTTGTCCGTTTTATTTTTGTAATCAGACGGAATGTCGATGTGTATAGCTTGTTCATTATTGCCATTAATCTGAAATAACCATTTCAGAATAACTTTTTCGATATAATCGTTGCTTACAAATCATTACCGCCGGACAGCGCACACACAGACTCGGCACTCCGAGAAGAGAAAAGGGAGACGTTATAAGATCACAAGATTTTGCCATATTTATATCTATAAAAATTATGTTTTCGGTAACCGTATCATGTAAGAATTCCATCTATAACTTGACCAAGTTTTTACTCGCCACAGTAAAAATTCCACTCGCCAATGGCGAGTTGGCGAGCGGAAATTTCGCACCCTGCATTAGATATACCCAACAAATGTTCAAAAGCCATCATCAATACATTTTCGAAAAATATCTCCAACAATATCCATAAAACATTATCAATACATATTCTGAAGTTATAGCCAATAAATATCTAGAAGCCATAATCAATACATATTCAGAAAGGTATCGCAAACACATGGTTAGAAGCGATCATCAATATGTATTCTAATGATATAGCCAACAAATATTCAGAAGCCATCATCAATATATAGCCAACAAATGTTCAAAAGCCATCATTAATACATCTTCAAAAAATATCTCCAAGAATATTCATAAATCATTATCAATACATATTCAAAAAATATTGCCAATAAATATTAAGAAACCACCCAATTTCAGAAATGATGATGGTCTCGGATACAAAGATTGGAAATTATATCTATATATAAGAAAGGAAGAATTTAGATTAACAGGAGGTCTTGAAAAATGTAAGTTTTTACGGATTTGAAAAAATAGTTTAAGATAGTAAAAGAAAATAAATAAACTACTGGCCATTAAAATTGCTACACCAAGAAGGAATAATAATAACGGAATGAAATTTGTTGGACACATACATTATATTAGGAAGAACAATTGATTAAATTTTCGGGAGTAATATGTACTGAGAAAATAGTACATAAAGCAGCGACCTCTATGAGCAATAACAGCACATATTTGCCTAGGCATTGAATGGAACAGCGATTGGATGACATGGGCGGGTAGAGCACTTCATGAAGTTTTAACACGATGCCACAATTCATCGATTGAAGTTACTGGTGAGTGGGGGGGGGGGGGGGGACCAGTCACTTTTCAACGATTAAGCAGTCATTTTCATTGGTGCGAGATCAGCCTAGGCATTTGCCTTCATGAAGTGCTCTACCCGTACATGACATCCAATCGCTGTTCGATTCAATGCCTAGGCAGATATGTGCTGTTATTGCTCACAGAGGTCGCTACTTTATGCACTATTTTCTCAGTACATATTACTCCAAATTTCCTGAAATTTTAATCAATTGTTCTTCCTACTATAATGTATGTGTCCAACAAATTTCATTCCATTATTATTATTCCTTCTTGGTGTAGCAATTTTAATGGCCAGTAGTGTATTAAATCTGAATGTTAAAGGGTATCTAGATAAAAAATGAAAGTAAAATGGTGACAACGCAAAATCTCTGTCTGAAAGAAATAGTCCTGTCGTACTAATAAAAATATTCTGAACCCATCAAATTTCAAAAATGCTGATGGCTTCGGATACGAAGATTGAAAATTCGTTTCTGCATGTAAGTAAGTAACAATTTAGCATAACACCAAGGTTTTAAAAAATGTAAGTTTTTACGGATTTGACAAAATATTTTAAGATAGTTTAAGAAATTAAACGTTAAAACTGAATGTTAAAGGTTGGTTGGGTTTTACGTCGCACTAGTGCTGCGCAGATGGGCAATTGGCGACCTGAATGTTAAAGGTTATCTTGACAAAAATGAAAGTGAAATGGTGAGAACCCAAAATCGCTGTCTGAAAGAAATAGTCTTGTCGTACTAAAAAAAAAAGAAAAAAAAAAAGAAAGAAAGAAAGGAAAGGAAAAGAAAAGGGGAAGAAAAGAAAAACGTGAAATTTCTTTTTATTTAAAAGTCCTGATCACAGCGATATCTTGTTTATAGAAATGTTATTACTAAAAAATTAATTGGCATAAGTGGAATCGCAGTTATCTTTGTCACAACTTAATTAATTGAAACATTCAATTATGTTACTTAAAATTTCAGATGTTGCTATGTGTATGCGTTAATTTATTCTGCACTGCTATCTGATCAAATTCGCATGAAGTTTGTTGGTCTATCAAAGCAAAAAAAAAATATATATATATATATATATATATATATACAGAATTTAATCACCTTAACAACCGTGCTTGCAAGTCCAAATAATAGGAAAGCACTTTTTGTAGACATGAACAAGATTATTTTTAATTTTTTTATTGCATTTCAGTAGCTAATATTTCAAGCATATACTATTTATGATTCAATCTCATGACGGATTTTTTTTCAAGAATATCGATTATTAGCACTTGAAATGGTTTTCTTATCAGTATTTGAAGAAAATGCATTAATTTAGTTCTTTAATTGTTAAATGTTTCTTTTCCAGGAATAATAACAATCAGAAAAGGTTTACTAACCAAGTGTAAATCTCGATATTCATATTTTTATTTACCTTTTATAGAAGTTACACCTTAATTTTATAGGAATTACATGCCATGTAAAAACAAACTTTTATACAATGAAAGCATTTAATCAAGTGCAAATCACAATATCATACATTTATTTACCTGAAGGCAATATCTTAATTTTATACAAATTACACGTCATTAAAAAAACATACATTTACACAATATTAGAAGTAATTTATATTTTTTACTTTATTAAAAAAAAAAAAAAAAAAAAAAAATGAATTACAGAAAAATATGTCTACAACCTGTCACTGTAAAAACTTTTTGGTAGCATTTTTTTTTTTTTTTTTTTCATTCATTCATTGCATTCATTACTTATTTTCCATTAAAAGAAACATGAAACTACACTGTTAAAAAAATTAGAGTTATTTTGAATCAAAACTTGATACTGAAGTAGCTGAAACCAACCGATGGTTTAATCTTTTACCATGATTTGTAATTTTATGTTGAATCAAATTTTGATATTATGTTTTAAATAAAAAATAAATAAATAAAAACATTCGACCGAAGCAGGGATTGAATTGAAGACCTTCTTGCCTGAAGTCCAGCACCCTGGTACTGTTTCACTTATTCTTGCCCGCTAATTATGTTTCGTTGATTTCGTTAAAAGGGGTTAAATTTTCTAGGGTTTTATCTTGACCCATGGGTGAGTTGTTGCACAAAATTTGCACTTCATCCTATGTTTTTGACCACGCTTTTTAATTTAAGCTTGGTTTGGTTTCAAAAAGAATTTTACTGACTCATACTTCCTGGACTGGTATTGGAATAGATTTTTCTAGAATAGATACTGGAATAGATTTTTCTCTCATCTTAAAAGGATATACTTCAGTAAATTTTCTTATAGTAACATCTGGTTAGGGAGCAATTGAATAAAGAACTCTCTTTTTTCTTGTAATGAATGTTCGTTTTGAATGACATAATATTACGCACATGATCACTTCACAGATTTTATTTTCACTTTCTGGCTAACAGCCGGTGATTTTCAGTGCGCTAGTCGCGCCATCTCCTGAATGCAAAGGGAATTATCATTGCATGTACAGCGAAATACTTCTTCAAGTTTGGGTGCAACTGAAATTCAATCGCAAGAGGTAGAAAACTAAAAAGTGAGGTTGAAGCATATTATGCTATTGCTTATAACTTTACTCCACATAGTGGTTCAAGTTTAAACTGAAATTTTTAACAGTGTAGTTATAACTTCTTTTTTTTTTCCGTTGGCAAATTGGATCAGTCAACATTATGACTGTTCAAAACTGACCATTTCAGCCCAAATAAAGAAAGTTTTAAGATATTTATACGCAACTTTAATAGTAAATAAATATCAAAAGTTGTCTCTGAACGTAATTAAAAATTTAGTGAAAAAAAAAAATATGCCAACGAGATTTTTTTTTTTTTATGAAAAATTAAATTTATGTTATACGTTCCGTGCCCACCTTTTAAAATCTCTCCATGATTTTATCACCATTTCACATGAAGCAAAATTAATCTTTAGAGTACATGCCTAATATACTCATTTCAGTTTAAGTTTAATACACACTATGATTCGTATTTAAATAAAAGCTCCCTCTTTACTCACAGATTTAGCAAACTGCGACACTAGATTTTTATACAAGAAATACTTGTTGTAATTTCATCCATTATTAGTGATACTTTTCTATATGAATTTTAAATTACTTTAAATTTCTATTCTTGTTACATTATGATTTGAAATTTTTGATAATTTTTAACATTTTCCAATAAAATTTAAAATTATTCATATCGTCAGTTCATGTATCTATGTGTCTCTAACTTTCAACATTTTATATTGCTTAGAATGTAGCAATATATTAATAAAAACTCCATCAATCAAATTGTTATTGAAAGTGATGTATATTAAATTTTTTATTTTTGTACATCACTACACTGTATAGAGATGTTTTTTTTTTTACATTTGATGATGTCCCATACAGCCACTTAGATCCACTAGACATCTAAATTACATCCAATGATCCATAAAAGGTACAAAATATCTCAATAATGTCCATTAGAAGTCCTGGATATCCTGAACTAATTATAGATATCTATTAGACGTTTAAATGTAGACGAAATTTAGACGTGTCTTTTTCAATGTCTAATAGATATAACATGTTAGATCAAAACAAGATTTAGATATTTTCAATATCTATTAGATTTAACTAAGGCTATATATACGAACTGGCGCATCAGGCATTTTGTTGCCTTAGGGTTGCCACATGTACCCAGCGCGTTTCTCTGATAAACAAACAACAAATATATTTTTTTTTTTTTTAATCGTCTTACGTTACTTTAGAGTAACTTATTTTATTGTATTTCATAATATTAGCTAAGTATACTATGATATGGAAGTTTGTGTAGCGATAAACTGCTATAAACATTCAAGAAACGAATATAAAGTGTTCACTGACCTTCTATTACTGTGTATTTGAGTTTAGGCGACATTTTGTTAAAGAAACAGAAAACGCCCTAACAACACATCTTACCCCAGTACATCCATAGGATATCCTCAGAAGAAAATATGACATCCTGAGAATGTAGTGTGAAAAAAATGTGTTTTTAGGAATATTATTGTTGCTTATTGCTCTTATCTTAACCGGATTAGCTTCAGATCAAGATTTCTTAAAATCATTAGGGAAGCGATGAGGACGCAAAGCGGGAATGTTGTCCTCTTCGGAAGCAAAAAAATGGCGGTGATGCGCCGGCCTATTATTTTATTTAGGGGCTCTAAATTTAATAAGTCCAATTTTTGGATATTTGGAGATGTGTCGGATATTTAACAGACATCTAATGGATGTAAAAAAGAATGACATTTGTCGGGCTAAGAGATAGCTGTAGGATGCTTATAAAAGTTCAATGGATCATTTTTAAATTTTTATAGATGTCTTATGGATGACAGTGACTGTGTGGGGTGTCATGTGTAATCATTTAAATCGGAAACAATTATAACAAATTTGTATACATTTTCGCGTTTTTTGCACCTTTATTTCTAATTACATCTCACAATACTGAAAAGAAATTTTTAATTTTTAACTACTTCCATTTTGTTACTAATTTTTTATCTAACTGATAAAAATAAACCGCCATTAAAATGCTTTGAAAGGAAATTTTGCACTAAACTTAATATAGTGCATCAGTGAAAATATTTACCAAAATAATGAATGGTTTTATTACTTACTTCTATACTCAATAGAAGAAAGTATTGGATTCGCAAAAATTTTCGACATCGGGTTTTTGATGGATTTACGCGTTTTGAGAGCTGTAGAACACGATTTGACTATTTTTAGAAAATGTCTGTCTGTCTGTCTGAGTGTGTATGTGTGACAAAATTTTGTGGCAACTGTATCTCAGGAACTGCTGCACAGAATTTCATACAAATTGGTATGTAGTTGCACCTTGACATAATTTAGTACCTATCAACTTTTGGTAAAAATTGTCTTGCAGGTTGCGTTGCCATTCCGCTTTTTCTGAATTTTTAACATGGTGATATAGGACAAAATTTTGTATAAATATGCATAAAGAGAATTATTTTTTAATAATCATTATGAAATTTACAAGAATAGAGATAATAATATTTACAAGATAATAGAGATTGTCAACTGGGAAAAAATTTTGTAGGTGTAGGAGCCTCGCCCCCCCCCCTTCTGGGGGGGGAGGAAATCTCCCCCCGAGATAAGTAAATTTTCATGATGGGTATCTTTCAAAAGAGCTCGCCAATACCTTTAAAATGAATGGTTGAACCATAGATCTGCGATAATTTAAAATAAAGTTATCGAGTTTTTTCATTTTTAAGATTTTTTTTTAATGTAATATTGACAATAAAACTGACATTTTTGGATATTTAGTGTTATATTACTTCTCTAATAAGGAAATAACCTGCATTATCATGGAAGATAATTTTTTAATAATAATTTTAATAAATTATTTTTACTGAGTGAATTTGTATAGGAAAATATAGAATTATGATACGTCTGAAAACACAGAAATTTTTAAGTATGAACAGACAATTCATCTTGAATATTAAACTAACATTGAAACACTTTTACTCGCTGTAATTTTACGCACTGTTGATCATGACAGTCTTTCACTCTGAAATTTTGTATCACGTCGTATTTTTGATACCTCAAAAACAATAAATGTGCATCTCTGTAGACAGACGTGAAAATAAATATTTGGTGTGAGTAACATTTATTATTTAACACATTATTTTGACACAAATGAATACTTTTGTGACCATTAAAGTGAATAAAAATTAAATAAAAAGAAACTTTTGTTATTTTAATGTTTTACGCTTACAAGCGGTTAGCTGTGACATCGTTCACGTAAAAATTTAGCATAAGTATTCTATTATCTGAAGTAGAATTTTCATTGATGATAATGAAAATTATAAATTGCTCATCTGCTAATTAATGCTCAAGCACAAAATTAATAGAAAAAATTGTTTTCTGCAGAGTTTATCAATTAATTGCCTCAAAGTAGGAACTTGCTTCATATTAATAAGCAAAGATGAATTTTTTTTTATGTTTTAACCTATTTTTAATAAGAAAAGGTGCTTAAATTTAATATCATTTGAATGATCTGGTTAAAGTGAGCTGAAGAAAAAATATTCTTATAAGAGACCAAGAAAATTGAGAAGAATACCTTCATTTTCACACAAACGCGTGAATATTTGTATTGCAAAATATTTATTAAAATTATTTTCTATAATGAATGCAGACGATTTTTCTCTCAGAGAAGTATGAATATAGAGAACATGGAATTTGTCAGAAATTACTATAGTTCAAAATGCATGATTAATTTGGGTTAAAGGCTATATATGAATGTGTGTGTGTGTGTGTTCTCATATAAGGCGAAAGAGGCAGACAAAAAATACCTGTATTTTTATACATTTTTACTTTCTTCCATATTCAATAGAAGAAAGTATTGGATTCGTAAAAATTTTCGACCTCGGGTTTTTGATGGATGTAAACGTTTTGAGAGCTGTAGAACACGATTTGACCATTGTTAGAAAATATCTATCTGTCTGTCAGTCTCTGTGTGTGTGACAAAATTTTGTGGCAACTGTATCTCAGGAACTACTGCACAGAATTTCATACAAATTGGTATGTAGTTGCACCTTGGCATAAATTAGTGCCTATCAACTTTCGGTAAAAATTGTCTTAAAGGTTGCGTTGCCATCCCACTTTTTCTAAATTTTTAACATGGTGGTATAGGACAAAATTTTGTATGAATGTGCATAAAGAGAATTATTTTTTAATAATCATTATGAAATCTACAAGAATTATTTATAATAGAGATAATCAACTGAGGAAAAAAATTTGTACGTGTAGGAGCTCCGCCTCCCCCCCCTGGGGGGGGAAAGTAAATTTTCATGGTGGGTATCTTTCAAAAGAGCTCGCCAATACCTTTAAAACGAATTGTTGAACCATAGATCTGCGATAATTAAAAATAAAGTTCTCAACATTTTTCATTTTTAACATTTTTTTTAATGTAATATTGACAATAAAATTGACTTTTTTGGATATTTAGTGTTATACTACTTCTCTAATATGGAAATCGTCTGCATTATCAAGGAAGATAATTTTTTTTAAATAATAATTTTAATAAATTATTTTTACTGAGTGAATTTGTATAGGAAAATATAGAAGAAAGTCATGTGGTGGCCACAACATACTAGTTTCTTTTATACATGTAATCTTTTATATTTAAAATTCGCATAGAGGTAAAATCTCACACCTGAATGCCTTTTTCAAAATGCAATACAACGGCTCGTGAATCAGCTTATTTTGTGAATTTATTTGTTTATTTTTTTATCCGTCTGTTGACAGAAATGAGTATAATTTTATTTTTCAAACTGTTGATTATATATAGAAAATGTTCTTTGCAATTTTAACATCCAGATGAAAAACTTTGTTAATTCGGACTGAGAGGCAAATAGAATGAATTAGACAAAATCATAGGAATATGATTCATCATGTAAATAAAGAAGATAATAGGGATTTATTATTATTATTATTATTCAACGCTAGCGTAACTGTAGGTATGAAATCTTTATATTTTTATTATTTTATAATTTCTTACATAACTGCATATTTCGTCTCAACTATAGCGTGAGCTTTCTCGAGAAAAAACTTTATTTTGTATTGATGTTAATATTCTATAGGGAGCTCTAAAAAGATAACATTAAAAAAATAAATAAATAAACAAATAAATAAATACATATATTTTTTTTCCAAACAAGACACAAATTTAACGAAATGGTTTCCACATTCAAATATTTATTGTTTCTTAAAAATAAGATTTTGTACAGCGAAAATTGTTTACTTAAATATCGTTAAAAAAAAAAGTATTGCAATTCAAGGGGCAATGACTTTGGTTTAAAAACTGCAATACTTCTTGATCTTTCTCGAAGAATTAATTTTCTAGATTGCAAAAAAAAAAAAAAAAAAAAAAAAGATCATGTATAAGATCATACATAATTAAAAGAAATATTTTTATGCCCTCATCAGATTCGAGCCAAGGATCGAACAGATTACGCGTTAACTTGGGTACACGCTTTTAAAAATTATGTTATACTGTTTTTAAGATAACGTTGTTACAATGCTTACAATATAAACGATGAATTCATAGGCTGTAATACGAAACTTACGGCTCTGAGGACATCAAATCTCATTATTTTTAGAAGGTTATTTGTCATTTTGTAGAATAAGATTTATTTTATTTTATTTTACTATTATTATTATTATTATTTTAATATTAATCTTGTTGCTTTAAGATAAATGCTGTTTATCTTTTTTGGGTCTTGAGTTGTGCAATATTTGTTATGTAATATCATCGAAATTCAAACTTACAAAATTTACACAAATTGTTAAACTTTTTGAGAAATCTTTTCAAAAATGTAATATGTCTTCAAAATAATAATAATAATAATAAAACAAATCTTCATTTTTAATTAAAAATGGCCAACTTTGATTTAAGAATGGCGATGACCGAAAATGTCTCATTTGTTTGCTGACAAACTCTTTGCTTTATAATAAATAAAAATAAATGAGATATTTAGGTGCTACTTGTAAAATGAATAACAAATTATATCAAATATATAACAAATTATCTTAAAAAAAGAAATTCCTTATACTTTCTATAAGCAAGGAAAAAGATCAACAAATTAAATTTGTGTTACGAAATGGACAAAATATGTAGATGCGTAACAATCAACCATTTCTGTTTTTGGATACCGGATTTTTTTACTTTCTCTTACACATAAGGCAGAGAAAGTATTGTTTTTGGCTCAAATTTTCGAACGCGAGATTTTGTTATATTTACACGTTTTGAGGTCCCCTGAATACGAAAATCATGTTTTTAGCAAATGGTCTGTGTGTATGTCTGTGTGTCTGTCTGTTATCAGCATATCTCAAAAACAAATTATGGCAGAAAGTTCAAACTTGGTATTCTAAATATGTATCATATAGGGATGCTACAGTAAGCTTTTCGTTAAGATCAAGCAAATGGTTCGTGTACAGGGACAATCAAGAGAATTCTAATACATTACGTCTATGGGGGAAATTGCAGGAAAATACAGTTTAACGTCTATAGACTGCACTAAACCAAATGAAACAAATATATATTTTGTGTAATAGAGACAGTTAACTGGCAAAAATTTTTTGTGCATGTAGGAGCCTCGCCTCCCCCCCTGGGGGGGAAGTCCCCCCTCGAGGGGAGTAAATTTTCATGATGGGTATATTTCAAAAGAGCTCGAAAATACCTTTAAAACGAATGGTTGAACCATCGATCTGCGATAATTTAAAACAAAGTTATCGATATTTTTTACTTTTAACGAAAAAAAAAAAAAACTTTGAAAAAAAATCGTACTTTTTTTTTTTTTTTAATACTGAGAATAAAATGGACTTTTTTTGGATATTTGGTGTTAAACTACTTCTCTAATATGGAAATCATCTGCCTTATCATAAAAGAAAATTTTTTTTAAATAATAATTTTAATAAATTATTTTTTAAAAAGAGATATATTTTTTAATAACCGAATTAAATTCTATATAAATGTAGGTGCATTAATGAAACGGGGGGTTGAGCGGGGCGGTAGCCCCCCTCACACAGAACTAATTATCATATAAAACTCTTCAGAAGCCTAATATGAATTGCTTAACATAGGTTTACATAACAGTACTCGTTATCTTACCTATTAATCTGCAACCTGTATTTATAGTATTAAATTTCAGGGTAAGAGAAAGTCGTGTGAGTGACACACCAGATTATTATTATTATTATTATTTTTTTTTTTTTTTTTTTTTTTTTATATAAGATTTTATAGCAGTTTTCTAAGATTAAGTATGGTGAAATTTTCTTAAAAATACCGGTGTCAAAAAATCAGAACGACTGGCAATTTTGTAGAGGCCAAAAGTCCATTCCCTAGTTGCCAAGTGTTCCGCATGTTGTATACCGATAAATTTTTATCGAAATTTTTTATAAGGTTTTGCGACAGTTTTCTAAGTTTGATAAGATACAAATTAAAAAATAATAAATTCGGTAACCAAATACACAGTACTTGGCAGTTATGGCATAAAAAAAAAAAAAAAAAATGGTAACATTTGTCTTAAGCCGAGTGTTTTAAATTGTTTTAGCAAAGGGGTATTTTTAAAATCAATGACATTAGTTTTCACTTATAATTACAAAAATTTCTTATGACGCGCAGTTAGTTTTAGGCTGTATGTTTCATAAAGTGACCGTTTATTTTAAAAAATTGAAAACGTAACTTTTTATAGTAACTATGCATACAAAAATTTCAAATTAGTAAAATGAAATCCTTTATTTTTAAAGGCATTTGCAAAAAGTTTCACATTTTTAAGAATAATATTTAATGAATTATCAAAGATTCAAATCGAACTTTTTCGACAAACTACTGCTTTTTGCAGGCGCGAAAATTCGATTGAAGATTTCTGACTGCGTAATTATGCTTAAATTGAATGAAAATTGCATATAAAGTGTTGTTTTCTTAAAATATAGTTTTTCCTTTCTGTTCGTTCATTTTTTATCATATATAGGAGTTTATGAATGTGTGTTTGTGTATATGAGTGAATTCATAATGATTTAACGCTCCATTCGACTTAACTCAAATTTAGAAAATATGTTTTAGGTCAACGTCAAATGAAGTGTATAAGACTCTCAAAATATATAAAACTAACAGTTTTTTACAAAGACGCAAAAAAGACTTCTTAAACTTTACGAGCCTATGAACTTAAATTACTTGGAGAACGCCAATAACTCTACATTCAATGGACCATATTCCCACTTTGGGTTCGAGGCTACAAGAATATCAGCTGGTTAGGCAAACAATCCTCAACTCTACCATAGAAAAGCATTGTGGCTTGAAAATTTTTATCTTGCAATATTATTTATAAGAGTTACAGATTATATGAAATTGAAGTAAGAGTGATATAGTGATACCTTTGTTTTGTTTTTAATCCAGTTTTAGTAATATACTTTAATATTAATCAACATATGTAATATTAAAAGTTGCCATGTGAACTGTGGCGATGTTAACAAATTTAAATGGATGTTCCATTTAATAAATTACTTTATTAAAGTGATTGAAATTCTAATTATTTAAGCTTCGATGTCTATATATATATGCGTGTCTGTATAAAATGTTCTTATTAATCTTTTATCCATTACATATATATAAATATATATATATGTGTGTGTGTGTGTGTGTGTGTGTGTGTGTACATAAAATGTTCTGCAATTTTACGATATGGAATAGTCTTAACTTTATCATTCGATTCAGTTGTTTACATTTCTCTTTTGTTCTTGTTTGAACAGATATCTGATTATTAAGTTTCACTGGAGAAATATTTAGGAAAATGTTAAAACAATAAAATAGCATCTTGAATCTAGTTTGTTTACAAAATATCGGCCACGTGTTCAGCGATTTTACCTACTGTGACATCACAGGAATATTGTCCATTAAGACGAAATTGCATTACTATATAATTGGTTATCAAAGAAAAAAACTATAAAAATTTTCACAAGTGCAGGACTTCTAAAGATTACAGAGTAGAATTTATATTAATTATGTCCTGTTGGTTCAAACTTTTGACGCTCGTCTTATTAACCCATTTTATCCCAATTTATTTATTTTGCTCAAATTTGAGAAAAATTATATTTTTTAAGGTTAATTAAACCTAAATAAACTAAATACAACAAAATAAAAAATAAAAATAATTTAAAAAAAAATTATGTTCTGTATAAGAAATCTTATCCACCTTGTACGCAGGACATTGAAATAAAGAGGATGAAATTTGCACTTATATGTTTTAGTGTTCTCTTCAATAGTGAGAAGTGCTTTCAGAGTATAAAGTTTTGCTTTATCTGTATAATACTTTCTTATTTACATGATAGTTCTCCAGAAAGAATTATCAACCGCAAAGAGAAGATAAACCACGCCCCCTAATGTAATAATTAAACAAAGATTTCAGATGGAGAAGGAGGAGGAGGTGAGACACATAACACGCTAGCAGAAGCTTATACATACCATTATATATTCCAGCTGACAAAATATTCTCACCAAGCAAATTCTGATTTCTATATGCTATTTTTCAGCTGCCCTATAACCCCTTAACGCGCGGTGTCCTCGCTGCGAGGACGCAAAATTTAAGATCCAGCTGCAAAAATTCATCCCGGAAATTTATTAGCAAAAATTTGCGTTTATAACATATCAGAAAAGGTCGTTTTTTTTAACCTTGAAATTTAAAATTTCTTTCAGTTTAATTTAGTTCCTGAATTCCGGTGGCAGTATAATTTAAATGACCCGAATTGTCTTGCGCCGCAAAGGGTTAAATAGGACAATGGGATAAAATGGGTTAATGTGAAGTTTAGTAATACTATTTAACCCTCTGCCCGCCTTTAGAAAGGACAACTTTGGACTTTGGTTTTCACTGTACATTTTTTATAGTGAACTAAAATATTGCTTTTTAATTAGAGATTTAAAATATAACTCTATACCTCCAGATAAACCTCATGGCTATAATTTATGGCCTTCATACTTAAAAAAAACAAACTAAAAGTACATAATTAAACAATTTTTAATTATAAATGTATTGCGGAAAAAATAATAATTTAGTGAATGGATATAACCATCAACTTCGATTAGATGGTTAAACGAAAAAAGACAGCATAATGTTATATTACTTTGCTAAAGTATGACCATTATGTAAAATTATATAGAGAATTACTTAGGGTAAGTGCACCAGTGATTGACACTTTTAGAGTAATCTCTGATGTTTTTAATGTTCTAGTCATCAGAAAATATTTTTAGAAATCTTAAGTTAATACATATGGCATGAAAGACATTCAGAACCACATATATGTTAAAATATATTACATTTGATAAAAATTATGGGGTTTTTTTATGAATTTTTATTTCACACCCACTAAATGCTCCAGTAATTGACACTGCCTTTTCCTTTTATCAGTAATTGGCACCCTATGTTCCAGTGTTTGACACTGCTAGTTATTCATTTTACCTGTTATTAGCACCCTATGCTCCAGTGTTTGACATAAAATGTTAAAATTCTTATATGTAAAACATATGATTTAAGTGTTTTTCTTATTTATTAATTATTTCGGGATAGATGTCAATTAGTGGAGCATGCCAATCACTGGAGCACCTACCCGATATGTTTTCTTTTACAGGGAAGCACAATAGAATTTTCTTTCCCATATACGTCTTATAGAAACTATTTATTTTATGTGCATTAAGTTATTTATAATAGAATGAAATTTATAAATGTTCCAGAATTTTTCTACAGCATGGACGTTACTGAAAACAGCATGATTTCCATTTAACGAGTAAATACTATTAAGAAATTTGTTGTTAGTGAGTTATTAAAGGGTAATTGGAATGTGTTTTCATTCAAGAAGTTCTTATTGTTATTATTTAAGTAGTTATCATTCCTTATTATCATTGTTATTATCATTGTTGTTGTCATTTTAAGGAGATGCGCAAAAATATTCGGATACATTTTGATTCATTGTAAAAATATACAATCTTGGTTAGAAATGCTCAAACAGACTATTTGTCTTTTCACTTTTATTTATTTATTGAATTATTAGCTGATACAAAAAATAAACGCGTGAATGATTTTTTAAGGATCTTCACGCAAAAAAAAAAAATAAATAAATAAATAAATAAATAAATAAATAAAAAATAAATAAATAAACTTTAAATTTTACATCCACTTTTTAAGATAGCACGCGATCTTGTTTTATATAAAAATTAAACCATTAAATTCATTTTTTTATTCATTTTTATTTCATATTGCTCGCGCACTTCTTATTTCCTAATTCAAAATTATTAAAAAAAAAAAAAAAACTTTTTCGATATCGCTTGTAATGATACTGATTACTATTAATTTTCTTTCAATAATAATAATAATAATAATAAAAAGATTTTGATGAAATTCTGTCAAAAGCAGAATTTAGTTTAGGACGGAGGACAATTAGATTTTTCTTTTTTTTTTTTTTTTTTTTTTTTTTCTTTTTTCAAATTATAACATCGTTTTCAAATTATTCAATTATATTTTCGGTAAATTTTAGATTTCGACAAATGTCCAACTATCGAAAACGACAACGCAAAAATCCCAGATTGAGACTAATAGGCCCTCAGTCCTAAAAAAAAAAAAAATGTTTAAACCCATGGCAACTACTAAATGTACGGAAAATCGACAGAAATTATTAGAGATATTTTTTAATTTCATTCAAATCTTTTTTTTTTTTTTTTTTTTTTTGCAAATACAACAGTGTTTAAAAATAAGTATCTTATTTATTTTAAATATACAAAAACTATTCTTAATCTTTCGTATGTATTTCGTTCAAAATTGACACCGTGAGATCGATTTTGGAGAACATTTTACATTTCAAAGCACAATTCAAGATTTCTTATATTCTATAGTGTCATGAAATTCTAAATTTATAACAGAATACAGTGTATTCTTTTCTCTTTCTGACAAATCTGGCACATTTTACTACATTTATTCTTGTACCCTACATTGGTTTTATGATAAGATGTCACTTCCATAACGTTCGATTCTCACAAGAAATGCTTACATTTGATTTTTAAGCTGACGCAGCAAACTGCATGATATATTTTCAGTGCCCTTTGAATGAGTGAAATAAAAAAGTTTCTATTTTATGGATGAATTTATAGCAAAAATTTTAACTTACTTTTTTTTTTTAATCTCACAGGGGGGGAAAAAAGGTCATCAAATAACACTGCTTGACAGGAAAATTGCCCCCCCCCCGAACACCATTTTTGCGAATTCTTATGTAAAATGAACTCCTGGTTCCAAATATGACGCCCATTTTGCCCTATCACCAGCCGTTTTTTAGAGTTTTGCTATAATCACTGTGCTATTTTTAAACGGCGTAATATCTCAAAATATGTTCTTACAATAACACAGGTCGACATGTAAAATTTTGATTTTATAATTTTGGCTGATCTTTATGTTTTTTGGTGTGCTGAAACCAAAAATGAAGCCAGTGTTTTTCTATCACGTATAGATTTTTGCCAATACAGGGTGCCTGCGTATACAATTTCTTCCATTACTCTTCTACCAATATAATTATATAGTAAGTTTTATAGTATGTTTCCATGATTAATTAATAATATATGCCTATTGTTGTAATTGTGAAGAACTAGTGCGACTTAAAACCATATCAACCAACCAACCAACCGATTATTATGATGGTATATGTAAGAAATCGTGTCGGTAAACACCCTGTATTGACAAAAATCTATACGTGATAGAGAAAAATGGGCTGCATTTCCGGTTTCAGTATATCAAAAAACATAAAGATCAGCTGAAATCATCAAATCAAATTTTGTCAACTTCATTTTTGTCGGTCTGTGTAATTTCTTTCTTACGCGAATTTCTGTCTACACGTATGATATAAACAAAATGTCATGGCTTAAAGAAATACAAAAATAACAAGAGATAAAAATATTAATTTAATTAGAAAACGAAAATTGCAAATTTTATAGCATTTTTTTTTTTTTTTTTTTTTTTTTCTTAGATTGATTAACAGTAAATTAAAGATTAAAAAGGAGAGAAAATTAATCTGTCTTTTAAGCTTTTAAGATAAAATCTCATTTAATGTGCAAAATCACAGCCTGTTAATTAAAACTAGAACTTAATAAAAACTAAAAAGTTTCCTTAATTCTTACTCTTTAATTAAAAATTTAATTTCTGAACACCCACAAAGAAATAAGTTGCTAATTACTCTATTTTTATTCATATTTACTGTCACTAACAGAATATTCACTCTTTTTTTTTTTTTTTTTTTTTTGTTGCTGTTCATTTTAATTTTAATTTTAATTAACTTGTGAATAATAGTTTAGAAAAATTTTCAGAATTTAGCGGAACAACATACAAACATTGCTTTTTATAACAACAGAATTTCTTAACCCCCCGCAATTTTAACTTTTCATAAATTTTCTTTTCAATTTTATTATGCGCATGTTAAGTAATATACAGGGTGTTCCAAAAGTCCCCCCCCCTCCCTCCTAACTCTAAAATGAGTTGGAATTGTGAAAAATGGCGAAACACGTATTCAATGATTTCGGGAGGGACCTCTTTTGGTGAAAACAGTTTGGGCTTAGGGCGGCAGCTAGGGAGGGCAACTTTAAAATTTCAAATAGGAAGGTATTTCTTGTGATATATCCCTGGAAAATTCTCTTCAAAACAATGAATGTGATATAAATAGTTTTGCTCTACGATGATTATTAATGGAGATACCTTAGTTTTTAGACGTTTGAAATATGGATTTTATACTTGTGCATCCCCTTTAATAATCATTGCAGGGTAAAACTATTCATATGAAATTCATTATCTTGAAGAGACGTTTCTAGAGATGTATTAGAAGACATACTCTGCCCAAAAAAGTTTGGGCCGGAAAACGGGAGAAAGGGGGGGGGGGGGAGGAGTGCCGCTAGGGAGGGCAACTTTAAACAGGAAATTATGTCTTTTTCCAACTATTATCTATTACTATCGGTACACTTAGTCAAAAAAAAAAAAAAAAAGGAAGTATTTGATTGCTCTAAAACAACTTTTACTGAAACGTATTTTGAAAAGCTAAAATCTTGTATTATTTTTTAACCCTTTGCGGCGCAAGACAATTTGAAACATTTAAATTGTACTGCCACCGGAATTCATGAACTTAATTAAACTAAAACAATTTTTTTAATTTTAAGGTTTAAAAAACCGGCCTTTTCTAATGTGTTATAAATGTGAATTTTTGCTAAAAAATTTCCGGGATGAATTTTTGCAGCTGGACCTTAAATTTTGCGTCCTCGCAGCGAGGACAGCGCGCGTTAAGGGGTTAATGGATATGCGGTATTCATCTGAATAACATTTAATAATTATTACTAGTGCTAGAGATCTATTTTTGTCAGTCAGCCTTATTAATTAATTAATTATATATATATATATATATATATATTTAAGTTTAGTTATATTTAAAGTTTTATCATAAGACATTCTTTAGCCGAAGAATATATTTCTCTAGGGGGAAAGGGAGAAATTCTTACAAAGTTGTTCCCAAATCACTATATATCACTTTGCTATAATCACTGTGATCTTTATGTTTTTGGTATGCTGAAACCGAAAATGAAGCCAGTTTTTCTCTGTCACGTATAGATTTTTGTAAATACAGGATGCCTGCCTATACAATTTTTTTTTTACTCTTCTACCAATATAATTATATAGTAAGTTTTATATGTTTCCATGATTAATTAATAACATATGCCTATTGTTGTAATTGTGAAGCACTAGTGCGACTTAAAACCATATCAACCAACCAACCAACCAACCGATTATTATGATGGTATATGTAAGAAATCGTGTCGGTAAACACCCTGTATTGACAAAAATGTATATGTGATAGAGGAAAATTGGCTGCACTTCCGGTTTCAGCATATCAAAAAACATAAGATCAGATGAAATCATCAAATCAAATTTTGTCAACTTCATTTTTGTCGGTCTGTGTAATTTTTTCTTACGCGAATTTCTGTCTACAAGTATGATATAAACAAAATGTCATGGGTTAAAAGAAATACAAAAATAACAAGAGATAAAAATATTAATTTAATTAGAAAACATAAATTGCAAATTTTAGAGAAAATCATGAAATTTTATAGCTTTTTTTTTTTATGTTCTTAGATTTATTAACAGTAAATTAAAGATTAAAAAAGAAAAGAAAATTAATCTGTCTTTTAAGCTTTTAAGATAAAATCTCATTTAATATCCAAAATCACAGCACGTTAATTAAAACTAGAACTTAATAAAAACCAAAAAGTTTCCTTAATTCTTACTCTTTAATTGAAAATTTAATTTCTGAACACCCACAAAGAAATAAGTTGCTAATTACTCTATTTTTATACATATTTACTGTCACTAACAGAATATTCACTCTTTTTTTTATTGTTGTTGTTAATTTTAATTTTAATTAACTTGTGAATAATAGTTTAGAAAAATTTTCAGAATTTAGCAAACAACATACAAATATTGCTTTTTATAACAACAGGATTTCTTAACCCCCCCCCCACCCCACAATTTTAAATTTCATAAAGTTTCTTTTCAGTTTTATTATGCGCATGTTAAGTAATATACAGGGTGTTCCAAAAGACCCCTTCCCCCTCCTAACTCGAAAATGAGTTGGAATTGTGAAAAATGACGAAACACGTATTCAATGATTTCGGGAGGGACCTCTTTTGGTGAAAACAGTTTGGGCTTAGGGCGGCAGCTAGGGAGGGCAACTTTAAAATTACAAATGGGAAGGTATTTCTTGTGATATATCCCTGGAAACGTCTCTTCAAATCAATGAATGTGATACAAATAGTTTTGCTCTACGATGATTATTAATGGAGATACCTTAGTTTTTAGACGTTTGAAATATGGATTTTATACTTGTGCATCCCCTTTAATAATCATTGCAGGATAAAACTATTTATATCAAATTCATTATCTTGAAGAGACGTCTCTAGAGATGTATTAGAAGACATACTTTGCCCAAAAAAGTTTGGGCCCCCCGGGAAACGGGGGAAGGGCCTCTAGGGAGGGCAACTTTAAACAGGAAATATGTCTTGTGATACATCCCAAGAAACGTTTCTTCAAGACAATGAATTTGATTTAAATGGTTTTATCCTGCATTCATTATTAAAAAGTACACATAAGTATAAAACTCACATTTCAAAAGCCTAAAAAACTAATGAATCTCCTTTAAACGTAGGGCGAAACTATTTATAACAAATTCATTGTTTTGAAGAGACGTTTCCAGGAATGTATCAGAAGATATACCTTCCCATTTGAAATTTTAAAGTTGCCCTCCCTAGCAGCCCCCTAGTCCCCTTAGGCCCAAGTTTTTTTTTCACCAAAAGAGGTCCCTCTCGAATTCATTGAATATGTGTTTCGCCATTTTTCACAATTCCGACTCATTTTCGAGTTAGATGGGAGGGGGACTTTTGGAACACCCTGTATATATATATATATATATATATAAAGTCGGCAGAAAAATTATTGAAACACTAGCAGTAATTCGTATTTAAAATATGGGCACATAATACTGTTTTGTTAAGTAAATATTTGTCGAGTCATGATCTTAGTCTTATGCTGTTTATGAAAACAGGGATGAGTTCCTTCTTTCTTTCTTTTTTTTTTTTTTTTTTTTTTTTTTTTTTAACCAGTATTTTGCTACAGAAATTTCTAACATACAAAGTCACAAAAACAACTATAAAAATATGTTAAAAATTTCTGCAGAAAAATACTGGAGGCATAAAAAGCAGAACTCTTTTATCTCTATAAAGAAGTAGGTTGGTGATAAAAATTAGCGATCAAATTAAAAAAATCTGGTGTGAAACAACCACACGACTTCCATTACCCACTATTACACATATTATATACATTTTTGAGAGATAATACGACCAGAAAACATAAAAGTGAACTAAAGAGAAAATCGTTAGAGCCGTTTTTGAGATACCAACTTTTACAAAAAATCAATTATTGACCGGAAAACAATAATTACATACAAAAGGATATTTAAAAGTGAGTTAATATAGCGAGTTTGAAAAAAATCCATACAGCTGTTTTTAGAGGAACGCCCTTGGGAGACCTGAAATTGAGCTATTTATACAGGACGCCTATCAATTTTCCTGAACTAACCAACTATATCATTCGAAAGGACATCTAATAGAGTGTTTATATAGCAAATTTGAAGAAAATCGTTAAAGCCGTTTTTGAGATACGGACTTACGGTCCCACTTCCGGTTTCCGATGTCCCACTTCCGGTTAAACTCAATTATTGACAGGAAAACAATAATTACATACAAAAGCATATTTAAAAGTGAGTTAAAATGGCGAGTTTGAAAAAAATCCGTACAACCGTTTTTAAAGGAACGCCTTTGCGAAACCTGAAATTGAGCTATTTATACAGGACGCCTATCAATTTTCCTGGACTGACCAACTATATCAATCGAAAGGACATCTAATAGAGTGTTTATATAGCAAGTTTGAAGAAAATCGTTAGAGCCGTTTTTGAGATACGGACTTACGGTCCCACTTCCGGTTTCCGATGTCCCACTTCCGGTTTTTCAATTTTCACCAAAATTTGGAAATTTCATCTGTACACCAGACGTATTTCAATTCTAAAGTTTCGTAGCTCTATCTTTATTAGTTTCTGAGCTATAATAGCCAGAAGATTCTCCACATACATACATACATACATACATACATACATACACACACACATACATACACACTGACCAATTGCCAAAAACCACTTTTTTGGACTCAGGGGACCTTAAAACATGTAAATCAGGTGAAAACCCGATATCGAATTTTCAGACCGAATACAATACTTCCATTACCTACGGTAGTACGGTAATGGAAGTAAAAATATACATTAAAATTTTGGATGTGCGCTTCAATAATTTTGCTGCCGCCTGCATATTTTTTTCTTATTTCGAGAAAATAATATAAACAAATGAACGCGTAAAGATTTTTTTATTATTATTGGCATCCGTTTTAAACTAAATATTTAACAATTCTAAATTTATTGTGAGGGTTTTATATAAAAGCATTTTAACTAATTAGAATAATTTAATTTAAATGAACAATTCGGATTCCTTTGACAATTTCCCATCTTTTAGTGTAATAACTGAGAATTATTTTCAATTATTCACGATTTAAAGGCAAGAATTATTAATCTCAACTAGCGAGCTTCGCCCGCTAGTGAGTAACAATTTTTAAATGGATCATTACAATTAATGAATTCCTAAAATTGCATATTATCACTCATACACTTTTATTCTTAAGAAAAGAAATTAAAAAAAAATAAAAATTCATAAAAAAAATAATTGTTATCAAATGTATATATTTTAACATATATGTGATTCTGAATGTCTTTCATACCATATGTACTAACTTAAGATTTCTAAAAATATTTTCTGATGACTGGAACATTAAATACATCAGAGATTGCTCTAAAAGTGTCAGTCACTGGTGCACTTACCCTATATTAAAGAAATATCATTTGAAGAGTATACATGACAGTCTATTTGCATAATAGAGAAAAATCCGTACTGTAAAAAAAATAATAATAAATAAATAAATAAATAGAAATTCTAACTTCTAAACTTTCATTAAATTATTTATTTTAATTTATAATTGTTGCCAAAAAAATTAAACTTTAAATTTTACATCTACTTTTTTAAGATAGCACGCGATCTTGTTTTATATAAAAATTAAACCATTAAATTCATTTTTTTACTTATTTTTATTTCATACTGCTCGCGCACTTCTTATTTCCTAATTCAAAATTATTAAAAAAAAAAATAAAAAAAAAAACTTTTTCGATATGGCTTGTAACGATACTGATTATTATTAATTTTCTTTTCTTTTTCTTTCAATAATAATAATAATACAAAAAAAAAAGATTTTGATGAAATTCTGGCAAAAGCAGAATTTAGTTTAGGACGGAGGACTATTTTTTTTTTTTTTTTTTTTTTCTTTTTTCAAATTGTAACATCGCTTTCAAATTATTCAATTATATTTTCGATAAATTTTAGATTTCGACAAATGTCCAACTATCGAAAACGACAACGCAAAAATCCCAGATTGAGACTAATAGGCCCTCAGTCCCAAAAATCATTTCTGATCGGGTAAAATCTCGCACCGTGTCCCCACTGCCTTCGGCAGCGAGGAATTGTGCGCTCTACGCGTACTAATGATTTCTTTTTCTTTTTCAGATTTCGAACATTAATTTGATTGTTCGCCGATATCAATTCAACAGATCTCATCTCCTAAAACTATAGTCACTTTATTCAACATAGACACCATGTTTAAATGAATAACTACATTTTTTCTTAGGTTAAAGAGTGTGGGCTGCACATTATCGGACACCCTGTATTTACTGTAACTTAATATAAGATAATATATCATATAATCTTAATATATATAAATCTCGTGCCACAATGTTTGTCCTCAATGGACTCCTAAACCACTTAACCGATTATAATAAAATTCGCACACCATGTGCAGTTCGATCCAACTTGAGAGATAGGATAGTTTAAATATCAAATTATAGTCGCAATTTTAATTTATTGCTAATTATTTGTCTGTTATTATTTGACAGTCACAATTATCTGTTAACTCCAAATGATTCCAACAGATGTCGATACCTTTCGACTGGGTTGAAATGAAAGCTGAAATATATTTGGTGCTGCCATCTACACAAAGAATCTTCAACTTTTTAACCTATTAATAAATTTCGTATAATTCAATTATTTCCACTTTTTAAATTTTTGGTGTTAGCATAGCCGGCCACGTGTTACTTAGACTGAAGTGTAAATTGAATTCATATTATAATGAAGATAATACAGTGAAATTAATCCTGTTTTTTACTTATTTGTGCTTCATTGATCAAAACTTTATAATTTAATCTGTATATATATATAAATTACGTGTCACGATGTTTGTCCGGGGTAAACTCCTAAACTAAGGAACTGATTTTGATGAAATTTTGCACACTGTGTGCAGTTTGATCCAACTTGAGAGATAGGATAGATTTTATCTCAATTTATTGTCACAATATTGTTTTATTGCAATTATTTGTTAATTATAGACCTTTATTAAAGTTGCTCCAAAATATCTGTGAGTTCCATTAATTTAATTGTTGCCCCAAAAAAAAAAAAAAAAAAAAAAAAAAAGAGTTCATTTTCTTTCGTTATAAAAATAAATACATTTAATCAAACGTGAACGTTAAAAAATTATAAAAAGTTAAATTATGCATCTCACGAAAATTGACGTCATAATCAATTTAAAGATTTTATACACATTGATAAAGTGCTAATGTAGTTCTATCATAGATATAGTAATATATATAGATCTCTCATCCCCATGTTATCGTAGAAAGATTTTTGATGCCGAAAAAAGATAAAAAATAAAAGCTTTGGAAACAGCCATTAAGTGGTATTGAAAAAAAAAAAAAGAAAAAGAAAAGAAAGAAAGAAATATGAATTTGAAACTGTATCTGGAGTCTTCCATTCCCCTTTAGCAAATAAATTATTCATAAATTTTATTTGCTAAAATATTAGTATGTATTCCCGTGTGTATTCACTCGGGGAAAGACGGCCATATTTTGGTAAAAACGTCGTCTTTTCCCAAATGAAAAGGAATAACTTTTTTCTCCCCAATGATCACTCTATTCTATATATGCTATACTATATCTATGAGTTCTATACGCAAGCGAAGTGTGACTCACTGACCGTCTGTGCAGCCAAGAAAAAGATTTCCTATGTTAATTGCCCACTGGATTTTTTGTAAGAAATTATTAAAAATCGAGGAAATTTATTTTCCGATTTTAATCCTTATATTTGGGTATAGATATGTATTAGTTATCGCGGGTGTTAGATTGAATTATTTTGCTGTCAAATTGACAAAATTTTAATTTTAAATTTTTAAACTCTGTCGCCCTTGGCTTTTTTTATTATTATTATTATTATTTGGCGATCAAAAGCGTAACACGAAAATATACATGCCAGATGTATGCATTGTACGAAATGTAATATGTATTATTCATTGTACGTATGTATGACATGTAATATGTATTGTACGAAATATTGTTTCATATTATTCATTACTCTTTTAATATAAGTTGTTAAAATAACCATGATTTTTGAAAGGAATTAAATATTTTCGCCAGATAATTTGGCGATATTCTTTTTTTTTTCGCCAAGGATGACAGAAATGAAATCTATTCCGCTGCAAAATATTAGTATCTTACATCAGATATTTTATTTAGACATTTGAAAACAAATTTGACTTCAAACTATGATAGAATATTTATCATTTTCCTTTTAATTTGTATATTATTAGTATATTAAAATTTAAAAGCATGGTATATAAAAAGTTTTTTTTTTTTTTTTTTTTTTTTTTTAATCTTATAATTATTCTTATCTTAATCCTCAATGTTTCCCATCTTTATTGACTTGAATTTACTATTAAAATTTTAACATACTCAAAAACTTCTCATCACTTCGTTAAAATACACTAAACTTTTCCAAAATCTTTTTGTATTTAAAATGATACATGTATTTACTTTAAATGTCCAATATTTCATAAGATTTCCAATTTTAAAGTTTTAAAATATTTATCAAATTTACTTATTTTTCTGGTTTAGCCTTATTGTTTTCCCTTTTATAACTACAGCTGTTGCCCTCTTTAAAATATTTAAAATGATGAGGTCATTTAATAGTAAAATTATCCATTATAGCATATATTATATTTCACTCCTCCATAAAAATTGATTTTAAAATCGTCTGTTTCTTTTATACTTTTATTTTAATAGAATTTTAATAGAATTTAATTTATATATTAGTCATTTTAGCAATTTTATCCAAAGTAGCATTAGAAATAATATATATCACTTCTCCATTAAAATTTATAGGACCCTACAATAAAATTAATTTGTGCTTATTATCAACACTACGAAAATTTTTATCAATCGCTTCCAAATTTTGACCTAAGTTTCAAATCTCAACCCTGTGGGTTTTTACATCGGCTACAACGTTTTCGTCTTTGTTCGTAAATAATAATTTAACTGTACTAAATAGTTTACAGCCGTATAATTCAACGTATAACTTAGTCACAGCAACGCGTGGCCGGGTCTGCTAGTATATTATATATTTTTTTAGTGCAAAAACTAATAATTTTCGTTGTGAGGGTAATACAATAAAACCAAATTTCGAAAGTTCTGATTTATTGTAGCCTAATTATCGTTCATTATAATACATATTTTATGATTTTTTTTTTTTTTTTTATCCCAACCAACAGTGTTACATTATATTAGTAATATATCACCAAATAAAGTGAAAAAAAAACTTTCTTCTTTTATTTTTCGGGGGGGGGGGTGAGGAGGGGCAGATTAGATTTATTGTGTAAAATTTAGGAACTATAATTATAAATTTTGCGTTTATGACTCTACTATTTTCCACTTTACAAAAAATTCTCTAACTCTCCTGGGACATTTGGGGCAACGTTGCCCATTAATCGTCAGTAATGTTTCAAAATTTATACCTCATCAATCAATATTTTATTAAAAATGTTACTAATATCTTGAAATCAGGACTGTTTTATGGATAAAAACTACTATTCAAAGGAATCCATTCCAAACTTATAACAAGAAAGGAAAAGCATGCGGTTCACATAGATTTACTTAAAGTACCTATACTACATTACAGATACTTTCCAACTGTACTTACTTCAATGTACTTTGCCTATCTAATCATGCAACGGACAGGCAGTAAGACGGATCGGTAGACTAATAAAATTTATAATCATTCTTAAACATTGTTGGAGAGGGTTAAAAACGATTAACAAAATTAAAAATGTAATTCCAGCAATTTCCGCTCATAGGTCTTACTGTATGTGAATATTTTTGTGTGGTTCGGAAAATCTTAACGCTAATCATACTGTATTCATACAATATTCATTTTATATTAAATGACAACTTTATCAAGCTCTGTGTAAAATAAAGGTAATAAAATGTATTTTATAGAAATACCTTTTCACAAAACTTTAGAATTCTTTCGGTTGTCCGTGCACACAACCCAGTTGTGGTATTTAGTCCATTTTTAAAAGGAAGCATCCCATACTGAACTTGAATAACATATATCAATTTCAAGAAATTCCATTAATATTTAAGAGTATTAAAGCGTGGACGGGAAGACATAAAGATGGGCTAATTCAAACCATAATCACGATTAAAAATACTTACACTGTTAAAATTTTCAACAGAAAACTCTGTGTAACCTATTATCTTAAGTCTTACATAAAATTACAAAGAAAAATAAACGGAGATGTTAAAAAACTTATTTTATACATTCATTTTAATAACTAATATTAATTTAATTAAATATTGGTGAGAATATATATCGGACTTGGAATGCTTTTTCCAAAGTAGAAATAGTCATTTTAAATTTTAATTAAAAAAATAAATAATAAAATTAGGTAAAAATACAGAATAAAGATTGAGAATCTCGATTATTCACCTTTAACTAAGAATTGCTGTAAATTTACAGACTCTGGATAAATATTTACATTAAATTTGCAGAAATTTTTAACAGTGTATGAAAGTGTTAAAAATCCTTAATAAAATTGAAAATACAATTCCAGAAATTCTAAGTTCTAGGCTTTAATGAATGTAAATATTTTTCTGTCCCAGTAAATCTCAATGTTAATCATATTCTGAAAAAAAAAAAAAAAAAAAAAAATTACTCTGGGAGAAAAAAAAAAAAAAAAAAAAAAAAAAAAAATTCTTTATGCATACGAAAATTAATGTCAATTTCACTGTGGTTCTGCAATAAAAAAGTATTAAAATATGCTTTATAGAAATATCTCTGAGATAACGCAATTCTTTGGCATCCTTTTGTACGTTCCTGTATACAAACCAAGGTTGGTATTTACTTCATTTTCAATGGGGAATATCCCATAGAGAACTTGGATAACATATATATCAGTTTCAAAAGTTTCCATAAATATTTAAGAGAGTTAGAGAGCGGGCAGACAGACATCCAGTCAGACAAACCGAAGTCATAAACACTTTTCAACTTCGTTGAATATGTTAAAAATTAGGAACGTTTGTAATATACACGAGCATCGTCACCAAAATTTATACAGTATTAATCGTATTCTTAATGAGTTATCGGTTTTTATTTAAATTAATATTTTAGGAATTATTTTGATTTATATTTGTTTTTATTATTATTATTATTATTATTAATTAGTCAAATTTCGTTTCCTATAAAGAACAAACTTAATGGGACGCGGGCGTGTATTGATTAGATAAATTCAATATATAAACACCATCCCCCCCCCTTTTTTTTTATCTCATATTATTTTCTGTTATGAATATCAGAAAATGCTGTGCAAACAATATGTAACAAACTGTTTTATAATCTTGCTTCTACTTTTTCCCTTTATCGATTATGGACAAAGCTTTTTCGGAAGACACAAAACCGACTATAATATTTTTTTTTATCTTTAAAATCATTTCATTTTATTCTCTCTCTCTTTCCAATATTCTTTTTGACTCCAAGAGCTCTCAAAACAATGAACTTAAATCATTCCAGTCTTTTGGTAATCTCTCGCACTATAGCGAAAACTTATCTTTTTTTTTAACTTTCTCTTAACCATATAATGAAAATGAAAATATTATTTTGGGGTCAAATTTCTGAAATTAAGTCTTTGTTACATTTACACGTTTTCATGTCCCCTGAATCCGAAAATCCGAGTAGAATTATAAACAAACACCGCTAAAAACGTGTTTTTAGCGGTTAGTCTGTGTGTCTGTTACCAGCATATCCCAAGAACAAATAGTAGCAGAAGTTCAAACTCGGTATTCTAAATCTGTATCATGTAGTAATGCTACACTAAAAACCTTTTCGTTGAAATCAGGCAAATAGTTCGCATACAGGGTCACTCAAGAGAATTCAAATGCATTACATCTATGGGAGGAAATTTCTAGTAAGTATAGTATAATATCTATAGGCTGCCCTTAACAAAATGGAAAGAAAACATTTTTTATGGGCATAAAATAAAAACATGTTTTGTTCAAGCTATTGTATGGAAATCATTCGTTATTCGTTTACAGGGTTAAGTAAAGTATTTGGATACATCTATACTATACTTGAAAATACCTAGAAATGAATTTCATTTTGTGTTAGGTGTTTTTCATGTAAGAGTAAATTTCAGTACACAATTTGATGAACATATTGTTTATAGACAACATACAAGGCTACCAAAAATTAAACTCAACATTCTTTTCTATTGAATGTAATTCATGAAAGTGCTTTGCTACATTTCTCTATATCGAGGAACACTGTTCAGTAAAGAGAATTCTTTTTTTTTTTTTTTTTACCGATATACACCGTAAACAAAATATCACGTTTTCACGTACCCTGAATACGAAAGTCCATTTTTTAGTGATTTATCGGTACATATATATCTATTATCAGCATAACATAAAAAAATAACTGCAGAAAATTAAACTTTGGTGTTTGAAGCTCGTATTAGGTAGCCATTGAAAATAATCTGGTGTGTCACACAACTTTCTCTTACCCTGAAATTTAATACTATAAATACAGTTTGGAGATTAAGAGGTCAGATAATAAGTACTGTTATGTAAACGTATGTTAAATAATTCAAATTAGGCTACGGAAGAGTTTTATGTGATAATTAGCTCTGTGTGAGGGGAGCTACTGCCCCCTCAACCCCCCCGTTTCATTAATGCACGTGCATTAATATAGAATTTAATTCTGTTTTAAAAAATAATTCTGTTTTTAAAAAATAATTTATTAAAATTATTATTTAAAAAAATTATCTTTTATGATAATGCAGACGATTTCCACATTAGAGAATTAGTATAACACTAAATAAAAAAAAAAAAAAAATGTTGAATTTACTCTCAATATTACATTAATTTTTTTTTTTTTTTTTTTTGTTAAAAATGAAAACAATCGATAACTTAATTTTAAATTATCGCAGATCGATGGTTGAACCATTCGTTTTAAAGGTATTGGCGAGCTCTTTTGAACGATACCCATCATGAAAATTTACTTCCATCGAGGGGAGACTTCCCCCCCAAGGGGGAGGCTAGGCTCCTACATACACAAAAAAAAATTTCCAATTGACTATCTCTATTACAAAAAATATATTTGTTTCATTTTGTATGGTGCAGTCTATAGACGTTAAACTCTACTTACCTGCAATTTCCCCCATAGACGTAATGTATTTGAATAATTTTGAGTGTCCCTGTACACGAACCATTTGCTTCATCTCAACGAAAAGCTTAGTGTAGCATCCCTATATGATACACATTTAACATACTGAGTTTTGAATTTCTGCTACTATTTGTTCTTGAGATATGCTGATTACAGACACACACAAAGACAGACACACAGACCATTCGCTAAAAACATAATTTTCGTATTCAGGGGACCTCAGAACATGTAAATATATCAAAAACTGTCGTTCCAAAATTTGATCCTAAAACAATAGTTTCTCGACCCTATGGGTAAGAAAAAGTAAAAATGATTAAGATTGGCAAGTTTGAAGAAATATTAATAACAGCCTTGTACTTTTATTAATACGAATATAGGCACTTTATTTGAAAGGGGGGTTGAGGGGGAATAATAGCCCACCTCACATAGAATTTTATGTCAAATAAAAGTATTCCTAAACCTATTTTAAATTATTTTACAAGTAGATTGTACTTTATAATTTTACCTCATTGGTCTTACGATTTAATATGCAATCTACCTTTACAGTATTAAAATGCAGAGTAAGAGAAAGCCATGTGAGTGACACACCAGATTTTTCTTCTATTCCTCGTTGTTTCCGTATTTCCAAATCTTTATTCTTTTTCGTCAAATCTAGAAAAGCTACAAAATCTTTTTTGTTCTTTCTTCTTTCTTTCATGCAGTTATTTCTTTCTTTTGGTACTGTAATCATTTCAAATTTGTTTCTTCAATTAAACTACCAGAAAGTTTATTTCCGTTTCGTCGCTTGTAATTTCTTGAATAAGAGTGGCAGGATTAAGAAGTCTGCATTCAACTGATGTTTCGTACTTTAATACATTCAAGCGTGTATTATATATTTTTATTATAGGAAATTATTATTCTTTTCAAAACAGAGACTTTTGTAAAAACAAATTTATTGTTTTATAATGTAAAATTAAATATAAATTCTTGTTTTAATTATTTCCAATAAGATTTTTTTTTTTTTTTTTTAATTTCTGAAAATCATTTTTAGAAGTATCGAACAACTATAAGAACTTTTTAAATAATTTATATTAATAAAAATTACAGATTGAAATGGATGGGTTTAACATCGCACTATCCCGTTTGCTGTATACGCTTGATGGTCTGGGAGGGTACTCCGAAGACGCGTCATAACAACTTTGATTCAATACAAAAGAATAAGTATCCATCTTTGCAGTGAAAAGTTTACCGAAAAACTGGTATTGAAGAGTAATAAATACAAATATTTATGTATAAAAAGGAAAATTACAAATAATAATAATAATAATAATAATAATAATAAATAAAAATATACTTTTAAAAAATTAAAGAATATGCTTTTATTGAAATGTGAACCAAAAAGCACAAAATATCTATCTTTATAGTATTAAAATGCAGGGTAAGAAAAAATCAAGTGCGTAATACACAATAATATTTATATACTTTTAAATCTTTAATAAATAAATAATTTAGAATTAAACAAAAACCGTTTTTAAAAAATCTCCCGTGACTGGGCTCGAATGTTAGACCTTTAGGTTCGTAGAACGGAGCTTCACCTCTCAGCCACAGCGTTCACGTAGGGAAAGTCTTTTTTTACAATATAGATTTTTTGTTTGCTCCCAGAGCGGTTACAAACATACATACAAACATACATACAGGTGAAGCTAATAAAAGCGTGTTAACCCTTTCATTCCCCGTGATGCCAATTGGAATCATAACATTTCTGCTTTTCTTTCTTACCATCTAACACTCCCGCTGGTTCAAAATGAACAATATTAAAATCTATACACAGTTTACTACCGAAAAAAAATATATATATATATATATATATATATATATATATATAGGTGATTTCACAATCCTTATTGATAATTGAAAGTATATTTTACTCTATTCTGATAATAATATCGGAATCGGTTTCCTGTTTTAGGCAATTTGAGTAAATTAACTGTTTGAAATATTTTTTTTTTATTTTTTAATGTTTATATTTTGTATTTTAATTAATTGCAATATGTATGTTTTCCAAAATTTTGATATTTTTATTTATTGAAAAGTAATGGCATCAGTGGTTATATTAAACATAAATAAACACCTCTCAGTTGCTTTGTTAGCTATATTAATATGTACTCTGCTATTACTCCTATTTAAAAAAAAATATTTATCTATATTACCTTTGAAATAAATTTATGACTAAATATAAGATTTATTGTTTTATGGAGGGAAAAACTTGGGAATGAAGGGTGTAGATTATTGGTCAATCTAAAACCTGTTTTACAAACTTGCTTCGCAAGAATAACAAATAATTCTAATTTAAACTCTCTAAAGTGTGTCATATTATTTGACAATGCGTCTCAACGAAACTTTATTAATATATCACTCGCGCGTGAATTAAAATTGCCGGTGATTAGAAAAGAAACTCTAATCATATACCCGTTTTCTTGTGATCAACCCCATCAAAAAGAATATTCAGTTGTAAATTTCGAATTGTCTCATTTAAAAAACCACAAACAAAAATGTTCTGTAGAGGCATTAGTCGGGAATCAGATATCGTTTACGAAGTTAAAAATAGTAGATGACGCATCTATTCGAAAAGTTTTGGCTTCTAATGAGGGGGAAAGAAATAATTTTTCTCAATTGCATTCGAAGGCGCCAGACATATTAATCGGCGCAGTTTTATTTTGGAAACTGCAAAAAAATAAAAATAAAATTAATCGTTCGTTGTTTGCGGTTAACACAGCATTAGGATGGACGTTGTCAGGGAATAATAATTCAGCAAAAAATCGAGACAGCTTAATTACTGGCGCCTCCGTGTTAAAGATTGAATGTGGTAACTCTATTTGTTTACATGAAAACAATCCATGCATGAAAAAAATGAATCATCGGTTTGTGCGGCTAATGATCTGCAAAGATTATGGTCGATAGATTGTTTAGGAATAAATGATGATAAATTGATTTCTACTTCCGATCTGAAAATAATAAATAAATTTCAAAAACAGAATATAAACAGGGTCATTATGTTACTCATTTATTATGGAATGAACATGGTATTGATAACTTTGATAACAATTTTGAAAATGCTAAACGGCAATTCAATAATTTGAGGAAAAGATTAAAAGCGGATAAATGGATTTTTGAGCAATATAGGCAGATAATAACTGAACAAAAACAACTAGGCATAGTAGAGGAATGCGGTCGGTCACAAAGAGAGTATTTCGCCCCACATCGTGAAATTGTTAGAAAGGAAAAACAGACAACAAAGGTACGAATTGTTTTAATTGTTCCAGTAGAGTTTCGGGGTGTAAATCTTTAAATGATTGTCTCATAAAGGGGCCATGTCTTACACCACCAATTTTGGATGTAATTAAAAGATTTCGAATGTTTAAGATTGCGTTTTGCGCAGATATCGAAAAAGCGTTTTTAATGATAGAAATCGCGGAACCCGATAGAAATTATCTTAAGTTTCTATGGTTTGATGAGGACACCCAGAATTATAAAATAATGCGAATGACCAGAGCGACGTTTGGTTGTACAACTTCTCCTTTCTTTTTAACGGCAACAATTAAGAAACACATTAAGGAATATAGGGAAATTTATCCGGATAGTTATGAAATGTTAAATTCAGCTCTGTTTGTGGACGATTTGCTCTATGGCTCCGATACCGTAAACGGTGCCTATGAATTAACTTCTACTGCAGTAAATATTTTAGCAAAGGCTGGAATGAAATTGAGAAAGTTTAGTACGAATTCACAGAAATTAAAGAACATGTGGGATAAAAATGATTGTTTTTTGGAGGTAAATAATGATAGTGTAATAAATATTCTTGGATTGGTGTGGGATAAAGATATTGATAAATTGGGATTAGCTTTGAAATCTATAGTTGAAAATTTGGATATATCGGTACGAAAAGGATATATGTACGAAAAGATATGTATTGCATACAGCTGCAAAATTTTTTGATCCTATTGGGATTATATCTCCCTTTTTAATTAGGATAAAGTGTTTTCTTCAAAGAATGTGGGAAAGAGGTATGGATTGGGATCACCAATTGCCGGATGATCTTAAGGGAATTTGGATAAAGTGGTGTAACGAAATTAAGGATTTATTAGAAATTCGAATAGATAGATGCTATTTCACGTATGTTGATTTGAAAAATTCGCGAGTAGAACTACACATTTTTTCAGATGCTTCACCACTTGCATATGGTTGTGTTGCATATTTTAGGGTTATCAGTAATGATAAAAAATGTTATGTAAGCATGATTATGTCGAAGGCTAGAGTTGCGCCGCTAAAGAAACTAACGTTACCAAGATTGGAGTTAATGGGAGCGGTGATAGCAGCTAGAGTAGCGAAATATATTTGTGATATATTTAAAGAAATTGACATCGAGAAATTTTATTGGACAGATTCTACTATTGTTTTACCCTGGGTGAAGGGATCGGCGAAACAATGGAAACCCTTTGTGGAAAACAGAGTAGTCGAAATTCAGGAATTGTCAGAACCCGAAAATTGGTCATATTGCAATACAAAGGATAATCCCGCAGATTTAGTTACTCGTGGTATTAGCGCAAATGCGTTAGTTAATAATGATTTTTGGTTTAGATTTCCAAATTAGTTATCTGAGCTAAATGGTAAAGGCAATGATATTGGAGATGAGGTAGACACTCAATATATTACCGAAGGAAAAAGGTAAACACCTGAAAAAATAGTTCAGTTTAATATCTCTATAGAAACAGTTGAACCAATACTAGATCTTGAAAAATATAGTAACATTTTAAGAGTTCACAGAAATACGGCATGGATAAAGAGATTTCTTAATAACGCGAATCCTAAAAACGAGAAATTTAGGGGTCCATTATCGGCAGAAGAAATTGGTAGTGCGCAAACAATGTGGGTTAAATATACACAAAAAATTAGTTTTCCGAATGAATTAAACTGTTTGATAAATGGCGAACCTATTTCGAAAAATTCAAATTTAATTGAGTTCTCGCCATTTTTGGATTCCGAGGGAATAATGCGTACCGGAGGAAGGCTTCAGAAATCAAAATATTCTTTTAACGAAAAACACCCGATCCTGTTGCCTTCAAAAGGTGAATTAATTGATTTGTTAATTAAAAATGCGCATGAAAGAGTTTTTCATTTTGGTATTAATGATACATTAGTTCAATTGCGGGAGGAATTTTGTTTAATAAAGGGCAGACAGGCAGTAAAAAGCGTATTAAGAAGATGCACAAATTGTATAAAATTTAACGCTCGATCTGGAGCCCAGATAACAGCTCCGTTACCTGCAGATCGCATCAATGAACAAAAGCCCTTTTCAGTGATAGGCCTTGATTTTGCAGGCCCCTTATACATTAGAAATAGTGACAGCAAATATTACATATTGTTGTGCACATGTGCGATAACAAGAGCAGTGCACCTAGAATTGGTAGAGAACCTATCTACCGAAACATTCATATTGGCCTTCAGAAGAATAGTAGCAAGGCGAGGTCTTTGTCATACAATATATTCCGATAACTCACGAACCTTTCATCGAGCTGATATAGAGTTAAAGCACATCTGGAAAATAATTAGCCATCCCGACGTTAAAGATTACTACAGTAGTAATAAAATAAGGTGGAAATATATCATGGAAGTGTCCCCATGGTGGGGAGGCTTCTATGAACGACTGGTTCGATCCGTTAAACCTGCATTAAGAAAGGTAGTTGGCAAAACCACTTTAACACACACACAACTACATACAGTTATAACAGAAATTAAAGCTTCAATAAATTCGCGACCTATAACGTATGTATATTCGGACTCTGGAGAACCTTCTCCAATTACGCCTGCACACTTCTTGGTAGGTCAACGACTAACTGCCTTACCTATCGTTCACATCAGATCCATGTTCTTCCTGGAACTTCTCAAACATATGTTAAACGCTTCAACTTAAAAGAACGTATATTGGACCAGTTCTGGTCAAGATGGAAGAATGAATATCTTCTTCAGCTGAAAACCGCCATGACAAGTCGACACTCCAGTATTCGAGAGTTTTCGGTAAATGATGTTGTTTTAATATACGATTCTAAACTACCAAGACAATTGTGGAAAATAGGAGTAGTCACGCAAGTGTTCCCCGGTACGGATGGGAAGGTACGATCTTGTGAGATAAAAACAGCTAATGGAACAATTAGACGTCCTTTCCAGTTATTATATCCTGTAGAAATCTGTGAAAGGGACTAAAGCAAACTTTAAAAAAATCTTTTATTACAAACTATGACATTTTGTGTAAACTTTATTTTCTCTTATTGATATAGTTACAATTATAAAATGAACATATAATTAATGTTCATCCGGGGGCCAATGTGTAGATTATTGGTCAATCTAAAACCTGTAGATGGCGCTGCACGCCGATATTAATGTTTTGTTTTCTTCTTTTCTCTTCAGTGTTCGTCATGTTGTTGTAGTGTTAATAAATGTTTGTCACCGTATTAGCAATCCTCTTATTTCGGAATTATGTGTTTCATCGTCATCTATGATTAAAAATGGAATATGATGTGGCCAGCAGTCCCCACGACTCTGGACCGATGAAGGTAAGCCATTTACCTTATTTCAACTTAAAATTCTGAAAATGCCTATTTATGCAAATTGCCATTTAAATAACGTCGCCAAAGTAGCGACATGGTTTTTGAATGTTTAATTTAATAACGTCGTTAATAGTTTAGCGACAAAGGGGTTAAAGAAGAGTCGCAGTTGTACTAAAACACTTTGTTAGACGAACAAAGTAGACACGAGTGTATCAAAGGAAAGGCAATGCATAAAATCGAAACAAAATACAAGAATTTTTTTTTCGCTCGTGTCTGCTTTGATCGCTTGACGAATGATTGTAGTTACAATCTCATAAAATAAATTGTTGCGAGTTTTTTTTTTTTTTTTAATGGTGTTTTTGTAAAAAGTGTTTTTAAATTAGTAAACTGCTTTGTTAACCCGACGACCTATTTAGTGGTATTAGCTAGGATAATGAAGGCTGGACCCTCAATTCTTTCGCACACTAACAGTAAAATGCATAAACTTCTCAAATATTGACCGTATTCAGTGTTGCTTAAATTCACTATCCCAGCAAAACCACAGATGACGGCCAACACGAGGCCAAGTGCTAGTTGCCAACAGAAGCTGCAGCTGGGCCGTCGGTGGCAAAAGTTACGGTGCCGCAGGGAATATGTTACGCCGGCCGTCAGTAGGCCATATTCAATCGATCCACTGTTGGCAGCCTGCAGTAAGTTAAAATAAGTTAGTGGGCCAGTGAATGGATCGCTGCTGGCAGCTAGCAGTATGATGAAAATAGGTAATGGGCCACTGTCGGTAACCCACATTAGGTTGGAAATTGTTAGTGGGCCAGTGTTGGACTACCTGGTGGCAAACATAATTTTTCTATGTTATTGCTGGCAGCCTGCAGTGGGCCAGCTGTGGCAAGCATAAAAAATTACATTACTGCCGGCAGTCTTCATTGGTCCTTTATATTTTCCCATTAAAGGCCCGCTTCACCCACCGTCGCCGGAAGCCGAAGCCAATGTTATTCTATGGGAAATTTTCTTTGCAAATAACTTATTAACTAATACATATTTTTAAATTCTGTTTTCATATTCTGAAAATTCCCAACTGTTAAATTGACGGACCTTTTTTAAAAAATTATTTTTTTATATTTTATTTTGAAGCTGCAAAATATGATTTTTCAATATGTGAAATTTTTCATTTTGCAAATTCAAAATAAAATATCAAAAATTAAAAAAATACATTTTCAAAAAAGGTCCATCAATTTAACAGTTGGGAATTTTCTGAATGTGAAAACAGAATTTAAAAATATGTATTAGTTATTAAGTTATTTGTAAAGAAAATTTTCCATAGAATAACATTGCCTTGGACTTCCGTAGACGGTATGTGAAGAGGGCCGTTAATAGGCAAGCAGTGATTTAGTTATAGCTAGTATATTTATTTTATTGGTGATACCTTTAATTTTATTGGTGCTTTTTTCTTTTAATTTCTTTCTTTTTTCTTTTTTTTTTTTTTTTTTTTTTTTTTTTTTTCCCTCTCTCTTTTTTCTGATGAAGTAGCAGCCAGTTTTTTCTATGCATCCAATATTTAATTTGATTTTGTACATATTCATTTTTAAATACTATTTACAAGTATTTGATTCATACACTATGGTTGTAAATTCAGGATTTCTAGTGCAGCATATAGGAAATATTCAGTTCACCCATTTTCCTTATGATAAAAGTTTAATTTGTTGCTTTCAGTGCAAATATTTCTCTGTATAACATTTTTTGGAATAAAGGAGATTATGTTTTTTTTTTTTTTTTAAGTGTTCAAATTTCAATATGTTTAACTTTGTTACGCTATTTCATATAAATAAATGTAACTTTACATGTGAAAATTATAGAATATTGAAACAAAAATTGTTATAAAGAGAGCATTGTAAAAAACACCATAAACTAAAAATAAATAAATAAATAAATAATAAAAAAATGCAGCAATTGTTTCCGGTTGAAATAGCACGAAGACCCTTCATCAGGCGAAACAAAGTGGGCACGAGTGCAGCAAAAGTAATTTGCTGCAATCGTGCTTTTTGTTAAACTCACAAAAGGATGTGTTATTATTTCAACCTAAAATAACTGATGCATTTTTTTCTTTTTTTTTTTTTGGGGGGGGGGGGGTGGGGTGGGGGGGAGGGCAATGTTTATGTTCATTTACAAATTTTTCTATTTATTACTACAGTACAAAATCTGAAATCCGGAATCGTCCGGACCATGGCCTTTCCGGATTTCGGACTTTTCCGGATTTTAGGTCACTTTCTGATTTACGGCAATAAAAAAAACGGACATTTCCATTCCGAACGCCCTTTTAGTTAATAACTAGCTTACGCCGCCCGAGGGTGCGATTTCTTAAGAAATTGGAGTATACTCTCAAGTAACATGTACAATACTTTGAATAAACACCATAAAATTTTGCATACAAAACGCAGACAGCAACGCTTGCGCTTTGTTTGCCGCACTCGTGCCTACTTCGTTTGCCTGATGAAGGATCATGTTTTCTTTCCATCCGAAACGATTGTTGCGAGCTCTTAAATTTTATGGTGTTTACTCTTATTACTTTTAAACACCAATTCTGTGGTGCTTTTTTATTATAACTCTTAAGTGTCCAGAAAATCTTGAATATTTTTCTTTTCCCCTACATCAAATGGTACCCAATTGATATTTTTTTTCCCTTCTTTTTAAAACAACAGGCAGATGATCAAGTCAGAAAAATTCCAGAAATATACTGACATATATGCAGTACAGACACACAGACCACTTGCCAAAAACCACTTTATTGACTCAGGAGCTTAAAATATGTAAATTAGGTGAAAACTCGATGTCGAAATTTTTGATCGAATACAATGCTTCCATTATTGGCTGGTCACTATGTTTAAATGAATTTTCAAAATAATTGGACCAGTATTTATGTTTTACATCACATTATTAAAAGAAAAAAAAAGAGAAAACTAAAATTCTTTTATTGAAATTGCTCTAAACCTCGCTTCGGGTACCCGCTACCTACGGCAACTCTTTTTCCATCCGCATAGTAGTGTGAGCACCAGAACACAGACAGACGCATAGATACTTCTCTTTATTTATATAGATTAGTTGACACAAATCCTGGCATAATTTCAGATAGAAATTGTTATTTTATTGAAGTATTTGTACTTTAAATAATTTAATCTATACGCTGTTAATAAAAAAATATCCTCCTTTATAGTTCCTTAAAAAATAGAGGTCCCATATTCCCGCTCTTCGTTGTAATTTCTAGTCAATTTTGTCCTTTTATTACTTCCGGTGTGAAACTTTTTTTCTTTTACACACTTAACATTGCGCGTACTTTTCGTTTTCATCCCATGCTAAATCTATGGATTTTTAGCATCCCCCCCCCCCCTCTATTTATACATTTAAAATACGAGAAGTTCCAAAACAGAGGTCACTTCATGAATCTTTATACTATTCATGCAATGATGACATATATTACACCGACAAACTTTTAGCTGTATACTTACAATAATTTTCATTTAAAAATAATTGATGAATTGACTTTTCTTCTCTTTTATTTTCTGAACACTGTTGCTCGTCATCTTGATAAACAAATTTTCTTCCAGCGCACGCAAAAATTTTTGCACAACGTTAATAATATAGATGAACATAGGTTTTTAAGATGCAATAAAAAAAATTTTCCAATCAAAAATAACAAAATAAATATTTGCGTTTCATTTATTAGCGATGCACAAAAACATTCTTATCCTTTACGGGAAATTGATGGGGGAACTATTTCAGTTTCATAAAAGCGAAATTATTTTTCTTACTTGCATTCAAATAATAACTATTATTATTATAAATTAAATAAAATAAAATAGTTTGTTATGGTTACCACTTTTTTTTTTTTTTTTTCAATAATTGTTTATAGAAATTACATATTAAAATTATTATTTATTAAATTTATTTTCTGCGATGAAGGCAGGCGATTTGATTTTCATTTCATAGAAGCATAATATATTAAATTTCGAAAAAAAATCAATTTTTTACCAATATCCGAGAAATTTTTTAAGTATTTTACTTTCTTATATGTATATATATATATGTGTGTGTGTATATATGGAGGGGAGGGCAATGTTTATGTTCATTTACAAATTTTTCTATTTATTACTACAGTACAAAATCTGAAATCCGGAATCGTCCGGACCATGGCCTTTCCGGATTTCGGACTTTTCCGGATTTTAGGTCACTTTCTGATTTACGGCAATAAAAAAAACGGACATTTCCATTCCGAACGCCCTTTTAGTTAATAACTAGCTTACGCCGCCCGAGGGTGCGATTTCTTAAGAAATTGGAGTATACTCTCAAGTAACATGTACAATACTTTGAATAAACACCATAAAATTTTGCATACAAAACGCAGACAGCAACGCTTGCGCTTTGTTTGCCGCACTCGTGCCTACTTCGTTTGCCTGATGAAGGATCATGTTTTCTTTCCATCCGAAACGATTGTTGCGAGCTCTTAAATTTTATGGTGTTTACTCTTATTACTTTTAAACACCAATTCTGTGGTGCTTTTTTATTATAACTCTTAAGTGTCCAGAAAATCTTGAATATTTTTCTTTTCCCCTACATCAAATGGTACCCAATTGATATTTTTTTTCCCTTCTTTTTAAAACAACAGGCAGATGATCAAGTCAGAAAAATTCCAGAAATATACTGACATATATGCAGTACAGACACACAGACCACTTGCCAAAAACCACTTTATTGACTCAGGAGCTTAAAATATGTAAATTAGGTGAAAACTCGATGTCGAAATTTTTGATCGAATACAATGCTTCCATTATTGGCTGGTCACTATGTTTAAATGAATTTTCAAAATAATTGGACCAGTATTTATGTTTTACATCACATTATTAAAAGAAAAAAAAAGAGAAAACTAAAATTCTTTTATTGAAATTGCTCTAAACCTCGCTTCGGGTACCCGCTACCTACGGCAACTCTTTTTCCATCCGCATAGTAGTGTGAGCACCAGAACACAGACAGACGCATAGATACTTCTCTTTATTTATATAGATTAGTTGACACAAATCCTGGCATAATTTCAGATAGAAATTGTTATTTTATTGAAGTATTTGTACTTTAAATAATTTAATCTATACGCTGTTAATAAAAAAATATCCTCCTTTATAGTTCCTTAAAAAATAGAGGTCCCATATTCCCGCTCTTCGTTGTAATTTCTAGTCAATTTTGTCCTTTTATTACTTCCGGTGTGAAACTTTTTTTCTTTTACACACTTAACATTGCGCGTACTTTTCGTTTTCATCCCATGCTAAATCTATGGATTTTTAGCATCCCCCCCCCCCTCTATTTATACATTTAAAATACGAGAAGTTCCAAAACAGAGGTCACTTCATGAATCTTTATACTATTCATGCAATGATGACATATATTACACCGACAAACTTTTAGCTGTATACTTACAATAATTTTCATTTAAAAATAATTGATGAATTGACTTTTCTTCTCTTTTATTTTCTGAACACTGTTGCTCGTCATCTTGATAAACAAATTTTCTTCCAGCGCACGCAAAAATTTTTGCACAACGTTAATAATATAGATGAACATAGGTTTTTAAGATGCAATAAAAAAAATTTTCCAATCAAAAATAACAAAATAAATATTTGCGTTTCATTTATTAGCGATGCACAAAAACATTCTTATCCTTTACGGGAAATTGATGGGGGAACTATTTCAGTTTCATAAAAGCGAAATTATTTTTCTTACTTGCATTCAAATAATAACTATTATTATTATAAATTAAATAAAATAAAATAGTTTGTTATGGTTACCACTTTTTTTTTTTTTTTTTCAATAATTGTTTATAGAAATTACATATTAAAATTATTATTTATTAAATTTATTTTCTGCGATGAAGGCAGGCGATTTGATTTTCATTTCATAGAAGCATAATATATTAAATTTCGAAAAAAAATCAATTTTTTACCAATATCCGAGAAATTTTTTAAGTATTTTACTTTCTTATATGTATATATATATATGTGTGTGTGTATATATATATATATATATATATATATATAAGAAGAAAAATTTCGACTTCCGGTTTTCGATGTATTTCCATGTTTTGAGATTCCTGAACACGATTTGACCATTTTTAGAAAGTTTCTCTCTGTGAGTGTGCATAAAAAAATTTGTAGACACTGTATCTCACGAACCAATGGACGAAATTAACCAAACTTGTTTGGTCAGACCATGATTAAAATCGTTCCCGATTACATTTGTGGATCATTCACTCAACACATAGCTCTATATTTCTACTTCTTCGTAATTTTCAGTATGACACAGTGTAGGAAGAAATTTTATGTAAATGTACTAATTATATTATTTTCTTTATTTTTAAAATGAATTAAAAAAATAAATATTTAAGTAACTAACAACCAAGGAGGATTACTTTTTTTTTTTTTTTTGTATAAGTTGAGAAATCGCTCGCCCTTCCCCGTGATGGAGTAAATTTTCAATGCTGGTATTTTTCAAAAGAACTCATCAGTACCTTTTAAGTAAATAACTGAATGAAATTTGTGGTAAATTAAAACAAAGTTATAAATTATTTTTAAAAAAAAAGCATTTTTTCAGATGTTGGCACAAAATTGATTTTTTTTTTTTTTTTTTTTTAATTGAGAAACACTTTCCTAAGATGAAAATCATTTGCATGCATTCGGAAAAATAATTTTAACAAATTATCTGCATTGCGCAAATTTGCATAATAAAAAATATAGAAGAAAGTTTTGTGGTGCAAAAACATACTAGTTTTTGTCAAAAAAAAAAAAAAAAAAAAAAAAAAAAAAAAACAATAAATTTTCCTTAAAATATCACAGATATATAATTCAACCTTTCTTTTTAAAAATACTGGTGAAATCTTTTCAAGGATACTCATATTGGAAATATACTTTATCTGGTATATTTCTCCCTCAGGGGTGGGGAAGCAACGTTTGTATATTTACAAAAAAAAAAAAAAGTAGAAGTAAACTTTTTGGATTTCTATCACTTTAAAAATTTTTTGCGCTCACACCGAGGGACAGACAGACAATTTCTCAAATTAAGTTCATCAAAACAACCCAAAAAGTGCAAAATCTGTCGAAAACCGGATGCCGAAAATTTCCCGAACCTAATGCTTTCTTCTTAAATACACTGAAGGAAGAAAAAATAAAAATAAAACATTAACTATAAATATTTATATATATTCTAATAACATTCTCCCGTCCATATAATATAAATATATAAATTAAGATTCATAATTTTAATTTTATGAAATTTATGAAATTAATAATAAAAATAACAAATGTAACTAGAACGTTAACGACTATCATAACTTACTTAAAACGGATCAACTGAATATTCGCTTTCTAGAAATCCTTTTATTATAATAATGACTTTAGATTCAAACACCTTTAAAAAATAGTATTTAAAAAATAATAGAAAATCAAATTAATAATTGAATTACTTACTCATATAATATATTACTTTTTCGTGATTCAACATCTTTTAGTCTAGAACCTACATCCGCAGACTACAACAACGAACAAACTTCGTATGAAATGGCAGATGGCGAGCGAATTTCAAATCAACAGAAAATAAATCACAGCGCCCTCTAGGCATACAAATTGGTTATGGCCTAATAATTTGTGGCCACAACATGAAAAATATTATGTTGGCCTTGTGGTGATAGCCTGCATAAGGCCAACTGTGTTTATGCCACTTCTGGACAACCGACCATTTTTCTTTAGGCCTCCAATACTGCTGGCAGCCATAGACGGCCCACTGGTGGAGTTATGTGGGGCAACCGGCAACTGATGGCAAGTGCAGGATGCCGGCTGTAGGCCATAATGAGCCCATCAATATAAGTTTTGCTGGGTTCTAATGGGAATCATGCTTAACCTAGAAGAATATCTGCGAACTCTCCTAATTTTTAACACCACTATTTTGTTATAATTATGTTAATATCATTTTATCGTAGATAAATTTAGAATTATAATAAAATAAAAACTAGTATGTTGGGACCATCACAGAAATTTCTTTTATATTTCTCTTTACAAATGTAAATTCTTTATTAAAATCATTTCTTAGTAAATTGATTTCATAATGAATGCAAGTGTATTTTATCTCAAACAAATATAAAATACTAAATATCTGAAAATATTAAATTTTGTGCAATACAGATGACATCTTAGGAAATGCACTTTTTAAGGATTATTATTATTAATGTTAAAAATGAAAAAAAAATCAATAACTTTGTTATAAGTTATCACTTATAAATGAGTTTCAAGCAATCATTTTAAATAGCTTTTGAAAAGTAATTTTATTGAAATTTTACACAACGTAGTTGGTACCCCCTCCCCCCCCCCTCCAAGTTTAAAAGGGATGCTTCTACATACATTAAATATATATATATATATATATATACTCACTGATTATATCTAACGTAAATACTTACTTTAATTTCAATGTAATTGGTTTTAAATAGTTCTTTTTGTGTATATTTATACAATATACAAAATTTCGCCTTGTACTAATATGTTAAAAATTATTAAAAAAAAAAAAAAGAAAGAAAGAAAGAAAGAAAAAAGGACGATTATGCCATCTGTCGAGCGATTCAGAAGCCCCAACTTATATCACGGTTCAGCTATATATAAATTTGCGTGTAATTTTGTGCATTCATTCTTGAGCCAGAACTATCACAAAATTGCAAAACTGTTTCCACACACAGACAAAGATTATCCGAAAGTGGACAAATCATTTTCTGCATCTCTCAAAACATGTAAATTAATCGAAAAACATAAATCGAAAGGTCTTGCGAACCAATACTTTCACCTATTGAATATAGGAGGGAGAAAAAATTTTCGGAAAATCGGTTAAAAAATCGGGAAGATTGGCAGATATGTATTAGTACAGTACGTGTCATCAATTGTTTTCTTCCTATAAACTTCGAATGGAATTTCTATATATTGCTATTTATACCGGTTGTTCCATAAGTTTATAGACATTTGAAAAAGAATTATAACTATTGAATGAATTGATAGAATTGAACGCGGTTTGCAAAAAAATCATTCTCGTGAAAGGGGATTTTTTTTTTTTTTTTTTTTTTTTTGAAGAAAAAGTATAGATAAATTTTTGTCGACGATAGTTAGACAAATAATTAAATTTTTCGCACGGATGGGAAAGAAAAATATGTAAATAAAATTCCTATAAATTGCACAATTTTGCGATTAGAGCAGTTTGTTTCTTATTTTTCTTCTAACTTGTGCATACATAAAGATTTATATGCGATGCTGACTTGGTGGATAAAGCGTTGTTGGTGAAGACGTTTTCCCTCTGGTAAGAACCGTCGACTGAAGCCGCAGTTAGCAGTGTTATAACTCGTTTGCAAACTGTAATTTGGGGTGACGACGGACACATAGAATAGGATTTATATGCCTGTGAACATTTGAATGGAAATAAATACAGTTCTTCATGAAAATGTGTGATCTGGTCACGCAAAGCGCCCTCTATTGACAAATAGCTTAATTATTTTTTTCTTTACCAAAAAAAAAAAAAAAAAAAAAAAAAAAAATCCCCTTTCACGAGAATTATTTTTTTTTTCAAACCGCGTTCAATTCTATCAATTCATTTAATAGTTATTAATTTTTAAAATGTCTACAGACTTATGGGACACCCTGTATATACATTACTCTTATTTTAGAGAATAGCGCTCTTGGAGTTTTATTGTGGTTATTTGTAGAACCTCGGAAAATTCATTAAAATATAAATATTTTTTTTTTAATCAGAATTACCTTCTTTAACAATTCTCTAACACATTTTGATAATATTATAAGTTTTTAAACAGTACAAAATGTCATTATGCTGTGTGTTAAGATTTACAGAGCCTCACAAAAATATTGAGATACATTAAGGGTTGTAATTGGTAATTATTGCAATTTATTTTTGCTTTTGTTAAGCTTTATTAACTTTTTCTAACGACATTCAAATGTGATTACAATTTTAATTACTCTGTCTGTCTTTCTGTCCGTCTTCTCGCCTAAATCCGCAAACATTTTCAAAATTGCTTCAAAATTATAAATGTTATTCAAATTCACTATTTAAAATTGTACAAATAGCTTAAACTGGATCGTCTAGCTAGACAATCAAAATAATGTCTGTGCATTGTGTTTTACAAATGTAAATTAAAAAAAATATATATATTTAAACAACTCTGTACTGCACAAATCACAATGAAATTGACAAAGTGTATTATATAGAATATACTAGCAGACCCGGCCACGCGTTGCTGCGGCTCAGTAATACGTTGAGAATTTGATAAGGTATATAGTATTTCCCCACAACTGGATTTGGCGATTTTTTTTTTTTTTTTTTTTTTTTTTTTTTTTGGCGCATTTTTGAACGATAACGAAGTCGTTCTGGATTATTTGCAATGAAAGATATTAACCTGCATGCTTTTATTTTAGATTTATGATTTAGCCATAATCGCCAAATCCAGTTGTGGGGAAATACTATAGTTGTTACCCACAACTATAACTTATAATATAACTTCAGTAATTATATTCGGAAAATTTTTAACTTCAGTATATCCCCACAGCTGAATTTGGCGATTTTTCTTTGGCGCCGTTTTGAACGATAACGATGTCGCTCTGGACTGTTTGTGATGCAATATGGCAGCCTATATGTTGTTTATTTTGGATTTATTATTTTATGTTTTTGATTTATGATTTAGATTATCATTTATGATTTAGCCATAATCGCCAACAAAAAATCGCCAAATATCGTTGTGGGGATATACTGATTAATATATTACTGAAAAGATTAATATATTTTAACGAAGTGGTGAGAAGATTCTGAGTATGTTAAAATTTTAATAGTAAATTCCAGTTAATCTAGAAGGAAAGCATTGAGGATTAAGATAAGAAAATTGCAAGATTTTACGATCGCATTTTCAGCAATAAATATGAGTCAAAATTTAATGCAAAATACATATATAAATCACAAATTTAATCAGGAACGTTAAATTGGTAAGTTATTAAAGAAAAAGTAAAGAAAAATAAGAGAAATAATTAACTAAAGTTTCAAACATCGATCATATAGATTAGCGTTACAAAACAAATAAACAGACTTAAACTATTCCAGACTTTTAAATAAGTTTTAAATTAACTTTTAAAATTTAATGTTAAATAAAACAGACTTTTAAATAAGCTTTAAAATATTGAAATAATTACTTTTTATTTAGAACGTTATGTATAGATCACAAATTTCTTAAAGAAAACGAAGTGATACAGATTAGAATAATGCATCAAAAATTGAAAAAGCAAGGTTATGTCGTAAATAAATTTTTAACACACATGTCACGTGAAATAAATTGTAGCATATACATAATGTAACTGACATAAGATATTAACATGTTGCAGCGGAATAAATTTCATATCTATCATCCTTGGCGGAAAAAAAATAATATCGCCAAATTATCTGGCGCACACATTTAATTCCTTTCAAAAATCATGGTTATTTTAACAACTTATATTAAGAGAGTAATGAATAATATGAAACAATATTTCGCACAATACATATTACGAAAATATACATCTAGCTTGTATATTTTCGTGTTACGTTTTTGATCGCCAAATACGAAAAACTCCAAGGACGACAGAGCTTTGAAATTTAAAATTAAAATTTTGTCAATTTGACAGCAAAATAACTCAATCTAACGTATGCACATGATAAATAATACATATCTATACAAAAATATGGGGATTAAAATCTGGAAATAATTTTCCTTGTTTTTTAATAATTTTTTATAAAAAATACAATGGGTGATTAACATAAAAAATCTTTTTCGTGATTTCACAGGCGGTCAGTGACGTCACACTTCGCTTGTGTATAACTACATACTTTATCAATGCGAATAAAATCTTTAAATTGATTATGACGTCAATTTTCGTGAGATGAATAATTTAACTTTTTATAATTTTTTAAAGTTCACGTTTGATTAAATGTATTTACTTTTATGTCGAAAGAAAATGAACTCGTATTTTATCTTTTTGGCAACAATTAAACTTATGGAACTCACAGATATTTTGGAGCAACTTTAACAAAGGTCTATAATTAACAAATAATTGCAATAAAACAATATTACGACAATAAACTGAGATAAAAACTATCCTATCTCTCAAGTTGGACCAAACTGCGCACAGTGTGCAAAATTTCATTAAAATAGGTTCATTAGTTTAGGAGTTTACCCCGGACAAACATCGTGACACGTAATTTATATATATATACAGATATCTATGATAGAACTACATTAGCACTTTATGAATGTGTATAAAATCTTTAAATTGATTATGACGTCAATTTTCGTGAGATGCATAATTTAACTTTTTATAATTTTTTAACGTTCACGTTTGATTAAATGTATTTATTTTTACGTCGAAAGAAAATAAACTCGTATTTTTTTCTTTTTTTTATTTTTTTGGCAACAATTAAATTAATGGAACTCACAGATATTTTGGAGCAACTTTAATAAAGGTCTATAATTAACAAATAATTGCAATAAAACAATATTGTGACAATAAATTGAGATAAAAACTATCCTATCTCTCAAGTTGGACCAAACTGCACACAGTGTGCAAAATTTCTTTAAAATCGGTTCCTTAGTTTAGGAGTTTACCCCGGACAAACATCGTGACACGTAATTTATATATATATACAGATTATGTTAAACATTAAAATTTGCAAGCCAAACTAAAATATCCATATACATTATTGGCTACAGTTAGAAATTGCTGGAAATGTATTTGAGTTTGTTTTTAACACTCTACAAAAATTATTAAAAATGGTTATCAATTCAGTTAGTGCATTTGTCTGGTTATCTAACATTCTGTCTATATGTTGTGTGATCACGTAGGCACAATGGTTTTTCGTTCATGTTTCTTTTTCTGTCTTTTTTTTTTTTTTTTTTTTACTGAAAAGAATCAATTAAAATGTTTATTATAATAACACATACAATAAGCATTTGTTTCTTGAAATTAAATTTAATTACACTCATTTGCATACATTTGATATTTTAGACCGCCTATAGAAAAAAATTATTTAATGAAATTCAGCAACGCTAACGTATTTTATCAAAGTACAAAAGAGACATTCAGGATTAGTTAAAATAAAGTTTTTATTTTGTAGCACTTCTTTGATTTTTTTATCACTGTTGCAATACTGTTAAGCTTGCTATAAATAAGCGAAAAATAGTAAATTTTAGAGATCTTATTCACCAGTCATTCTATATTCCTTAAACAAATGCCACACTACTGAATAATTGCTAGTCTTCAACATTATTTTTTACAGTACACGACGGATTCTCGATGGAATTCAAATCTGGATTGTTATTTGGACAGTTAAACACTTGGGTTCTGTAACACGGAGACCGATCATTTAGGAGAATTGAACATTTATGAACACCTAAGATTTACATGTAAATTGATCACATAATAAATTAAGGTATCGACTCCTGTTCATAGATGGTACAAAAAATAGAGCAGTAATACAAGACACAGACATTGCATTCCAAATTAAGGTGCCTTTATAGTGGCTATTCCGTTCCGATGTCCACAAGCACTGAGCTAGAATATAAGGAGTGATAACTATCCATGGAATGAGAAATTGAATAGAATTGAATTGAATTTGACGTTATCACTCCGAACGTTATCAGAACCGAACGGCTACTATAAAGCCTGCTATTCGTTTTATGGAGGATGCTCCACCGTCGGAGTGTCGTGCATGTCCATAAACAGGTCTTTTTTTTCCTTTGCGCGTTTTTGTTTTTTTTTCTGTAGCATATATAAAAATTGCTGCACTCATTGCTCGGTCGAAAAATAAAACCACACTCCAATGTTATCATATCGAACTTCGATATTTTCCGTCGAAATATAAACTTTTTTTTTTTTTTTTCATACTTCAAAGGAGTCGTGATTTTCTATTAGGTCTATAGGATAATAATAAAAATCAACCTTTGGTCAAATTCTTGAAACAGTACTCAATTTTACTTTGGTTCCCTTTGCATCCAGATTAACAATTTTCATAGTTTAGGAAGTTTTTTAGTGATTGTACGACCATTCTTCTTACTTACATAATCATCGCGTGCAATCGTTTTTCTTAGACGATAGCTTCTCCTAAGGCTTCTTATTTTCCCCTAAATTACAAATTTACTTACAGCTTGATGAACAGGTGTCTTATTAGTGCGACAAGACTATAGTTTTCAATCAGCGATCTTAGGGTTATGCAAATTTGCAATAGCCCACCATGATTCGAGCATATACATATAATGTGTGTAATACATATAATGTCCTACTCGCCATACAAATCATTCAAGCGGTCGTTATGAGAATTGGTACGCTTATTAATCTGTATAAAATTTAGCTGACAGTGTATTTTCCAAATCAATCAGATATTTTTTTCAAAAAATATTAAATAAAAAAACCCATTTTAACTTTAATTAAAAAAAAAAAAAAAAGCGTTCATTTTTTTTCTTTTTCTTTTTCGGCATGAAAGGAAATATATGTAATTTATTTTTCATACAGAAAAAAATGAGCATGTAACAATTTTCTTTTATGGAAATTTCAGGACAAGATTATATATGTATATATATATATATATATATATATACATATATACATATATGTTATCCATTTTATTATATTTAGACCAATTAAAAATTGTTTTTCCTTTTTTACCGCTCGCATCAAGTTAAAAAATATATAAAATATAATTCAGGAAAATCGTGCAAAAAATAGAACAGATTTAGTACAGTACACTTTGGCAAAATTGGAAATTTGGCACCAAAGTAGCTCTAACGTTTTCAGCGAAGATCTTCACTTGCGCAATTGCGATAGACATTTTAACTCATCTGAAAATGACAAGAAAAATTTAAGCGCTGTCATAGGTGTCCTGTGAACAAAACAAAAATAAAAAACCTTACGAAAGATAGTTACCGCATGCTTTTATATGGAAGAATAGATTTTAAAAAGTCTTGTACTAAATTAAATTCTTGTTAGTACAGAATTATATATACAGTAACCGCCGCTTAATAAAATCACTGGTTAATAAAATCAGCCGCTTAATCTGATCAAATAGCCAGGACCGGAATCAAATCAATACAAACTACGTTTAAAGCGACCGCTTAATAAAATCAGCATCGCCGGTTAATAAACTCAAAAATATCTTCTCAGCAGCCAAAAAATATCATTTATGCACACTAAAAAATTTTTTTATTTACATTGTGATTTTTTTTAATTTATTTATTTATTATTTTATTTTTTAAATAGAAAAAGAAATTAAAGCACAACAAACCCTCCGTTATTGCTCATTGTTCAAGATTTTATACTTGCAGCACCGTTACAAATTAAACTTATCTCCTCAACAATTTCAAGGAACGTATTTTTCAAAGCGCAGTAATAAAATACAAATTTGATTAGAAATGATTTTTTTTTTCTAATTATTAGAAGGCAATTTCTAGTTCTTATTTTGAAATTACTATAATTCATGAGGTTTAAAATGAAAGATTTTAAATTTATAAGAACAGCGTGAACTTCTGGTAAAGTAATGATGAATTTCTTCTAACGAAAGTGCACGGGAACTTACAATGCATTTAATTTACTTATATCGAAGAAACAATGAGTTAATTATCTACCAGAAATTAACTAATATTGTTTACTAATTATATTATTCGTTACCTTTGAAGTTTCTTTTGAAATTCAGGGAAGTAATACATTTTCCTTAACGGCCCTCTTCACTTAAAAAAAATTCCGATGCCGGCTAAAACCAGATAAAATGTGTCCCACGTGGTTTTGACAGCTGGTGTTAACTAATTGAGAAGATTGACAGATTCACTGACGAATCGTTGACTTTTTGGAAGAATAAATCAAAAATCAGCTACTTACGTATTTGCGGTTTTGCTGAAACTTTGTTTTGTTTTAATTCTGTCTTTCTTTTTTTATTTTTGTCGCTCCTGTTTTATTTATTTATGTTTTCTTTTCCATTTTCAAATGACAACAAATAAGTTTCTTCATTTATTCTTATCTATTTATTGTGTAATTTAATAGCGTAGCCTGATACGACCAAGTGTTTTATGTTATTTTTAGTCCGCTTCAGGCTTTCAGTACTTTATATCGGCGAATTATGTAACAGTGAAATTTAATAAAAGAAAATATTCTTTATAATTAAACTTGTAGTTTGGTATAATTAATTTAACCAAAAAAAAAAAAAAAACTAAGATGTTTAATGTTACTGAAATATAGAGAAGGATCTGTGTGTTTCTCTGCGGTTTGTAGCTCAGAATACTGACCGCAGAGTTACAAAACCTGGCAGAGGAGTAATTTGGACTCAGGACTTTGGATGCAGGAGTGCACTTCAGCGACATATGTATATAATATATGCATTTCGATTTTATCCATTATTAAATTTATTCTTTTATTTCAGTCGCTTGCGTCCCATAGCAAGGGCTGTTACACAATTGAATCTTGGTTTATTAAATTAACTCAAATTGGTAATATAGCAGAAAAAATTACTTGAGTTTAACTAAAATATATTTATTTAATTCCATTAAAAATCTTTTACTTTTTTATATTATTAATCATATGGTAATATAGTAAACAGTGCAAGGGCTATAAATTACATGGTGCCAAAACTAAAATGTTCAATGGATGCTGAGATAAAGCCATTTTTAAAATTGTAATTAGCAACTCAACTTGTAAACCGATAAATATCCAAATTGAAGTGTCCAGGAAAGACGTTTCTTCATGCAGTGCGAATTTGGATCCGATACAACGTGGGTGGGAGTAACGATGTCATCGTTAGCGGTTACCCGAAACGAAGTTTGGGGTGATTTCAATAAAAAAAAAATTTTCGCTATTTCTTTTTTATAAAGTGATATATGTATATATATATTATTTTTTAAGTGATTCATAAAAAAAGAAATTCATTTACATATAGCTAATAGGACCGAAGCCCTGCTATTATAGTTATATCGAAAAAATTCATATATATTTATTTTTTGTATTGCTATATCATCTAATATCTCAAAAAATCATAAATATATATCTACAATCGAATCTCATTAAAAAACGAGCTCTACAGAATTTTAAAAATCCTATCTGCTAATGAATTTTTACTTCCATCACTCGACTATTGTATGTAATAAAAATATTGTATTCAGCGAAAAACTTAGTTTTGACAGCCAGTTTTGACCTGATGACCTGTACCTCGAGTCCAGAAAAGTTAGGCAATTGGTTAGTGTATATTCAAAAGTGAATCAGCAGTGTTTTATTTAATATATTTTACTAAGTTTGGTATGCTGACATGCTGTAGCGGTAAATGCTGAACTTTTTATGAAATGAGAGGTAATCGCAATGTGGAAGCGTCCCGTGTTCGGTGAAATAACCCAAAAGCTGATCGACACTAATTCAAACCGTCCAACCAAATATCAAGTTCGGTTTAAATTAAGTTCAATGGTTCATAAAGTACAGTGTTCGAGCGCAAAAAGACAGATATTTTCTAAACAAGATCGAATTATGTTTAGGAAATCTCAAAACGTGTAACTTCATCGAAAACCGAAAATCTAAAACTTTTCTGCATCTCATACTTTCTCCTTATATATATGCAGAAGACAGAATAATAAATCCACTTTTTAAAAAATAAGTAGTCAATTTCAGTTAATAAAAATGCAAGGAAATCTCAAAACGTGTAAATTAATCGAAAACCGAAAATTCAAAATTTTTTTGAATTTTACCCTTTTTGTTTATATATGCAGAGGATAGAATAATAAATCCACTTTTTTAAAAATAAGTAGTCAGTTTCAGTTAATAAAATTGCAAGGAAATCTCAAAACGTGTAAATTCATCGGAAATCGAAATTTTTCCGTATGTTCTACTTTCTTCTTATACAAGTAGAAGCTAGTAATAAATCCCCTTTTTTTTCAAAATAAGTAGTCAGTTTCAGTTAATTGAAACGCAGGGAAATCTCAAAACACGTAAATTCAGCGAAAACTTTTTCTTTGATAGATGCAGAAGCTAGTAATAAATCCACTTTTTAAAAATAAGTAGTGAATTTCAGTTAATTGAAATGCAAGGAAATCTCAAAGTCTGTAAATTCATCGAAACCGAAAACCAAATTTTTTTTTTTCAAATCTTATGTTTTCTTCTTATATATGCAGAAGATATACGCAAGCGAAGTGTGACGTCATTGACCGTCGTTGTGGCCAATTAAAAAAATTTTCTAATCGTCCATCGGATTTTTTGTAAAAAATTATTAAAAATCAAGGAAAATTATTTCCCGATTTTAATCCCCATATTTGGGTATAAATACAAGTTAGTTTTCGTGCACATGTGTTAGATTAAGTTATTTTGCTGTCAAATTGACAAAATTTTAATTTTAAATTTTAAAAATCTAGAAACAAAATGGGCATAGATTTGATATCTGTTCGTCCTCCGCATTTTGTGTATTTGGCGATCAAAACGTAATACGAAAACATACATGCCAGATGAATATTTTCGTAATGCATATATATTGTACAAAATATTGTTTCATATATTACTGATTGCTCTCTTAATATACTTTATTAAAATAACCATGATTTTTTAAAGGAATTAAATATGTTCGTCAGATAATTTAGCCATCTTTTATTATTATTATTTTGCCATGGACGACAGATATCAAATCTGTTCCTTTGAAATGACATGTTTATGTTTATAGTCGAAAATGGAAGTCTGTCATTTTATTTATCTAGAGTTTTGAAATTAAAAATTAAAATTTTATGAATTTTACAGAAAAAATGACTCAAACTAGCACAAAAAAATCAATACGCAGGACTCAGGTTTACATCAGTTATAGCTATGATTATGTCAAACAATTTTTCTTATTATTATGGTTAATTTTTTTTTAAGTTGACCCTTCTCGTTGCAAGCAAAACCCAATAAATCAGTTAACCCTATCCGTTGCAGGACTTCACTGTAATTTTCCCATGAACGGGAAGGCTATGCCTTAGATTATATTGTATATAATGGCACAAAACTTGGTATATGAGAGGCCTATTATGAAACTCTATGTTGATTTAATTTATTTGCATATTGGTCAACAGGTGGCGCTGCTATGCTGCAAGTTATTTCGTGAATAGGAAGACTAAATCTCAACTTCTGTAGCTGCTAAATGCATTGAACTCGATATTTGACATTACCAACTATTATGAAAACGAAAGCTAGCTTAATTTGAGTGTATATCGTTCGATAGGTAGCGCTGCTATTTTTCACCTTCTGTTATTTTCCATATGATTAAAATCGCACGAAATTACATATATAGTTGAAATTTTCCTGCTGAGAAACTATTATAAAACATTTGAGCGCTCGTTAGACAGTAAATGACGCTGTCATATAGATGGTATAGAAAAAAGTTTTGTTATGGTTTTTTACTTCCATTACCCGACTACCGTAATTAATAAAAGTATTGTATTCGGTTCGAAAATTCGATATCGAGTTTTCACCTGATTTACATGTTTTAAGGTCTCTTGAGTCCAAAAAAGTAATTTTTGGCAATTGGCCAGTGTGTACGTGTGTATGTATATATGTTTGTGGGGAATCTTCTGACTATCATATCTCCGAAACTAATAAAGATAGAACTACGAAACTTCAGAATTGAGACTGGTCTGGTGTACAGATGAATTTTCTAAATTTTGGTGAAAATTGGAAAACCGGAAGTGGAACATCGGAAACCGGAAGTGATACCGTAAGTCTGTATTTCAAAAACGGCACTAAACATTTTCTTCAAAGTTGCTGTACAAACACTCTATTCGATGTCCTTTCGAATGATATAGTTGGTTAGTGCAGGAAAATTGATAAGCGTCCTGTATAAATAGCTCAATTTCAGGTCTCTCAACTAGGAACGGTCAGGAACACAAGTGTGTTCCTCTAAAAACGGCTGTAGGCAGACCCTGACTAATGGCAGGGCATACGGGGCAAATGCCCCCCTACAGGCGTATGCAGAACTTCTGCAACCTAAAGAGCTCTTATGCCACTGCAAGGGGGCCCCCCTGAATAGGCTTGCCCCGGGCTCCAGGTAGTCTAAGTCGGGCCCTGGCTGTAGGGATGTTTTTCAAACTCGCCATATTAACTCCCTTTTAAATATCCTTTTGTACGTAATTATTGTTTTCCGGTCAATAATTGAGTATGCCAAGTTTTGGCAAAAGTCGGTATCTCAAAAACGGTTCTAATGATTTTCTTGAAAATTGTTACATAAATCCATTTTAGATATCCTTTCTTATGTATAACGCGGTTATTAAAGGTAAATTAGCAGTCATCTTGATTAGGTAGATTAGTTTTAGATGTCGGAAATTAATGTTTCGAAAAACGGCTAAACCAATGTTTTTCTTCTTACAATTTTTAAATTTGCTATGTAAATCTATTTTATATATCTTTACATGAGTATAAGCTTTATCTAACCAGAAAATTTTTAGGTTTTAGGTGTCTAATTTATTGGGTCAATTTTATACCTTCTGATTATATTATCTCCAAAAAATGCATGTAATACATGTAATAGTAAGTAATGGAAGTCGTGTAGTTGTTTCTCACCAGATTTTTTTTTTTTTTTAATCTAGAACTTATTTCTGAAAATTGCATATGCATATCTTATAATAAGCGAAAACCTCTAATATTTTAAAATATTACATATAACTTCAAAATAAGTTTGTATTATATACAAATACATCGGCGTGATTTCTCTTTATCGTAATTCTAAAAGAATGCTTATAAACTATAATCAGTGTCCATGTATCATTCTGAAAAGGTCAGCTGCGCATTTACATCATCAGGCGCGAAAATCAACCCGCGAAATCTTCGAGTGTAAAGTGTAACTAATAATGTGGTTTCTTCGCTTGGAAATAATTTTATAAACATTTGCTCCCATTTCCTACAAGCTTTATATTAGAAACTAGCCGCCTTCGGCGACCAGCTGGTTCGCGATCCTTAAAAAATCCGACTTTACGAAACTTTCGCTCGGTGGTGCCTGCGGCGCCTTTTTCCCGTTTCAGGTCTTACAACACCTTACTGACATATAGTTAAAATAGCTTTATTGAAAAATTTAATCGCAGTAAATTCCCGCTAGGTAGCGCCTGCGGTGCCCTCTTCCAGTTTCAATATCTGAAACAGCCTGTTCGCTCACCGCGTTACGATCTTTCAAAATTCTGAATTTAGCAAAGACCATCTCGGTGGCGACTGTGGCGCCCCGTTTTAGAACTTACAACAGCTTCCACGCTCATACTGCAAATAGATTTGAAAATTTTAACTGAAACAAATTTTCGCTCTGTGGCGACTAAGGCGCCGCTTTAAGTTTCATGAATTGAAATAACCTGTTCGCTCACAAAAATCCTCAATACGAAACGTGAACGGAGTATCGGAATTCGAAAGCCTGCATCATAATTAGAATTGGAGAATTATGATAAAGGTGTTCTGGCTTTTCTGTGGTTTTCTCTGAAACTCCCGTACGGAATTTAACGGCTTATATCAGTTTAAAAGTCCGTAATATTTCAAATGATGTGTTATAAGTAGAATTCTAGATATTGAATTATTAAAATATCAAAGCGCCCTCTGGCGACAGAGATTTAAACACATACTGATCAATTCTAATTCAAATAACTTTTTAAATGATATATTACTTATGAAATTATGTTAATTAGAAGCTGAGATACAGAGCTAATATAGACATTTTTATAAAAAGATCCCTCGGGAAGGCTTCTAGGCATCCGTATGTCAAATTTTATACTTCTGCGTTCAGTAGGGGCTGAACGTATAGATGTTCAGACAGACAGACATCTTCTTTTATTATTATAGATTACTCACATTTCATCTCCTTTTTCTTTCTTTCTCCCCCCCCCCTACATTTCGAGAAAAAATGCGAAAAGTATAACCAAAATCTGAAGTCATTGATATAGTGCACCTTGTTCTGTATTTATAAGAAAAACTAGTATGTTGCGTCCACCACAAGACCTTCTACAATATTTTTCTATACATATTCACTCAGTAACAATTAAAGAAAAAAAAAAGTACGATTTTTTTTTTTTTTTTCGAAGTTTTTTTTTCGTTAAAAGTAAAAAAAAAAAAAAAAAAAAAAAAAAAAATCGATAACTTTGTTTCAAATTATTACAGATTTATAGTTCAACCATTCGTTTTAAAGGTATTGACGAGAGTTTTCGAAAGATACCTATCTTGAAAATTTACCCCCACAGGGGGGAAGCGATGCCCCCACATGAGCAGAATTTTTTTTCCAAGTTAACTACTACTATTATTTATATTAATTTTAAAATCACAAGTTAAAAACTAGTTGGCGTAGGTGGACTCTGCTCAGTTCCCCATCATATTTATGTTCTCATAAATTTCTAGTGCGAGACATATTATAATCATGTTAAAAGAAATGAATTTGACCAAAGCTTGATACAGTGACAGAATGAAATCCCCGCCTAATAGGCTATCCACCGTTCACTTCGATATATTTATCTTATTCTAATCTATTAATTTATATTATCAGGGTCAATTCTGTTGTTTAGTTTTCATGCTACTATTTCCAATGCAATAATTCTCAAAATTCATATTTATATGAAAAATTTACAATTTCGTTATGTTGATAAAATCGTAAATTACGAATAATTTACGAAATTTTCCTATTAGAATATTTGTATTCAATCATATTCAAACAAATATAATAAATGTAATTTTGAAGTTATCTAATGTATTTATGATCCTCAAAATGGAAGTTTATACTCAGTTTTGCCTTATTCTGACATGTTAAGTAAATCGTAAATTCCAAATAACTTACGAATTTTTTAAATTGGAAAAATCATAGTCTATGATATTCATGCCAGTATCCAAAATAATATTTAAAAAGTGGTTTGACATCTTTACGATGAAAATATCACTCAAGATTGACGTTTCTGTGAAATTTTGCTCTATTCTGCCATGTTAAGAAATTCGTAATTTTCCAATAACTTACGAAACTTGTATATTGGAAAACTCATAGTCATTAATATTCATACCAGCGTTCAAAATAATATTTCAAAAGTAGTCTAATATCTTTACGATGAAAATATCTCTCAAAATTGACGTTTATGTGAAATTTTGCCCTATACTGCCATGTTAAGAAAATCGTAAATTTCCAATAACTTGCGAAATTTTCAAAGTAGCATATTTATAGTTACTGATGTTCATTCCGGCATCAAAACTGATATTTTAAAACTGATCTGACCTCTCTGCGATCATTTGTTCGTGAGATATCGTGTTAACAGACTAACAAACTAACGGACTGACACACTAACGGACTAACACACTAACAGACACCCTACAGACAGACATCATACAAATTTTGTCATTTTCGGATTCCTCACACCTGAAAACGTATAAAAAAGTCAAAAAACCGAGGTCGAAATTTTTCACGATTACCTAAGTTCCCCATACCTATAGTATGATGGGAAACTAATAACTTTCATTATGTACATTTATACGAAATTTTGTCCTATGCAGCAATGTTAAAAATTTAGAAAAAAATGAGATCATAGCGCCACCTGTTGAGCGATTGATCCCCAAATCCAATCAGCACCAGTTTATGTCAGGGTACAACTAAATACCAAGTTTGGTTAAATTTCATTCATTGGTTCGTGAGATACAGCGTGATACAGACAGACAGACATTTTCTAAAAACTATCAATTCGTGTTCTGGACATCCCAAAACGTGTAAATACATCAGAAAACGGAGGTCAAAAATTTTCACGAATCCAATACTTTCTCTATTTTACATATAGAAGAAAGTAAAAAGTATTGGATTCGTAAAAATTTTTGAAGCCTTTATGATTGGTAGAAATATCCTCCTATTTACTACAAGATGCAATAAAATATTGGACTCATGAAACATTTCAACTTCTAGCTTTCAGTATATTTACACATTTTCAAGTGTTCTGAACATATTTTGACCATTTAAAAAAATTATCTATCCTTAAATCTGTGATAAAAGAAAAAAAAAAATGGTGTGAAGCACGACTTTTATTACCCACTATTTCACGTATTAAATACAATTTTTTAAAAATGTGATCAGAAGACATAAAATTGACCTAACGAAATAGACGCCTGACAAACTGATATATAGACATGTAAAACAGAGTTTACATAGCGAGTTAAGAAATAAGGAAAAAAAAAAAAAAGACTGTTAATTTTCCTGTAATAACCACGTATTATACGAGGTAGGATAACTAAAATGGATTTATGCAACAATTTTCAAGAAAATCTTTAGAGCCGTTTTTGAGATACCAACTTTTACCAAAACTAGGCATACTCAATTATTGATCGGAAAGCAATTACATTCAAAAGGATATTTAAAAGGGAGTTAATATGGCGAGTTTGAAAAAAATCGGTACAGCCGTTAAAAAAAACAAAAACAAAAAAAACGCACTTGCGAGACCTGAAATTCAGCTATTTATACAGGGAGCCTATCAATTTTCCTGAACTAACCAACTATATCATTCGAAAAGACATCTAATAGAGTATTTATGTAGCAAATTGGAAGAAAATCGTTAGAGCCGTTTTTGAGATACGGACTTACGGTCCCACTTCCGTTTTCCGATGTCCCACTTCCATTTTTCCAATTTTCACCAAACTTTGTAAAATCCATCTGTACACCAGTTCTGTCTTAAATCTGAAGTTTCGTAGCTCTATCTTTATTAGTTTCGGAGGGGTCGGCAGCCCCCCTCAGGAACGTATCTGCTTATGTAGCAAGTCAATCGAATCAATATATGCGCATATATTATATAGTGAGAAATAAATAAAAATGACCTGTTCAATAATGTGTGATGCAAATAGGATATTGGGGCTCCTGATCTGCAGATCCACTAGTTTATGGTCGAAACGTCAGAGGAAGCTTCCCTGTGGAGACTCAAAAAGATTTTGGGTTTCGTCTGTGTGTATATTTTGTTTGTCTGTGTGTCTGTCGCAGCGACCGCAAAAATCACGCTATTGATTTGCAATTTCGTACACATGTTTTCGAGCCACATGGAATTGGCTGTATTGGTTTTGGCGTGTATTCTATTTGCAATTCGTGTACAGGGACACACCAAAGCTTTCCTTATCACTATGGCCTATGGACAGAATGTGTATGTACCGCAATAACGGCTGCAAAAATCCTCCAAATAACTTGCAAATTGATATACACGCTTAAGCTCTGTATAGAAATAGCTGTATAATTTTTTATGTGTATATTTTTTATGGTGTATGTACAGGGATACCCCAAAGTTTTTCTTATCATTAAGGCCTACGGGGTGAATTTCGTTTAAACAAATTTTAACGTCGGTACTCTGCATTGAACAAAGTGAAATTACAGTAAAAAAAAAAAAAAACGCATTTTAAAACGTTTATGCTGCATTCAACACAGTGGAATTAACATATACATTATAAAGATATATAAAAACATGTTTACTCTAATAAAAGGGATATGTATGGACTATATGATTTATTTACGGGATCACACAAATGAATTCGGATGACATCCTGTAATCATCCAAATGATTCAAATTACATTGAAATATTCATGAGTTACAATTAATTAAATAGGTGTATTCTAATTTTTTTAGTGTATATAATTACTGTGGCTGCTTTTCCGAGTTACATAAAAGAATTTCATTCTATTACGCACTATAGTTCATATTTCAACACTGGTATTGAATTTTAACATGGTTACACCCCACGAAATATGATGAAATCTTATTAGAATTTTAAAAGTATATATATATATATATATATATATATATATTTTGGGGGGGAAAATGTGGCCATAGAATTGGTATTTAATTTACAGGGTTGCACAAAATAATTCTAGTATGTTATGTAATCAATTTGCAGGAATTTTGGTAGAAGTACTTATGAATTACAGGGAATTAGTGCAAGTACAAGATAGTCAGTTATTAGAAATACATACATACAGAGATAGTTATAGAAAGAGAAAAGCAGAGGGGGTTGAGGGGGGCTGCAACCCCCCTCAGAAACGTTTCTGTTTATATAAAAAGCCAATAGAATCAATATATATATATTATATATAATAAGGAATAAGTAAAAATAATCTGTTGAATAATGCGTGATGCAAATATGACGGTGAGGTTCCTGATCTGCATATTCACTAGTTATATATAGAACTTGTTATCTTACTCGTCAATCTGCAATCTATCTTAATAGAATTTTAATTTTATGTAAGAGAAAGTCGTATGGGTGCCATACCAGATTATTTACTTTGAATTCTATTATTGAAATTCTGTTTAATTCAACAAAATATTTTTTACGAATCGCTAAAATAGATGTTTGTATATTGCCACTCATTGCTTTATGAGTGAAATATCAGATTTATTGTGCAAACAGTATTATGTGCAAAGAAAAATATTTAAAATGAAATGCGATCATATATTTCGCAAATTCTTTGAACGTCTTCTAAATCTATATGTTACTCAGACTCACATCCGTAATACAAAAAGAAAAAAAAATCTATAATAATAAAAGTAGTAAAGAAATAAAAACCACGACGATGTTTCTTCACCACAAAAATATAAACATTTGGCTCGTCGAAAAGCAAAAACATCTGTCTGAGAGGTGGAGCCGGATAAAGGGTGTGTCAAAGAGGAAAATCGGCACAAATTTGTAAAATTTTTGGACTTTCATTACAAATTTAATTAATTTAAAATTTTATTAAAATACAGGATTTTTTTCCGCACTGAATTAAACTCTTTGAGACTGACGCAGCTTTTTAAATTCTGTTTTAAAAAAATTGAAAGAGTTTTTATAAGCCATTTAATGCATCAACCCAAATATTGCAATAAAACAGCTTTTTTAGAAAACAACTGTTATTCTTTCATAAAATCTACAAAAGCTGCGTCAGTTTACGAAATGAGAGTAATCCAATAAAAAAAACCGCGTCTCAATCAATTAATATGTCACTGTTTTAAGCGCAAAGAAAGTTTTCCATAGGATAACATTGGCTTTTAGAAAAGCAAATGGTGAGTGAAGAGGGCCCTTAAGGGCAGGAACGTTCGCCGGATATAAAATCAACCGCTTAATAATATTACTTTGGCTCAGAACGAATGTGATTTTAATAAGCGGCGGGAATTGTATCTATTACTTAGAAAGCAAAAATAGGCTTTTCATTTAATTTTCACATTTGCGCTGGAATTTATTTCATGTGTAGAAAGTCAAATTTTTTGCAAGGTTACTTTCTTCTGTTTTTACAAAAGTAAATAAGGCTTTTTATATTCATTACAAAATTAAACAACAGTTTTGTTTACGGTAAATTCAAATAAACAACTGGGTATTAACGACACGAGCACGTTTATGTATAGAACACGTGAAATAACATGAGAAAATGATCAAATGTATTAAAATATTGATAAGAAGTAGATATATAAAAAATAATCTTACTTAAGTGACAGTAATAAGGTAATTCGGGGAAAAGCACGTTTGTTCCTAGTACTTTTACGTGTCGACAGATGGTAATACTGATCAGCATGTCTTGTCCCAGTGAGCGCGTGGATTGTGAATTTATCTTAATATATCTCCTTTGATCGCCGTTATTTTGGATCTCGTGTGTATTTAACCTCATATTCGGTTGCTCATATTTAAAGTTCATAAACAAATGTTTCATTTCAAATAAAAAACTAGTAACATAAAGGAGTTTTTTATTCTGTTACATACACAAGGTAAGAAGAAGCGGCTGTAACCTTACAGCAGTACGAAAATAAACATGTATGGCATTTTCACGCCATATTTGGGGAAAGACGCAACATGGTTCAGAAATAAATTAAATGATCTTTAAATTTTATCTTTTATTTTACATACTCTATATTATAGCGTAAATTAATTATAAATGGGATTAATAATTATATAATTATAATATTATAATAATTATCATTTTTGTAATATTACTTTAATAAATTCTCAAGTATTCAGTAAGGATATCTCCTGATTGCTGCTTGAAGCAAGGAAGCCACAACAGGAAATGGAAATTTTCGGTTATCGTCTATTGGGATTTATTCTTATAACCCACAAGCGATCCCAAATCATGCGTGTGTTATCTCTGTTGGTTCAAGCAATGATACAGCTGTTGCTTTAACAAACGGCGCATATGACAATACGCCTACACCAATAGTTGCTTCTACCAGCAGAGCTGAAAGCAGTCGATTGTCACCAGCAGTTGCCTCCACCAGCCCAAAAAGGCCATTGACTCCACTAGCCTTGAACATTAAATGCAAGAAACAGTAGCACGAAGATTGCAATGGTGATCATTTGCACTGAATTAAATGTTGTGCAGACTAACACTCAAACTTGTACCCTTATTAGTTTTAGCAAAATAAACTTCAAAAATTTTTTGAAGTGAAAACTTCTTTAGGCGCGTTGAGCACTTTTTGGGTGTACAAAAATCATGGAACTCGCGTCATCGTCAGCGAACGCTTTGAAGTGAAAACTTCTTTAGGCGCGTTGATTACTTTTTGGGTGAACAAAAATCATGGAACTCACGTCATCGTCACCGAACGCTTTCCATGAGCTATATGTATACTGTGTATATATGTACAGAGATATACCTCCGTGCGTTATTAGTATACATTATATATATACAAAGAGTATATCTCTCTACATATATATCCATATATGCGGCATGCCTCATACACACACACACACACACACACACACATATATATATATGTATATATAATGTATACTAATACGAGTAGTATACTCGCTACTGGCATCTGTCTCTCTCTAGTTCTATACTCTATGTATGTATGTACTTTTTCCACAGTATATACATAGTTCACAAAGTACAAGCACGTGTTTTTATACAGACTGTTATATTCTTCTTTTTGCTTTCAATATAAATTTTCAAATAAATAATAAAAAAAAAGGAAATTATTTTAGTCATATTACAATATGTATACCTAATATAAGGCTTAGTTAATTTAATTTGGGTAGCTACAGATATTGTGCCGGATCATATAATAAAGATCATAAACACTTCTTTACAAACCAAAAATAATTCGAAAATAATAATCTAATAGCTCGACGATACAATTCACATGTTACTTAGTTTTCACTTCTATCGGCAGTCCCCAAAGACTGCTTTTAGTATTTTTTTTTTTTTTTTTTTTTTTTGAGGCATTTTATCCTACCTCATAACTGGAGGCACCTTCTCCAATATATAGGGAAAGATGCCACAATTACTTCTTTAACATTAAATTTGTCAATTGTGCACAGAGTGGGAAAGGAATTAATAAGCATATATAATTAATTAAACGTTGAATAGCATAATGCATTTTTTTTTCATTATCATATCATTTCAATTTCTGGCTATACTAAGCAAAACATCCGTACATATTTCACCTTCCCGCGATTTACCTCATACATAATTTATCTTTACTTTAAAAAATAAAACCAACTAAGTTTATATCTTACAAATTCTGTCGTCTTTAATGTTAAAGTTCGATTTACTTCGCTGAAAAGTACTCTTAAATTTTTTAAAGAGAAATTTTTTTCTTGTGAAAAAAAAAATCTATTGACTGACCATCTACTGCCTGGTAAAATCAGAATATACGGGTATTCCAAAAGTCACTGAAAAAATAAAAAATATATTATTCAAAAAGTGTTAACCACTCCACTATACATTTTTCACTGAAATACGCAGAAGTGCATGGGATTTATATGTGTGTGTATATATATACACTCTGTTGCAAAAAAAAACATATGCACCCAGAAAAAATTGAGCCTCAGCTACAAAAATTAACATGAGGTTAGTGTTCCAGTAGATGATCGAAAATAGTGACGAAAAAAGCGTTATACATATTTATGAGTAGCAATACAAAGAACGTAAAAATCAGTAGGTTGTAAAACAAGCCCTGGGAGCTATACAAGCGGATACTCGGTGGGGCATAGAGTCAATTAAGTAACCGATGTCCCTTTGAGATAAATTTTTCCACAAATGTTGCAACTGTTCAGCCAGTGCAGATGTATTCGGAGACGGCTGGAATTGCCTGCCCAACACGTCCCAAACATTTTCAATTGGCGATAAGTCTGAAGATCTGTCAGGCCATTCGGGGACATTCACACCTTGGCGACACAGTTGTGACAATCTTGCAGTATGTGGCCGGGCATTGTCTTGCTGGTAAACAGCACCTGGACGACGTTATAGCATTGGAAGTACCACGGGCTCCAAAATGTTGTCAGCGTACCTACAAGCAGTGAGAGCACTTTGAAGCACGACTAAAGATGAATGGCTCTCCTAGCTGATCAGTCCCCAGACTATTACACCAGGCGTTATGGCGGTGTGCCGCTCGGTAACCAATGCTGAATTGAACCACTGACATCTCCATCTCCATACATGTATGCGGCGATCATCGGCACTGAGAGAAAAGCGCGATTCATCACTAAAGATGGCATTTCTCCAATCGGACACTGACCAGCCACTCAGAGAGCGACACCATTCCAAATATCCTGTTATAAGCTGAATCCTCTTATAAGCTGAAAAACCTTTTATAAGCTTCTAAGCTTGTAACTCCGATATATTTTTGTTTATTTACTAAGATTTGTGAGATTATACGTGGTTTTTCACAAAAAAGAATTTTAATAAAGTGGTTGAAATAAATGGATCTTCAAATTAATTACGCAGCATGTGAAAAACAACTTATGAAATTTCAACTCTATGAAAATTGTGTATTTCTGTGCATTTTAGTGAAAACCACATGGTGCTTCGGTCAATACTTTTTGAATAATACATAGTTTTATTTTTTCTACGACTTTTGAAACATTCGGTATATCCAGGCTGAAAAAAATGTCGCTATTTATCTGTAGGATTCGCCAGAGTATGTCGCCAAATCTCAGATAATTCAAAAGAGGATGTTTCATTCTGTTTTATTTTGTGTAAAATTTAATGATATATATTGTCACTTAAGCAAGATTACTTTTAATCGCTATCCAATTGACTTGGGACTTAACATTTTACACGCCAATGTTCCATAAATGGAACACGAAATTAAAAATTCTTTTTAAAATTAAATATCCTGAATACTGACTTGAAAAAATTATCAAATATAATAGAAAGATGACTTGATTTTTTAAAATAGAAATTACGGTTTAATCATAAAATGAGAAATGTACAGAAAATTTTAAAAATTCACATAATTTAGAAAAAATAAGCAAATGCTTCTAAAAATGGGCTGGCATGATTAAAATAGCTTACATTATTAAAATATAATATAATATAATAATATTAAATACAATAATATTAAATTAATAATCTTAAATATAATAATCTTAAATTACATTTAAAAAAATTTTTTTTACACATTTTAATGAGAAAGTTCTTTAATCTAAAGCATTAGAAGGCAAAATATGTGAAAAACTAATTTAAATTACACCCGGATCTGGATGCAGCGTGTTAATTCATTTATCTTCACTGATAACCGGTTACTGGTCTTAAACTTGTACAAATTATTTATAATTTTCTACAATAGATTATCATTTAAATTTTCAGTGTTGTATGTATGCTATCTGTAGTTATTATGTAAAGCTATACAACAAAGTTTTGCTATAAATAAAAATAAGAAACTCTAATTATACAATCTCAAAGTAAGAAACTGGTTTATAATCTTTGCATGATGCATCATATTTTTCCCTATTTTTACAACAAAAATTTAATAGATATTTCTAAACATATATTTTTTACAAAACAATATATCTCGATGCAGAAAACAAGAAAATAAAGGCATGTAATAAATGAACTGAAAAAAAAAAAAAAATCCTTCTGCTTAACTTCGTGTATTTCATGAAATATAAAACAGATGTTCTACTGTAGAACATTTTCAGAAGTTCTTTTTTTTCTCATGTCAAAAGTATTGGTTGTAATCCTTTTCCTTAAATTATTAATAAGAAGTGTAGTCAATAGGAGAGAAAACACTTAAAAAAAAAAAAAAAAAGAGGCATAATTTTATGTTTTGTCAGGCTAATACGTTTTGAAAAATGATTTTCCACTTATGAAAAAGAAACTAAAATGGATAAAATGAAAGTTTATTTATTTATTTATTTATTGTTGTTGTTGCTGTTATTGCTTTTATGCGTTTAGTTAAGATAATTGGAGTAAATAGCAGAAAATATATTTATAAAACAAAGTCTATTTTTCTTAATGCATATTTCTGAAAGTTTATTCTTTTGTTAAAATACAGATGGTATGGTGTTCAATTATGTTAGGCTTAAAACCAACTAGCTATGTCATTTTTTCGTGTATGGTGTGCCGTTTGTGAGAATCTTATTCAGGGGTTCTAGCTCATATTTACACTAGTTTCGGAGAAAACCATGGAAAACATGCTTGCCAACATCCTAATTAATATTCCGTTGTATTGATAATCCCACCTATTTTTTTCACGCCAGTATTTTTTTATTGTATTTTTCTTCATATTCAATCGCAATTACATTTGTAGAATATTACGCAACAGATTTAATGGTGTGAGAAAAAGGGCAGGACTTACAACACAACATAATATTAATTAGGATGTTGTCAGATATGGAAAAACACGGAACAACTAGGCTGATTTATCAGAATTTAAAAGAAGAACCTATTGGCCATTGGTGGTATTTAAATCAAAAGGAAAATACATGTGTTTGAAACAGTTTTGTTATACTAATTTATTACAAACTACGAAGAAATAAACAATATTATATATATATATATATATATATATATATACAGATAGTCTGAATAGATCTGAAAATTATACATTGAGTCTAATTGATTTTAAAATCATTCTTAGGCATTTTGGAAAGTGTTAAAAAGGCTTAACGCAAAAGAAAATGCAGCCGTTAGATTATAATTACAAATTTTAATCTATCTAAATATTTTAGTGTAGCCCTGTAAATCTGAAAGTTAACCATATCATAATCTATACAAAACATTATTTTAAATTTTAACAATACATGACAATGTTTTTATGATTTAAACAGTAGAAAGTTTTTTAAATATAACTTTTAAAAATATCTTTCCTAAAAGGTAATGTATTAGCATTTTTATTTTTTATTATTATTTTTATTATTATTTTTTTTTTTTTTTTGTTGACCCTGTACACAAACTAGATTTACAGGGCCTATTAACGAAATTTTTAATAGGAAACATTCCATATTGAACTTCATTGTATCATTTTTTAAAAATTCTCAAAATATTCACGGACGCTAGGAGCCAGAGACAAACAGATGAAAAGGTAGGCAATCGGACAGACAGATACACAAATTTAAATCATATTCCCACTAAAATTATATAAAAAAAAAGTTTTAAAACGCTTAATGCAAACGAAAGTGCAATTCCAGCAAATTTTTATTAATAGCAAATGAATATTTTTGTGTGGCCCTGTAAATCTAATGCTAATCATACTATATCATATACAAGGCATTCTTTTGTGCACATGGATAATATATTTCAATTGCATTAAGCTTTGTGCAAAATAAAATTATTAAAATTTGGTTTATAAAAATAACTCTCCTAGAACGCAATGTTTTGAAATGCTTTCAAATGTCCTTGTACACAAACCAGTTAGAAATGTACTCTATTTTACATAGGAAACATCCGATAAGGAGCTTGAATAACATGTTAAAATTTTATTTAAGTTTCTGTACTGTAAATGTGTTAAAATATAGTTTATACAAACGCCTCTCATAGAACACAATGCTTTCGAATACTTTTGGGTGTCCCTGTACATCAAAACCAGAAGAGGTATTCACTCCATTTTCAATGGGGAACATCCGATAGTGAATTTCAATAAAATACACCAGTTTGAAGAAATTCCATAATAATTAGAGCGCAGAAAAACAGGCAGACAGACAGACGGGCAGAAGAACAGTCAGATAGATACAGAAATTGAAATCATATTCACACTTAAAAAATGTTAGAAAGTGTTAAAAACGCTTAATGTAAACGAAAGTACAATTCTAGCAAATTTTTATTAATAGCTATTAATGTAACTGAATATTTTTGTGCCACCCTGTAAATCTAATTCTAATCATGCTATATTCTATGCAAAGCATTTTTTTTGTGCATATAAATAACACAAGTAGGCATTGCCCGCTTCGCTGGTCATTATATTGAAACGAATCCCCAAAACAGCATATCATTAATAATAATAAAATATCTTAAAAAAAAAAAAAAATCATTGAAATCCGTCAAAATCTAAGTTTAAGTTCCTGCTACTTTCTGTAGCGGTATTCCCGCTCGTCACAGTCGAGTCTGGAGTCCAAATGCCTTCGGCAGTCCCTTACCTGCTTTTTACTCCTCCTCTCTCGCGGTTAATGTTGAAAGTTTTACAAAATTTCATCAATGTGCATATTTCGCACACTTAATTAACACCCACACCCCCAAAATTCGCCATTCTTAGGTAATTTGGACGGATTTAAGCTTCAAAATGTTGTTTTTGCCCCGCCCGCACCAAGAGGGAGGGGGAGGGCAAATTTCCAAAATTACTTTATATTGCATATTGCATACACATACCTAACCGACACATAAAAAAATTGAGATCCTGAAATTATTTAAAACTGAGCTATGCTTTAAAACTTTTTTTTTTAAATCTCTCCCCTCGCTCTTAAAGGAGGAAAGGAGGAGGGAATTTCGCAAAATCTCTTCATACTATGAGTTAGATGCATATAATCGTCCCTTGCATAAAAAATTTCCAACCTAAGATAATTTAATGCAGCGTTACGCATGAATACATGTTTTTGCCCCCCATTCTCCAAAGAGTGGTAGGGTGGAATTTCACAAAATCCCTTTGTAGTGTGTGTTCAGTTCGATTTCCTCGTGTGTTGAGTACCATTTCTCGAAAACCTTTTCCCTTCCCTCCCCCCTTAAAACACCAAAATTCCAAAATCGCAGAAAGTATTTTTATTTGTACTCAAGTCTGGTCTTTCCATCTGCAATTTCTTCACCGATAAGTAATTTGGAGCCGAATTATGCCTTCTGCCCCCCCAAGGGGGACAGAGGGGGTATTTTGCAAAATCCCGTCTTAGTGGGGGGGTCAGGCTCTGAAAACCAAACTGGTCACTAAAATTTGTGACCCTCTTTCCCACAGAATCGTCATAGCAGTGTTGAGTCAGTGAATCAGTGAGTTTACTCTTTTATATGTACAGATTTGTTTATATATTTTATGGACTACTTGGCTTAAAGTTGCTGTCACAAAAATAGTGTTCTTGGCGAAAAATGTCCTATCTACTTCAGTATTAAAATTAAAAATATACCCAGGATTATCAACAAATAAAGCTGTTTAATACAGATCTGAATTAGCTTTCATCGTGAAATATTCTTTGGCAACAATTAAAAATTAAAATAAATTATTTTAAATTTGTAGAAATATCTATATTATATCCGCGATTGTAATGAAATGCTCGCCCTCTGGTGGGCTAAGGTGAAATTATCATACCACTGATAGCTTTCAAGCTGAAACAATGATAGAACAACAAGAAAGCACAATAATAAATACACGTGGCAATTATTACACGTGGCAATATTTACTAACAACTGCAGTTGAGAAAGCACCATCTATCGATCATTACAAAAGCGGATAGAAGATTAATTAAAAATTTTAATATTTTTTTTTTTTTTATAATTCGCGTGAAAATATATTTTATTAGATGTGGAAAAATAAATTAACTCGTAAACGTCTTTGGCAACAATTTAAAACTAAAATAAATTATTTTAAAGTTTTATTATAGAAGAAATATCCATATTATATAGAAGATTAATTAAAAATTTACATTTTTCCGGTATAAATAGTAGCCTATGTCTTATTCCAGACTATTATCTATCTCTGTACAAAATTTCATTCAGATCCGTTTAGCCGTTGTGGCATGATTGAGTAACAAACATCCATCGAAACTTTCGCATTTATAATATTAATATAGATTAGTTGTCATGTGCATGTGTTAGATTGAGTTATTTTCCTGTCAAATTGACAAAATTTTAATTTTAAATTTCAAAACTCTGTCGTACTTGGCGCTTATTCTATTTGGTGATCAAAAACGTAATACGAAAATATACATGCCAGATGTATATTTTCGTAATATCCAATGTACGGAATATTGTTTCATATTATTCATTACTCTCTTAGGACAACTATAGTATTTCCCCTCAGCTAGATTTGGTGATTTTTCGTTGGCGATTATGGCTAAATCATAAATCATATAGCATAAATGATAAAATCGTAAGCTAAATTATAAATCATAAATCATGAAATCATAAATCCAAAATAAATAGCATGCATGCTGCAATATTATATCGCAAACAATCCAGAACGACATCGTTATCATTCAAATCGGCGCCAAAGAAAAATCGCCAAATTCAGCTGAAGGGAAATACTATACTATACTATAGTTGTGCCCTCTCTTAATATAAGTTGTTAAAATAACCATGATTTTTGAAAGGAATTAAATTATGTTCGCCAAATAATTTCGCGATATATTTTTTTTTTTTTTTTTCTGCCAATAAAGACCGATATGAAATCTATTCTGCTAAAACATATTAGTATCTTATATCAGATACTTTATTTAGATATTTGAAAACAAATTTCACTTCAAATTATGATAGAATATTTATCATTTTCCTTTTAATTAGTATTTTAGTTGGATATTTATTGTGTAAATATCATCCTTTGAAATGAAGTGTTTGTATTTTCAATCGAATGTGGAAGTTTGCCATGTTTTTTTTCTAGAGTTTTGAAATTAAAAATTCAAATGTTGTCAATTTTACATCAAAAATAACTTAATCTAACGGATGGACATGATAACTAATACATATCTATGCCTAAATATGGGGATTAAAATCGGGAAATAATTTTCCTCAATTTTTAATAATTTTTTACAAAAAACCAATATGCGTTTAACATAGGAAATATTTTTCTTGCATCCACGAACGGCCAGTGACATCATCATTTCGCTTGCGTATTTCTTTCTATTTTTTCCTTGGCGAAAAATGTCCGATCTACTTTAGCATCAAAATTTTAAAAAAATGTTCAGAATTATCAATAAGGAAATACCTTTAATATAATGCTGAATTAGCTTTTATGCCAATCGTGTTCCATCCGCCGTACTAAAAAAAAAAAAAAAAAAAAACTGAAGTTGAGGTATATAAAAAAAATGATGTGAAATAAAATTCAGAAAAAATATGTTCGATTTGTAATATTACTATTTTATTTTAAAATTATAAAGCGTCATTTTCTCATCGACCAATTTAACATTTAGTAACTTTTATTTTTCGCGTGAAACCATATTTCATTTTATGTTGAAAAAAAATAATAAAAAAAAAAAATACCTCGTAAACTTTTTTGGCAACAATTAAAAATTTAAATGGCTTATATTAAGTCAATTACCAGTTTATTATTTTCATATTTTAATTAATTTTAAAAAATCGAATAAAATTTCCGGTATAAAAAGTGGCCTATGTTCTATTTCAGACTATTCTCTACCTCTGTACCAAATTTCATCCAGATCCGTTTAGCCGTTGTGGCGTGATTGAGTAACAAACATCCATCTATCCAAACTTTCGCATTTATAATATTAGTATAGATAGATAAACGAAGTGATTGCAATCCGCGTTTGTAATGATCGATAGTTGGCGCTTTTTCAGCTTTTTTTGTTAGTAAATACAACAGCCACGTGTATTTATTATTGTTCTATTTGTGTTACTATCTAATGTTCGTGCTATAATTTCTCCGCCATTACATCATGAGAAATTGATTGTTTTTGGAAAAAAAAATATTTCAGTTTATTCAAAGTTCGATCGGAAGTTGATTTTTAACTGAAGTTGAACAAATATTAGTTTCAAATCATCTGATTAATTCTTTACTTCCATTAGCCGAAACAACTGAAATTTTAAATTTGTCATTTGGAAATAAATGGAAGCTTAATTCTGGATTTCATGATCCTTTGGAGTCACACTTTGGCACACAACAGTATGCGTTATCTTTTTTGCCGGATTTATTCATTTTTATTCAATAAACATATGTGAAACTAAACATCGGCAAGCAATGGCGTCCCGATGAAAGCCGAAAGCTATTTATGTTAATTGTAATTTCACTTTAGCCCACCTGAGGGCGAGCATTTCATTACAGTCGCGGATAGGTCGATTTCTAAAGAAATCAACCTAAAAACCACCCAGGAGGATCTTTAAATAAAACTGATTTTAGTACAACATATATTATCATCGTAAACTATATTAGCACTTTATCAATGTGTAAAAGAAATTTTAAATTAAAAACGACGTCAATTTTTGTGAGATGCGTAATTTATTTATTTATTTACTTTTTTTTTTTTTTTATTGTTCATGTTTAGACAAATGTATTTATTTTCCTGTAGAAAAAAAAAAAAAAAAAAAAATTAAATCTTTTTTTTTCTTTTTCAACAATTAAATTATGGATAAAATTTACATGGCTAATTTTTTGCTATTATTAGCATATTATTTTCATATTTTTATTAATTAAAAGAAAACTAAACAAATATTTGAAATTCTGACTTCGATGTGCACAATGATCCTTCTAGGGGCACCTTGGTGTTAAATCTCGTGACTGTACGAGCTACCGTTTTCGAGAACAGTGAAATATACATATACAAATATTGCTCACTTAATAGTATAAGTTTTTTCTTTTTTTTTTTTTTTTTTTTTTTTTTTTTGGCAACAATTAAATTATGGATAAAATTTAAATACAAATATTGCTCACTTAATAGTATAAGTTTTTTTTTTTTTTTTTTTTTTTTTTTGGGCAACAATTAAATTATGGATAAAATTTAAATGGCTAATTTTTTGCTATTATTAGCTTATTCTTTTCATATTTTTATTAATTAAAAGAAAACTAAACAAAAATTCGAAATTCCGACTTCGGTGTGCACAATCATCCTTCGGGGGGCACCTTTGTGTTAAATCTCGTGACTGTCCGAACTACCGTTTTCGAGAACAGTGAAATATACGTACAAATATTGCTCACTTAATAGTATAAGATATTTCAATTTCATAAAACTTCGTGCAAAGTAAAGTTATTAAAATTGGTTTATAGAAATATCTCTCATAGAACGCACTGCTTTGGAATACTTTTCAGTGTCTCTGTACACAAACCAGTGGTGGTATTTACTCCATTTTATACAGGAAACATCCAATAGTGAACTTAAATAACATATTTCAATTTCATTAAGATTTGTGTACAGTAAAGGCATGAAAATATGGTTTATAGAAATACATCTCAAAGAACACAATGCTTTGAAATACTTTCGCGTGTCCCTGTACACAAAGGAGTAGAGGTATAAACTCCATTTTCAATAGGGAACATCCGATAGTGAACTTGAATAACATATATCAGTTTCAAGAAATTCCATAAATATTTACGGGAGTTAGACCGCGGACAGATAGATAGACGGGCAGACAGACAGACAGACAAACCGAAATCATTAACACTTTTCAACCTTGTTGGAAAGTGTTAAAATTTACGCACACAAAATGTAAAAGAAAATAATATAATATAAATATAAATATAAATATAAATATAAATATAAATAAACTAAAACTTTCCCGGATTGGACTGAACTTGAATAAATTGATCTGATGATTAAGTTCCATATAAAGCTATATTTTATTTTGCAGAACGTATCCCCTGCGTTCTGCAGGGGTGCATGAGAAATAATAAGCGTTTAAAAAAAAACAAATCAACAACAACCTTTCCTTATTAAAGTTAGAGGTAAGTGTTAAATATTTTCATAAAATTTAGTAAATTTCATTTGAAATTCCAATGAAACTCCTATATTAGAAGTGTAATTACGAAGTGTCATTTTTTAAAATTTCCATGAAAATTACTGTAGTATGTTGCATACGTAATCTTAATGAGGCAAAGCAATCATGATTTATACATCAGTTAAGCTTGTTATGGATATTTTTAATAGATTTTTATAAGAAATTTGCTCAACATTCAAAATTGTGCAAAACACGAAAATCTTAAAATATCTGTTCACTTTTTTTTCACAAAAATTTGAAAATTCAGCAATAAAATTGAATTTTAATTGTTTATAAAATTTGTACATGTTATTTATTTCAAAAGTGAATAACAAAATCCATTTTTAACTAAAATATTTCTTACTAATGGCTTAAATTAATTTCTGGGAGGGAGCGAATATAGGCGATGAAAATAAAGTGTTATTTTTTTAAATTTCCATGAAAATCCCTGTATTATTCTATATTTCATTTTAATAATGCAAAATAATCATGAATTACACTTCAAGTATGCCTATATGAACATTTGTACCAAAAGTTAACAAATAATTTGCACAAAATTACAAATTTTTATAAACGTAAAATTTTGAAAGTGTTTGTTTACAATTTTTGAAAATATACTGAAAATTCATGAATAAAACTAAATTTTAGGCCTTGAAAATACAATTATGTACTATTGATTTCAAAATTGAGCATTGGAATTCATCTTTATCAAAAATATTTCTTCCTGATGGTTAAAAATCAATATCTGCAAACTACCGAATGTTAGCGATGAAAACCAAGTGTTATATTTTAGAAATTTCCAAGGGAGGGAAATACCTACATTATTGCTTATTTCACCTTAATAAGGTAAAACAAGCATGAATCACACTTCAATGAAACCTATTATGAATATTGTAAATATATTTTTGCAAGAAATTTGCGCAACATTCAAAATTATGCAAAACATAAATATCGTAAAATATCTGTTTATTTTTTTTCCCAAAAAACTGAAAATTCACCAATAATACTGAATTTTAATAGTTTATACAACTTTTATATGGTATTTATTTCAAAAATGAGTAACAAAATCTATTTTTAACTAAAATAATTCTCACTAATGGCTCAAATTCATTTTTGCAAGCTACCGAATACATTCGAACCTCGTTAACGTAAACACGCTTAACGGGAAATACTTTTAACGTGAACTGTTTCCAGAATCCCTGTCAACAAGAAGATTAGTTTTCGAGTTACTGATAGTATTAACTACTGGTAACATGAAGAATTCTGTTACCAACCTTGAGATTCATGTTAACGAGGTTCGACAATATTGGCGATGAAAACGAAGTGTCATTTTTTTAAAATTTCCATGAAAATTACTGTAATATGTTGCATACGTAATCTTAATGAGGCAAAGCAATCATGATTTATACTTCAGTTAATCCTGTTATGAATACTTTTAATAGATTTTTACAAGAAATTTGCTCAACATTCAAAATTGTGCAAAACACAAAAATCTTAAAATATCTGTTCACTTTTTTTTCACAAAAATTTGAAAATTCAGCAATAAAACTGAATTTTAATTGTTTATAAAATTTGTACATGTTATTTATTTCAAAAGTGAATAACAAAATCCATTTTTAACTAAAATATTTCTTACTTTAAATAATGTTAAACCATGAAGTAACTTTAATTTAAAAATTCTTAAAAAATACAACCTTTTACTTTCTTCATGTCTTCATTTCATCAGACTAGTTTCGCTTGGGGCGCCCCAGCTTCGTCTCTGACATCTCGGTGTTCGAAGTTGTACGAAACTATCCATCGTTGGCCAACTAACACAACCACGGTTACACAGCAATCAGGAAGTCAGTCGAAATTTTAACAAGTTTAAACAATTGCAATGGCAACGATGGGGCTCTGCTCTATCATCAATGGCGCAGAATCTTTAAAAGTGGAAGGAGGCGTGAAACTTCAGTTTCGTACATCTTCGAACACCGAGATCTCAGAGACCAAGCTGGGGCGCCCCAAGCGAAACTAGTCTGATGAAATGAAGACCTGAAGAAAGTAAAAGGTTGTATTTTTTAAGATTTTTTAAATTAAAATAATTCTTACTAATGGCTGAAATTAATTTCTGGGAGGGAGCGAATATAGGCGATGAAAATAAAGTGTTATTTTTTTAAATTTCCATGAAAATCCCTGTATTATTCTATATTTCATTTTAATAATGCAAAATAATCATGAATTACACTTCAAGTATGCCTATATGAACATTTGTACCATATGTTAACAAATAATTTGCTCAACATTACAAATTTTTATAAAGTAAAATTTTAAAAGTGTTTGTTTACATTTTTTGAAAATATACTGAAAACTCATGAATAAAACTAAATTTTAGACCTTGAAAATACAATTATGTACTATTGATTTCAAAATTGAGCATTAGAATTCAACTTTATCAAAAATATTTCTTACTGATGGTTAAAAATCAATATTTGCAAACTACCGAATGTTGGGGATGAAAATCAAGTGTTATATTTTAGAAATTTTCAAGAAAATACCTACATTATTGCATATTTCACCTTAATAAGGTAAAACAAGCATGAATCACACTTCAGTGAAACCTATTATGAATATTGTAAATATATTTTTGCAAGAAATTTGCTCAACATTCAACATTATGCAAAACATAAATATCGTAAAATATCTGTTTACTTTTTTTCCCAAAAAACTGAAAATTCACCAATAATACTGAATTTTAATAGTTTATACAACTTTTATATGGTATTTATTTCAAAAATGAGTAACAAAATCTATTTTTAACTAAAATAATTTTCACTAATGGCTCATATACATTTTTGCAAGCTACCAAACACATTCGAACCTCGTTAACGTGAACACGCTTAACGGGAATTACTTTTAACGTGAACGGTTTCCAAAATCACTGTCAACAAGAAGATTAGTTTTCGAGTTACTGATAGTATTAACTACTGGTAACATGAAGAATTCTGTTACCACCCTTGAGATTCATGTTAACGAGGTTCGACAATATTGGCGATGAAAACGAAGTGTCATTTTTTAAAATTTCCATGAAAATTACTGTAATATGTTGCATACGTAATCTTAATGAGGCAAAGCAATCATGATTTATAATTCAGTTAATCCTGTTATGAATACTTTTAATAGATTTTTACAAGAAATTTGCTCAACATTCAAAATTGTGCAAAACACAAAAATCTTAAAATATCTGTTCACTTTTTTTTCACAAAAATTTGAAAATTCAGCAATAAAACTGAATTTTAATTGTTTATAAAATTTGTACATGTTATTTATTTCAAAAGTGAATAACAAAATCCATTTTTAACTAAAATATTTCTTACTTTAAATAATGTTAAACCATGAAGTAACTTTAATTTAAAAATTCTTAAAAAATACAACCTTTTACTTTCTTCATGTCTTCATTTCATCAGACTAGTTTCGCTTGGGGCGCCCCAGCTTCGTCTCTGACATCTCGGTGTTCGAAGTTGTACGAAACTATCCATCGTTGGCCAACTATCACAACCACGGTTACACAGCAATCAGGAAGTCAGTCGAAATTTTAACAAGTTTAAACAATTGCAATGGCAACGATGGGGCTCTGCTCTATCATCAATGGCGCAGAATCTTTAAAAGTGGAAGGAGGCGTGAAACTTCAGTTTCGTACAACTTCGAACACCGAGATCTCAGAGACCAAGCTGGGGCGCCCCAAGCGAAACTAGTCTGATGAAATGAAGACCTGAAGAAAGTAAAAGGTTGTATTTTTTAAGATTTTTTAAATTAAAATAATTCTTACTAATGGCTGAAATTAATTTCTGGGAGGGAGCGAATATAGGCGATGAAAATAAAGTGTTATTTTTTTTAATTTCCATGAAAATCCCTGTATTATTCTATATTTCATTTTAATAATGCAAAATAATCATGAATTACACTTCAAGTATGCCTATATGAACATTTGTACCATATGTTAACAAATAATTTGCTCAACATTACAAATTTTTATAAAGTAAAATTTTAAAAGTGTTTGTTTACATTTTTTGAAAATATACTGAAAACTCATGAATAAAACTAAATTTTAGACCTTGAAAATACAATTATGTACTATTGATTTCAAAATTGAGCATTAGAATTCATCTTTATCAAAAATATTTCTTACTGATGGTTAAAAATCAATATTTGCAAACTACCGAATGTTGGGGATGAAAATCACGTGTTATATTTTAGAAATTTTCAAGGAAATACCTACATTATTGCATATTTCACCTTAATAAGGTAAAACAAACATGAATCACACTTCAGTGAAACCTATTATGAATATTGTAAATATATTTTTGCAAGAAATTTGCTCAACATTCAACATTATGCAAAACATAAATATCGTAAAATATCTGTTTACTTTTTTTCCCAAAAAACTGAAAATTCACCAATAATACTGAATTTTAATAGTTTATACAACTTTTATATGGTATTTATTTCAAAAATGAGTAACAAAATCTATTTTTAACTAAAATAATTTTCACTAATGGCTCATATCCATTTTTGCAAGCTACCGAACACATTCGAACCTCGTTAACGTGAACACGCTTAACGGGAATTACTTTTAACGTGAACTGTTTCCACAATCACTGTCAACAAGAAGATTAGTTTTCGAGTTACTGATAGTATTAACTACTGGTAACATGAAGAATTCTGTTACCACCCTTGAGATTCATGTTAACGAGGTTCGACAATATTGGCGATGAAAACGAAGTGTCATTTTTTAAAATTTCCATGAAAATTACTGTAATATGTTGCATACGTAATCTTAATGAGGCAAGGCAATCATGATTTATACTTCAGTTAATCCTGTTATGAATATTTTTACAAGAAATTTGCTCAACATTCAAAATTGTGCAAAACACAAAAATCTTAAAATATCTGTTCACTTTTTTTCACAAAAATTTGAAAATTCAGCAATAAAACTGAATTTTAATTGTTTATAAAATTTGTACGTGTTATTTATTTCAAAAATGAATAACAAAATCCATTTTTAACTAAAATATTTCTTACTTTAAATAATGTGTAACCATGAAGTAACTTTAATTTAAAAAATCTTAAAAAATACAACCTTTTACTTTCTTCATGTCTTCATTTCATCAGACTAGTTTCGCTTGGGGCGCCCCAGCTTGGTCTCTGACATCTCGGTGTTCGAAGTTGTACGAAACTATCCATCGTTGGCCAACTATCACAACCACGGTTACACAGCAATCAGGGAGTCAGTCGAAATTTTAATAAGTTTAAACAATTGCAATGGCAACGATGGGGCTCTGCTCTATCATCAATGGCGCAGAATCTTTAAAAGTGGAAGGACGTGTGAAACTTCAGTTTCGTACAACTTCGAACACCGAGATCTCAGAGACCAAGCTGGGGCGCCCTAAGCGAAACTAGTCTGATGAAATGAAGACATGAAGAAAGTAAAAGGTTGTAATTTTAAAGATTTTTTAAATTAAAATATTTCTTACTAATGGCTGAAATTAATTTCTGGGAGGGAGCGAATATAGGCGATGAAAATAAAGTGTTCTTTTTTTTAATTTCCATGAAAATCCCTGTATTATTCTATATTTCATTTTAATAATGCAAAATAATCATGAATTACACTTCAAGTATACCTATATGAACATTTGTACCATATGTTAACAAATAATTTGCTCAACATTACAAATTTGTATAAACGTAAAATTTTGAAAGTGTTTGTTTACATTTTTTGAAAATATACTGAAAATTCATGAATAAAACTAAATTTTAGACCTTGAAAATACAATTATGTACTATTGATTTCAAAATTGAGCATTAGAATTCATCTTTATCAAAAATATTTCTTACTGATGGTTAAAAATCAATATTTGCAAACTACCGAATGTTGGGGATGAAAATCACGTGTTATATTTTAGAAATTTTCAAGGGAATACCTACATTATTGCATATTTCACCTTAATAAGGTAAAACAAGCATGAATCACACTTCAATGAAACCTATTATGAATATTATAAATATATTTTTCCAAGAAATTTGCTCAAGATTCAAAATTATGCAAAACATAAATATCGTAAAATATCTGTTTACTTTTTTTCCCAAAAAACTGAAAATTCACCAATAATACTGAATTTTAATAGTTTATACAACTTTTATATGTTATTTCAAAAATGAGTAAAAAAATCTATTTTTAACTAAAATAATTCTCACTAATGGCTCAAATCCATTTTTGCAAGCTACCGAATACAGTCGAACCTCGTTAACGTGGACACGCTTAACGTGAATTACTTTTAACGTGAACTGTTTCCACAATCCCTGTCAACAAGAAGATTAGATTTCGAGATACTGATCGTATTAACTACTGGTAACATGAAGAGATCTGTTACCACCCTTGAGATTCATGTTAACGAGGTTCGACAATATTGGCAATGAAAACGAAGTGTCATTTTTTTAAATTTCCATGAAAATTACTGTAATATGTTGCATACGTAATATTAATGAGGCAAAGCAATCATGATTTATACCTCAGTTAAGCCTGTTATGAATATTTTTAATATATTTTTACAAGAAATTTGCTCAACATTCAAAATTGTGCATATCTTGTATTCATATAATCTTGTATTCAAAAATTTATATATTTAAAAGATTTTTTTATTTTTTTTTTTGCTTTATTTTAAAGAAAAAAAAATAGATAAAAGTATAAAGTAAATATAAATTGCATTTTGAGTATGATTTTTTTGTTTTTTGTGAAACAAATGCGAAAAAAAATTTCCTTTTAACGCTTCGCAAAAATTACTAATTAGTGGTAAGTTTTATTGTAAATATACAGTAAAAGGTTTGAAAATGTTTTCATTTCAGATGAATTTCATGTTCCTTTTGTACATTGAAATATAAATAAGTAAAATATGGTGCATTTTTATAAAATATTTTAACAAATTAGGTTTCACATTTCGAGGTACGGTGTGGATCGTATGCCAAAAACTGATATGAGCTCATATTAAACTAGTATGTTGTGGCCACCACAAGACTTTCTTCTATATTTTCCTATACATATTCAATCAGTAACAATATTTAAAAAAAAAAAAAAAAAAAAAAAAAGTGAATTTTTTTCTTTTTTTTTTTTTTTTTTTTGGTTAAAAGTAAAAAAAAATCGATAACTTTGTTTTAAATTATCACAGATTTATAGTTCAACCATTCGTTTTAAAGGTATTGACGAGATCTTTCGAATGATATCCATCTTCAAAATTTACCCCCCCAGGGGGGGAAGCGATGCCCCCCCATGCACAAAATTTTTATCCTAGTTACGTACTACTATTATCAATAATTCATATTAATTTTACAATCACAAGTGTAAAATAACTCTTATTATGCACATTTATACGAATTTTTGTCCTTTTCTGCCATGTTAAAAATTTAGATAAAATGCTATCACAGCGCCTCCTGTTGAGCTATTCATCCCCAAATATAATCAGCACCAGTTTATGTCGGGGACCAACTAAATACCAAGTTTGGTAAAATTTCGTTAAAAAAAAAAAAAAAAAAAAAAAAAAAAAAAAAAAAAAAAAACGATTTTTTTCTAAGTTTTTTTTTTTGTTAAAAGTAAAAAAATTCGATAACTTTGTTTTAAATTATCACAGATTTATGGTTCAACCATTCGTTTTAAAGGTATTGACGAGATCTTTCGAATGATACCCATCTTCAAAATTTAACCCTCCCGGGGGGGTACTTACCCCCCAGGGGGGAAGCGATGCCCCCCCATGCACAAATTTTTTTTCCTAGTTAACTACTACTATTATCAATAATTCATATTAATTTTACAATCACAAGTTTAAATTAACTCTCTTTATGCTCATTTATACGGAATTTTGTCCTATGCTGCCATGTTAAAAATTTGCATAAAATGCGATCACAACGCCACCTGTTGAGCTATTGATCCCCAAATCTAATGGGCACCAGTTCATGTCAGGGTGCAACTAAATACCAAGTTTGGTTAAATTTCATTCATTGGTTCGTGAGATACAGCGTCCACAAAAAAATGATACAGACACACAGACAGACAGACAGACAGACAGACAGACACACAGACAGACAGACAGACAGACAGACATTTTTTAAATCTATCAATTCGTGTTCAGGACATCCCAAAACGTGTAGATCCGTCAAAAAACGGAGGTCGAAAATTTTCGCGAATCCAATACTTTTTCTATATTACATATAGAAGAAAGTAAAAATTTATACATTTAAAAACTTTTTTTTTTTTTTTGCTCCATTTTAAAGAAAATAACAGATAGCATTATTAAATAGATATAAATTGGAGTTTGATAAGTATTTTTTTTATTTATTTTTTTTAATTAGCAGTTTTTTTTTTTTTTTTTTTTTTTTTTTTTGTAAATATACAGTAAACCACTTTTATGGCATGTTTTGTTGAAGGAAATTACATGTTTCTTTTGTGCACATACATGTATAAATACGCATAATAAGGTTATTTTTATAAAGATCGAAATAAATAAAAGCATTGCCATAAGTTTTTAAACAGACACATACACATACAAAATAGTCTGAATTTTGTAGAAAATATCTGATAGAAGCATTAATATAGGGATTAAAACTCATTTAGAATGATGAATGTCAATTGTTTGTGATACTTTTTATTAATTACTTTAAAAAATTTCATGATTTTATTTTTATTACAAAGCTATTTTTTTGGTTTTTTTAAGCATTTTTAATATAGTTATATAACTAAATTTTTGCTAATAACTATTATGTTTTTGAAATATTCTTTCCCTTTTTGTTATGAGTGTAAATAAAATCAGATTTTCTAAGATTTTTTTTTTTTTTTAATCAAGCCTAAAAAAATATAAATAAAATAAGTTAAATTTTGAATGTATAACTTATTTAACAGCTTTTTAAGCGTTTTGATTAACTGATAACTTTTAATTAACTTTACAATTCATTTTTTATTGTATAAACAGATCTGAATTATTTGTGTGTTATTTTTCATAATAGAAAATTTCAAAAAAAGAAAAATTTCATGACAATTAAATTATATTTTATTCTGAATTATCAAGCACCGTTTTGAAAAAGCTTTTTTAACTAATATATAAATGGATAGAATGTTAAATAAAAAATAAATAAATTAACATTTTTATTTTATTATTTATTTATTTATATTTGTTGTATTTATTTACCATGTATGTGAAAAATTGCAGATTTTCTGCAGATTTTACTAAAACGTCTTAAAAATATCTTTAAAAATATAATCTGCAGAATATCTTAAGTTATTTGGCCCACTTTTAAGCCTATATATTTTGAAAAAAATCTTAAGATTATATTCTGTAAATTTTCTTTAGAAGTATGAAGAAACTCTACAGAATATGTAGGCTTAAGAAGTGGGCCAAATAACTTGAGATTTTCTGTAAATTTTTTTTAAAGATTAATTTAAGATTATTTTTAGTGGGGGGGGGGTAGAAAAAATACTCAAATATGAGTGAAAATGTGTCAAATTGGAGCATGTCACATACTTAAAGTACTTCCGAAACAAATTTTCTCAAGATTAAATCCCCAAGTACTCATTATTGAGTATATGGACATGCTTAAAAATCTGGTATGAAAAAGCCGCACAACTTCCACTACCCACTGGAATTATTTTTGAAACACCAATTTGCGAGATCTAAAACTAACCTACCTTATCAGGATGACAGTTAATTTTCCTGAAATAATCACGTAATACATCAGAAAGAATATCTAAAATGAATTTTTGTGACAATTTTCAAGAAAATCGTTAGAGCCGTTTTTGAGATACTAACTTTTACCAAAACTTGGCATACTCAATTATTGACCGGAAAACAATGATTTTATACAAAAGGATAATTAAAAGGGAATTAATATGGCGAGTTTGAAAAAAATCCGTACAAGCGTTTTTAAAAGAACTTGCGAGACCTGAAATTGAGCTATTTATACAGGGCGCCTGTCAGTTTTCCTGAACAAACCAACTATATCATTCAAAAGGATATTAAGTATATAACAGAGTATTTATATAGCAAATTTGAAGAAAATCGTTCAAGCCATTTTTGATATACGAACTTACGGTCCTACTTCCGGTTTCCGATGTGCTACTTCCGGTTTTCCAATTTCCCCCAAAATTTGAAAAAATCATTTGTACACCAATCCTGTCTCAATTTTGAAGTTTCGAAGTTCTATATTTATTAGTTTCGGAGATATGACAGAAGATTCCACACATACATACACACAAACATATACACACACACTGACCAATTGCCAAAAACCACTTTTTTGAAATCAAGAGGCCTTAAAATGTGTAAATCAGGTTAAAACGCGACATCGAATTTTTGGACCGAATACAATACTTCAATTACTTATGGTAGTCGGGTAATGAAAGTAAAAATTGGCATTGACCGTCGGGAATTCCAATATCCCAAACATAGTTTCTCATTCTCGTATTCTTCGCAAATCAGTACGAAACCGTTCCGAAATATAGTTCTAGAGATTTGGGGGAATAAATTTTGTGTTTAATTTTTTTTCTTTTTAAATTTGTAGAAATTATATTAAAGAACATTTTTACTTCAGTATATCATCTTATATAGTTACGCTTATCAGTGCCTGACTCTTTCACGCTTTAAGCTTAAGAGACATTCTTGGACTGTGTGTGAACGCAAGTTGCGACCTAATTTTCCTACTTTAGTTAATTTAGAAAAGTCTAATTGTCCGATCGATAAGCTGTCTAATTCGACGAATTCAGAAAAATCGCCCCATTCATTTGGTACCTTATTTGTAACGAATTTTTGATTAGATTTTTTTTAAATTAATTAAAATATGAAAATAACAGTTTTAAAATAAACATTTAAATTTTTAATTGTTGCTTTTTTCCCCCCAGCATAAAATGAAATAAGCTTTCATGTGAGGAAAATATATATATATATATATATATATATATATATATATATATCAAATATTAAATTTGCGTCTCTATGATGTCGTGATGATCTAAAAAATGACGTCTGTAAAATAAAAATAATAATTTCAAATTTTAAGAGATAAATAAAGTGCGAAAATTTCTCACGGGCATGCTAGCAAATGAATTATTTGAAGTGAGAAATAAATAAAATGAAATTATTATTTTTCAACGGGAGCCTTAGTCGCCCTACAACTAACTAGTCTATAATAAATTATGAAGTTATCAGATATTAGCATGAAAACATGCGATATTTTATAAATGAGATAAGCATGTTTTCATTTTTGAAACAAAATTTCTAATTTCGAAATGAGTATATGTGCATTTACTCATTTTTGACCACTTCATTTTTTTTTTACAGTGTACACATTCTAATTTTTTCCAAATAAATCTGTTTCTAAAACAACTTTAAACTGCTGTTTAAAGTAGAACTTGGGAAATATTAAAATACAGTATCTCTTATATCTTACACTACAAATTGTAATAATCTCTTTTTATAGATATGTAGTATAAGAAAAAGTAGTGTGAGTGCTACACCAGATTTTTACATATGTCGATAATAACAATCACCATGATCTGTTAAATTAAAATCTTAAGAAATAAATTAAACGATGTACAAAATTTTTAAATACTGTTTGATATTTTAATCAGCACTTCAACCGCCTTCTTTATTCAAAAAATAATTCCGATTACCTGGAAAAAATAATTTTAATACATACATATAAATAAACATTTAATGTAATAAAATCTTTTTGTAAAAAAAATAGAACCGACTCCAAATAACGTCACTTTTTCTGAATAGAAACTTCTAGATTTCGCAAAATGTGTTGAGTGGGTTTTGATGATAAACTTGATGATACTCTTCAACTTTGTAATTCACTTTTTTCTCTAGAACCGTTTTCGAGATAGGAACACTAACTCCGCTATTTTCCACCAGGTGGCGCTGCAAGCGGTTTAACCTTGTACTGCATGGCCACTTTGCTATACTTACATACCATTTTTATCACTATAGCTGCAGCCGTTTAGCAGTTAAAAGAGTTGGAACTGATTTTTTTGGGGCACCCTGTATTTTCTTTAGATCGTGAAGATATTACAATGGGACCTATTTCAGACCAAGACCTTTTCAACAAAACAAAAAGTATCAAAATCGGACCATCCGTTCAGAAGTTATGAGCTAACAAACATAAAAAAAACATACGGTTTGAATTGAGAACCTTCCTTCTTTTTTTGAAGTCGGTTAAAAATAAAATTCAGAATAATTATGTTTTTAGTTACGATTGTTAGCTGATGAGTACTTTCTAAATATAACATAGAAGATATGAAATCAATAGTCGCTAGAGAAACAATTCAGTATTTACCAAACTATAAAACACTCTATATTCTGAAAAGCGTAATTGAAACGCTCCATTTTAAAACACCAGCACCAGAAAGAAAATAAATTGAGTTCATTGTCTGAATAACCGCTTTTTAATTTCACTCGTTAGATTGCAGAATGAAAATTCATTTGAATGCATGTTTTGTATATATATATATATATAAAAGAGAGAGAGAGAGAGAGAGAGAGAGAGACAGAGATAGTTAATAGGTTTCTTTAATAAATGTTTTATTAAAGTGAAAATTGTTATTTTCGTGTATTCCATCATCCGGTATTTTTTTCTTTTTAATTGTAAGATATCTGTTTTCATTAAGCTTGTATCATGGTTTTAAATTCGTTTTTATAGATTGTCTTTTAAATAAGTCATTTAAAAGTAGTAGAATATGTCTTTAAATTGTGAAAGGATAGATATAATTATTTTTGTTAATGTAACGTCAGTAATCGATTATTAATGTTTATGAGCATTTTATGAACTACTCTTTTTCATGTTCAATGAAGCAAAATTTTTAAAATGAAACAGAGTATAATATGTTTAATGGGATTATGAAAACATATTTCCATATTTCTCGTTATTAGGAATAATTTTAGATAAAATAAATTCAAAATAATTTTTTATTCAAGACAAAAATCAAAATTTATTCAAAATATACATCTCACTTTGGCATTTCCAAAACACAGCCGAAAACTACTTTCATTCAAATAAACAATAATGATTTCGCAAGTTGCAAAAGTTTGCAAAGATAACTCTAGCAACTTCAACGTAAATACCGAACTGCGAAGAATGTTCACTGTTCTATATAAGGAAAGGGCATGTTTACAAACAAACGCTCCGTCAATCAATCTTTGCCACTCTCTAGTGGCAAAAGATCAATCTCTATTGGTGGAAATACCAATGTTTTGCCACTTTACCCATAATTTGACTGCGTGTGACGTCACGTGCCCTTTCCTTTATTAACTGAGAAGATGGATCCTTAGAGACAACACGTTTGCAGCTATTTTTACTTAAATTTGCGCCGACTTCAGAAATTATGATTAACTGTAGTTTTTATGTTGTTTGGCGAAGGAATTTATTTTATACTTTTAGGCGTATATATAATTTCATTTTATGTAAATTTTAACTTCATTTTTAGTTTGTTTGAAAAATAGTTGCTTTTTTGGAGTCAGTCCTATTTTTTATTTATTTATGCATTATTATTATTATTATTTTACAAAAATATTTTATAGATTATGGTAATTGCTTTACCAAAAGATATTATAATGAAAATATAAACAAAGTTCATGTATATAATCTCTTAGACTGAATTATTATGGTAGGGAGAACGCGATATAAAGAGTGCATATATATAAAAACTTCGTAAAAATACGTGTCTCTTATACAATTTGCTTAATGTACAACTAAGGGAGAAAAAAAAAGCGGCACTGCAATAAAATTGACTTATACCTTTTGTGTTTGTAATGATTTAAAAACTAATGATTGAAACAAATAAAACTGTTGTACATTTTTGATTCAATAATTCGCTTTATTACACTCTACGATGTATTTAATAAAAATCTACATAAAATGTTCTTTTTAAAAGTAATATAATAAACCTATACTTTGTATTCTGTTATGATTTATTATATGAAATAAACACAATATATTTTAATGTATGAAATAAAACTATTTATTTGTTAGATCTAAACAATTACTTAATAAAAATACGTATACCGCATTGGATATTTCCACCTTTATATGGATTTACTGCTTTAATGCGCAATGGCAAATAATTTTACAGTTTTTTGACACGAAACTCAGAAATTTCATTGTGCGAGATATCATAAATAATTTTTTCTAGTTCTTGTAAAGTTATAGTCTACAAGTTTTGAATCCTCACCTTCTTTCATAGAGTAAACATTTTCGAGCGGATAGAAATTAGGACTATTTTTAGGTCTACTAAAGAAGAAATTCTACGATATTCTTTGTGGGATTTAACTTTATGTAAAAAATGTTATGATAACTTACAAAATTATAGTTGCTGAAGCGAATGCATAGGTAATTTCAACAACTTGAATTAAATAAACGTACCGCAGACGCCATGTAACAAGATGCATTTTCATCATGAAATGCTGGTTGTAGAAAAGTCTAAAATACCTCCAAAATAGTCGGTCAGGCATCAATATTTTAATGGCTGAGTTTTATTTCGGGTTAATTGATCCCTTCAACATTAAAATTTGCCCGACTCATTGAAAAAGTATGCACTTTCGTATCATAATGTACAGAGAATGTGTCACTGTTTTAAAAGTGCGATTTTCATTAAGTCGGTCACATTTTCATCATCAGAGCTGCTTCTTTCTGTGAGCTCGAAATAAGTTAAACATGACTCATCAGCGAGAACCACTTCAGACCAATAATTAACTGGTCATTTTTACTTTCTCTTACCCATAGGGTCGAGAAAGTATTATTTTAGGGTCAAATTTTCGAACGTGAATTTTTGTTATATTTACATTTTCTGAGGTCCTTTGAATACCAAAATCAAGTTTTTAAAGAATGGTCTGTGTGTCTGTCTGTGTGGATTGGATAGATGGATGTCTGTGTGTCTGTTATCAGCATATCTCAAGAACAAATAGTAGCAGAATTTCCAAACTCGGTATTCTAAATGTGTATCATATAGGAATGCTACAGTAATCTTTTCGTTGAGATAAAGCAAATGGTTCGTGTACGGGGACACTCGAAAGTATTCAAATACATTACGTCTATGGGGGAAATTGCAGGTAAGTAGAGTTTAACGTCTATAGACTGCACTAAAACAAATGAAACGAATATATATTTTTTGTAATAGGGATAGTCAACTGGGGAAAAAAAATTGTGTATTTAGGATCCCCGCCTACCCCCCTGGGGGTGGGGGAAAGTACCTTAAAAAATTTATTTACGGATAAAAAATTTATGTATTGATATCATTACTCTTATAAACTTCATATTTAATCTAGAATGAAAAATAAAATCTGCAGTCAAACAAATGTTTTTTCGTTGAATTTTAAAACTCCAAACTTAATATTCTTGAAAATCACGAATCCGTCTCTTTAAATCCCTAAGATATCTGGGACTCTTATGGACTATTTCAATAAGGAATCGATAATTCCATGAAAAGATTACTATCTTACGATTTGATATTTTCAGGTATTAATCTTGTAGATGCTACAAAATATCGTGTATTATATCAAACTTCAAATTACGAGTATGTCTATATTTGAAAGTTATTCATCCGAAAATATGACAAATAGCGAGCTAAAATAAACATCAATTATCGATCGTAAAATTTCATAACAAATTGGATAATTTCGAAGCTAAAATTAATTTATGCGATGAAAATATTTCTATTTTCTAATGGAGTTTCTGTATTAAATTCAGATAATGACAATTGACATATTAAATTGCTGAAAAGATCAAAGGAATGTAAAGTGCAAATAGAAATTAAAATAGTTATATTTTACATGTAGATTTTTTTTTTTTTTTTTTTATTAAAAAGAAATATCATATGTTTGCATATTTATGAGACACTTTTCTAAATGTATCCCGTTATATCATCGTTACATGTAACGTAGTTTATTTCAATGGTTACAGTTCACCTTTTTGTTTATTTATGACAGTAGAAATGTCACAAATGTATGCAAGTTTTCTTTTAAATGAAAAGCTGAAAATGATTATCTTCTGTAACCCTCTACATTTCATAAAATCTGCATACGCACCATGTAATATACTAAATTTTCAGTACAGTAAAAAAAGGTATTAAGACAACACTTAAAATGCAATTTGTGCAATTTTCACATATATTTCGTAATATATTTGTCTACTTTTGTATGGCTATGTGAATTAACCATTAATGCTAATCATATATATGTTGGCCTTTGGATGAGATTGCTTAAGACTAAAAATTAAACTAAACAACCGTCAACATTAGTTAAATCGTACATTTTCTGGATTTACTTAATAGTAAATCTTTTTTTTTCACATAAGAGGGCGCTTGCTTACGTTACGTTGAAAGTTAAATATAAACTGAAATTTAAAAATGATTAACGTTAAAATTATACAACCTTTTTAATATAGTTATTAGCTTTTAAAGATTAATAACTATCACTTAATGCATTCAATTATTGCATTTCAGTAGCACCTAAATCGATTAATTGTTTCTTTATCTTTAATCTATTCTTTTTACTAATGCTTGTTTGGCAACCTGTTTATTTCTACTACATCAGTATGTATCATTTAACATGTGGATTTCTTAAAAATACTTATTCCTTGTATCAATTTTTTTGTGTTATTGTTTAATCTAATTTCCTTTTATTATTTTGTTTTGTTCCAAGATAGAAACTTGAGCTGTATATTGGCTTGAATTAGCTATACAGTTTTCCGAAATCTTGCACTCTGCTGATAGAAATGCAAGTTTTCTGATGGGTAAACATTTTTTTTTTTTTTTTTTTTTTTTTTTTCAGCATTTAAAATTCCAATTTTAAATTCATGAATTCTCTCTTTCATTTTTTTTTTTTTTTTTTTTTTCGGATCTCTTTGGAAATTTTATCCTTTTCTCTTTTCTATAAAATGTTGACTGTTTCTATTAATTTAATGGTTTTTGCAAACTATTATCTCATGGTTAGGCTTATGCGTTATGTTTGTGTCATTTCTCTTCTGCGTAAGTATTTTAACTTGTTTTTACTAATCATTGGTATTCAAATTAAATTATCACCGTGACAATAATTTTATTCGAAATAAATCTCATTTAAAATTTAATTATATATTGGTATTTTCATCTATCTTTTGTTTGCTGAGTGTTACAAAGGTATTAAATTATTCAAATTATATATATGAACTTTATTCAACAGAAAACATAATTTTGTATACCTAAATAACAGATAATAATTTTGTTGTTTTTTACAGTATAACGATATTTCTTTAAAAAATATTAAATATTTTTTAAAGAAATATTGGAACATCACAGAACATCATTAATTCGAATTATTTTGTGAGTCCGAACACTTTTGTGTCTCTAACTGGATAAATCTTGACAATTTGTTTGTCATTAGCTACACCAGTTCCTAGAAAACTGCTTCAGATTAAGTTATTTACAAAAAATATCGTTGCTCAACCAATATTTTGTTAATTGACAAAGAAACACAAATTTTGATAATTACTTTCTTGAATATTTCCGGCAATCTATCAAAGGAAAAACATGCAGATCTGAAACACTTTAGTCGTATTAAATTTTGCAGAATATCGATTTAATAAACTAAAGTAACTAAATACATCTTAGTGTTGTAAAAAGAGTTTATCCAATCTGGCTTTGACAAGTATGAAAAGACAATTTTTTAAGTACAAAAAATGCCTGAAATAATTAAAAAGCATATCTAAATATTTTAAAGATAGTTTTTATGTTGGATATTCTGTCTGGGACATAACAATAATATACATAGCTCGTTTTCTTAAAATCGAAGATTTTAAATTTTCAAAACACTAAAATGACTTGTACATTCGTATTTCACTTTAATATAAATTTATAATCTATATAATATGTGTCTTCTTTTCTCGTAACTTTATTTGTGACACATCTCATAAAAAGATGACACATAAAAAACCTTTTTTTTACGATAAATATCTCACTGTCGAAAGGTTGTTTTTACAGTCATAATCACCTGCAACTGATAACATTATGCAAATATCTTATGTTTCTATTACACACGGCAAATTTTCGAACAACTTTTGAGCCAATTTTGTTGGCTCATATCGCCTCAACGCCTAGTATATTAGGAGTCAAGAGTACAAACAACTTTTTCCGGCTAGTCATAAAAAGTTTTTTGTACCGGCAATTTCTCCTACGATGATAAACCAATGATAAGAAAGCTCGTTATACGCGCGCAGAAAAAAAGACGGTGCGGCGGCGCACGTGAAGTCATTCATATTGTTTTCTTCATTATAGGAACACATCGCATAGGCTTCGGAAAAAAGCGATAAATAAGTGCGTCTTGACATGTACTGGACACCGTGAAAACCAATTTTTTGGATGTTCTTTGACTCAACTTTTGCAACCCTCTTTTAGATTTAAGCCTCCAGAAATTGGATAAAAAATGGGCTCAAATGGAAGTTTCGTGAAAGGTTTTTGTGTGTAATAGCAGCATTAGTGGCTTGTAATCAGGCTTTCCGAGGGATTTTTCTGACTGTTCACTAATATGTGTAAAAAATGTAATGTTGTGGTCATATTTAGTTTTTATTAATTTATTAAACTAACAGATGACAGGAATTGTAAGCTTGATGAACCTTCATAATTTGTATGTAGATGAACCTTCACATACGTTAGTGTCTTTCGACGTTTGATTTTAATCGCTCAACAAGTGGCGCTGCTATATAACGATTTCCGCAATTTCAAAGAAAACTATATCTCAGTAACTACAACACATAATTGTATATAAATTTATATGTAGATGCACCAGGACATATATTAGTTCCTGTCAACTTTTCGTGTTAGTCTCTGAAGAGATGGCGGTGCTATACAGCAATTTCCGCAATTCCAAGGAAGGCTAAATCTCAGGAACTATTGCACATAAATTTATATGTAGATGCATCTTAAAATTAATTAGTATCTGTCAACTTTTGTGCTAATCGCTCAACGAGTGGCGCTGATATACAGCGATTTCCGCAATTTCATGGAAGGCTATATCTCAGGTTCTATGACAAACAATCAAACAAAGCTTAATATGTGAAAAGGACATTATAACACATTATGCTAATTCAATATGGGTGCATATCAGCCGATATGTGCCGCATTTATACTTCGACTTTCCCTGAGAAGGGGAAGGATGTCATCTACACTGTAAAAATTCACTTTCGTTGGACATGGACCTCTCTGTAATGAAAATCGTCTGCAATCATAATGAGAAAATGAATAAATAATTTGTATTTCGTAAATTTGGATGGCAAAATATATAAAATAAAATTGTGATGGCCACAGCATACTAGCTTTTTCAAGATTTCTGACTGGTTCTCAAAAAAAAAAAAAACATTATAGATATACCTTAAGGGAAATATTATTTTTTTCTTTTTCTTTCCTTACCATAATTTTCTTCTATTATTATTTTTACTCTTTTTATTTTAACACAGAATCTTATATGTTGCTGATATGTAAGTTTATTGTAATATTATTTCTTGTGGGTTTTTTTTTATTTATTTATTTATTTTTTTCCTGACAAAAATAATTTTATACAGAAATTACTTTTTATCGTTCTCTTTACGCTGTATTAATGTGAAGTATGACACAGAAGTACATATTTCAATATTGCGAACAGATAAAATACCTAGATGAAGCAAAGACTAAAAATCACAAATTGCTTTCTCCAGAAAAATTGTGATGTAATCACAAATATTCAATATTTAAATCATATGTATTAAATAAGTTATATGATTTCAAACTCTGCTGGCCATTACGAAACACTCAATGCATGCGCCTTATCGTGCCGAAATGTACCAAAATTTGTATTTCAGCTTAGCTATCATAGTATGTAAACATTGACAAATAACGAGATATCCAATGGATACTGCGTCTCTTAAAAAACAAGAACATGTATAAAGTTTTTATGCATAAAAATAAGGAGATATTTTTTTTTTTTTTCAAAAAAAAAAAATATATATATATTGATAAATATATTTTGATTACTGTTTAAGAATGTAAGTGATAAAGCATAAATGAATGTTATTGTTTTTTAATGAACAGTAATTTAATTCTCGATGTATATTTCATCAGTCGCATAGAGTAGCTTAAAAAGAAGGATTTTCTTAAATATTTTAATTAGTCCGAGTTTGACATAAAAGAATATTTTTGTGAATAATGTTAAAAAATGGCATGCCCATTACCCATACTTTTTGTTTTTGTCCTTTTATAGATATTTTAAACATAAAAAAATTCCATGATAACTACATAAGAAAATTTATTTAATAGGATGACTCCAAACGCAGCATGTAAAACTGTTTTATATTTGAGCAATATAACATTATTTGTGTTATAAGCTTTTATGGCAAATTATTACACTCTATAACAAAAAAAAAAAAAAAAAAAAAAAAAAGACGCACCAAGAAGGAATTATCCAAATGGGACAAAAATTAGTAGATGTGATGTACATGGAGAGAAAAATAATTGATCACAGTTTCAGAAAATTCGAAGGATTTAATCAAGAGAAAAGGTCTCAGAAAGTAAACAAGTCAATGTTGGTCCACTTTTGGCTCTTATATACGCAAGTTATTCGGCTTGGTATTAACTGATAGCGTTGGTAGATGTGCCCCTGTGAAGTATCGTGCCAAATTCTATCCAATTGGTATACGTTAGATTGACAAAATCCCGATCCTGTTGTAAGACCCTTTTTTATGATGCTCCAAACGTTCTCAGTGGAAGAGAGATCCGGGGACTTAGCTCAACCCCCTTTCACTGAGCCGCCTATTAAGGGTTTTTGAAGTCACTTAAGTACCAATTGCACGTAGGATCAATGATAATGATGAACTGGAGCTTTGCGTACCGCTTTGCGATTGACTGGTTCTCACTTTCTGACCTCTCTTAGGGCCAACCGCTTCCTCCCTGACGTTGTGATCGCCCATGTTTCACCCAATCCTGCCATTATAATCTAGTAGTGGTACCGCTCCTATCCAATTGTCAAAAAATTCGCAGATTAGACCAACCGGCTTCTTTGAACCCAACTACATACCACAATCAAACGCTGACATCTGCGCATGTTATTTGTGCACCTGTATGCGAGGTATAGTTACTGTCTTTCTGATTAGACGGAATACAATTTTCGAAGAGTTTATGACCTGGAATTAAAATTTCTCATTTTTAATATTCTGCCAATTGCGCAGTTAAGATGAATTTCAGCGTCGCATGCTCATTCGATAGCAGCCAAACTTTTAAATTTTGCATTTTCCATCGAAACCTGTATGTAAGTCAATTCGTGTCTAGTTTGCATTACTCCTTCTTGGTGCGTCGTTTTTTTTTTTTTTTTTTTTTTATAGAGTATATATGAAACGTGGCATGTTAGGCCCGCTATACACTGACGAGACATGAGACAAAGTTTGAAGCGACGTGCGACACGCTCATGCTCTAAATGCAACTTCATCTCCTGAAAACTGTTTAGAACATGCGTGTGTCGCATGCCGCTTCAAACTTTGTCTCGTGTCCCTTCAGCGTGTAGTGGAACTTAGACCTATTAAGAGACATTAGGGTGTTTCAATTTTGCTATGGCGAGAGAGATGGTGCTCACTATATACGTTTTTCTTAAAAGCCATATTCCATTGTTTTTATGGATTCAAAAAAAGGAAAACCTGAAATATAAGACGATGCAAGGTAAAAAGTATATTAGGATATGCGTAAGGTTCGTAAACCAAAAAAAAAAAAAAAAAAAAAAAAAATTCATGCTTAATAAATTTTAGTTTGGATAAAATAACAGTAAACGTTTTTAAGCTATGAATGACACACATACACTTCTCTTTATTTATTTAGATTCGCCTGCATACTTTAAATAACAAAGTTGTGTAAAATTAATGAACTAAATGTGGAACTTTAATTAATAATCTGTATATGTTATACACCAAGCTTGTATTAAGTCCCCAATCAAATTGATCTGCATAGGCCTCATAACGTTATTGCATGAATTTACCGTTTTTAATAGTGATATCTTACCAATTGGTCTTCCTACGTTACATTACAATGTTGTGTAAAGTTAATGTTTGCGAGAGATGAACTGTTGGTTGCGGTTAGTCCACTGCACTTTAGAATGTAGGAAAAGAGAGGAAAAAAAGCTAAAAACCCCATAGAAATAGCATGGAAAGAAAAGCAAAAAAAAAACTCACAATGTCAAGTGTGTTAAAAAAAAAAAAAAAAAAAAAAAAAAAAGGCTCACACCGGAAGTAATAAAGGGTCAAAATTGACTAGAAAAAGACATTGAACAGCGGGAACGGGCGGGCTGGGGCGTTCAATGTATCGTCGAGGATTAATACGTCTCGCCTAGTATGTGTGTGTTAAATCAAGTAAAGCTACTTCTTTAATTATAGAATTAAATGAAAATGTTTTATATCGGTGGAAAGTTATCAAATACATAACTATAGTGTAGGTGAGCGTTTTTAAAAGGGAAAACTTTAACATGTATGTAAAATCAAATCACACAACTTATGTCTGATCTATTCAATATAAATTCACTATATCTTTATATCACGCATGTATCAAGTGTTAAGAGTTACTAAAAAAAACACCATCAGTGAATGGTATAAAGTTCATCACAGATTGTTTAAAATAATTACTTTTTCTTAAAAACTAAAATTGTGTATCTAATACTTTACTCATTAAATATGATGCTAAAGCTTATAAAAATATGTAATACATATGGCGCGGGAAAATATACAAGCAGTTTATTAATTTCTACACAAAACCTTTTCTGTTAGACTTTAGAAAGCACGAATTCAAGTGCTTATGATTAATCGTTATTTCCTGTATCAGAAGCGAGATTTCTAAAAGGTTATTTAGAAGTTTTGAAAAATGATTTCACTTTCAGAGGTAATAAATACACAAAATTAATAACAGACAGGGGCATTTTGTAAAGGTTAACTTAAAATTTGCCCATTATTCATTCACGTATGAGCGCATCATGTAGTGTTTCACTTATATCAAATATATTTAGAGAAAATTTTATGTATTATAAAAATACTTCTCTTGATTTCGAGATTATATCTTTTATAGAAACACAAAAACAGTCGAATGAGAACTTTTTCAATATATAACAAATAGGGGTGCGGCATTTTAAATTTAAGTGATAATATAGTTAGTACCCGCCGTTTTCCTCCATACCACTCTTTTTGAAGAGCAATTTTCTCCTTAATTAATCACACATGTTTGAGAAAATTGCTGTACAAAGAAAATAGCGATAAAAAGGTTGGTATTAACTATACTAGGGAATAATCTGAAAAATTACCAGCTCTGCATAAAATTTATAAAAAAATTGTAAAAATTATTTCGGATTAAAAAAATAAATTTTCTGATAGTCGTTACCGTAAGGGAGAGTGTTGTACCTTGGGACACATTTCCCATTTTAATTTTTAACTTTTAAGCATGAAGTTAGATTTATATTCTAAAAGCTATATTTAAATACTTTAACACTCTCCTCTGCAATGCATTTTTTTTCACTTATAACAGTTTGAAAATAAAAAATTCCCAACCATTTTAAGTAGGAAATTTAAACTGCCTCAAAGCAGTGTTGGGCATAATTGATTAAAAAGTAATTAAGTTACAACTAAATTACATTTAAATTACAATTATAATTATTTTACTGTCAATCAATTAACAAATAATTGATTGCAAATAAATTGAATTACTTGTTCATTTTTTTTGTAATAACTGAAATTATTTGTAATCAATTACTTGTTGATCGATTGACAGTAAAATAATTATAGTTGTAATTCAGTTACTTTTTAATCAATTATGCCAAACACTGCCTCAAAGTACAACACCATGTCGTACCTTGGGACATGCTTTGTTGTACCATGGGACATGCTTTGTTGACCTTAGGACATGCTTCAAAATTCATGCAGTAGTCTTAGACTAAATCAGTTTTTTGCAAATATATATATATATTTTAATTATATTTTAAGGCATTAAATTTAAAAAATGCACTTGCAGATGTATTACACAAATAATAATAAATTTGAAAGTTTAAATCTTATTCGTAAATTAACCAAGTATTAATAAATTTTATATTTTAGCACTATATAATCTAAAAAGTCAACTGTGAGACATCAGTAGGAATTTAACACTCAGTGTCTGATAAAATATTATAATTTCCATATCCATAAATATATTTGTTGATTTCCCCTGTGCATATTAAAAACCTCATTGTTAATGACCTATGGTACTTCAGATCAAGATCGTAAACAGGGGGGTGTTTCAGGAGATTCAAACCTAGAAGTTAATATATTTATATTTTTCTTATTTCATATACTTTTTACTTTCTCTAAACCTTACGATAGAGAAAGTATTGTTTTAGGGTCAAATTTTCGAAACTGAGTATAGGTGTGTGTGTCTGTCTGTGTGCCTGTATGTCTGTGTATCTGTTATCAGCATATCTCAAGAACAAATCGTAGCAGAAATTCCACTCGGTATTCTAAATGTGTATCATATAGGGATGCTACACTATGCTTTTTGTTGAGATGAAGCAAATGGTTCGTGTACATGGACACTCAAAAGTATTCAAATACATTATGCCTATGTGGGAAATTGCAGGTAAGTAGAGTTTAACATCTGTAGACTGCACTAAACCAAATGAAACGAATATATATTTTTTGTAATAGAGATACTCAACTGGGAAAAAAATGTTGTGTTTCGCCTCTCCCCTCCCCCCCCCCACTAGGGGAGGAGTTCCCCCTCGAGGGGAGTAAATTTTCATGATGGGTATCTTTTAAAAGAGCTCGCCAGTACCTTTAGAACGAATGGTTGAACCATCGATCTGCGATAATTTAAAGTAAAGTTATCGATTTTTTTTTTTTTTCATTTTTAACGAAAATCAACAACAACAAATAATAATAATAATAGTAATGTAATATTGAGAATAAATTTAACTTTTTTGGGGTATTTAGTACAATACTACTTCTCTAATATGGAAATCGTCTGCATTATCATGGAAGATAATTTTTTTAAATAATAATTTTAATAAATGATCTTTACTGAGTGAATTTGTATAGGAAAATATAGAAGAAATTCATGTGGTGGCCACAACACACTAGTTATTTGTTGTTAGTCCATGTGCTTTACTAATAATATTTTACCATTTCTAGGAAAGCTGTTCGGGAATTGAAATAAATTCCTCATAGAGATATGGTAAATAATGTATGTTTTAAGCTAAATATTCATCACTTGTTTTTTGTATATTTACACGTTTTGAGGCTTCCTGATTACCGTAGTCAAGTTTCTTAACGTTTGATCTTTGTCTGTATCTCTTCGAGTGACTTAAAAACGAATAATTTTAGGAGATCCAAATGTTGTATTTTGAAGTTAATTTAAGTTTGTTGCTGGAAAAGTTTGATCAAGATTGATAAGTTTCAAGGAATGTTGCGCGTGAAAATTGTCTGTATAATTTTAAGTGAACTTTTAATTTTAATAACAGAATTAAATTCTATATAAATGTAGGTGCATTAATGAAATGGGGGACTAAGGGGGCGGTAGTCCCCCTCACACAAAACTAATTATCATATAAAACACTTCCGAAGCCTAATTTGAATTGTTTAACATAGGTTTACATGACAGTACTCGTTATCTTACCTCTTAATCTCCAACCTGTATTTATAGTATTAAATTTCAGGGTAAGAGAAAGTCGTGTGAGTGACACACCAGATTATTTAAAAAAAGAAACTGTATCTATTTTTCTATTGTGTCTGTGATTTGATCATATTCAATATTGTCATCATCTGTACTTGATAAAATTGGTTTATCGGTTTCAGATTCTAAACTGCTAATTTCTTGTGTAGGTGATTCTTTCCCCCCTTCTAGATGCAGTAGTTCTCTGTTCTGCAGTTTCAGTTTCGATTTTACAGGTTAAATGCAAGTTACTGTTAAATGCAAGATTTTGCTTTTCTTCTATTGCTATTGTTTTTCGAGCTGAAACTTTGAAAAACGCTCAAATCATCATTGGTGGTGTCACACCTTGAGAAGCTGAAGATGAACATGCTACACATATAGTTGTTAACTCATTTTTCCCATTTACTTAAAGATTCAACAGCTTCACTTAGTTGAATCAATTGGTCTATCAAGATACATGCGAAATAATATAAAAAGATTATCGATTATTATATTAAGTTATTACTATTATTAGAATGTTATACTAAAACATACTAAAAGTTATTTTTATTAAAAGAATACCTAAATTATTGAGAACTATGTGTATGACATATGTTGTTCCTTGGAACATGTCCCAAGATGCATCATGTTTTAATGTCCCAAGGTACAATCACCACACGGTTTAAATAAAATCAAAATGGTGGTCAATCAAAATGAAGTATCATTATTTCCTCATAATGAAAACATTTAAAAATCTGTTTAATATCCATTTAAAATTGAGTAGAATAGTTTTACAAGTACTACTTCAGAAATCGAAATTAAAATGAGAAAAAAATATTTACTTTTAAGCTATGAAATTTTCTTTCACTCAGTAAGTCGTGGGTTCTGTGGTTCTGATGCTACTTTTTACTGCTCTGTTATCTATTTGTTAGAGTCATACTTAGAGAAAAAAAAAATTATATTGCCAATAGGCTTTTAGAAATTGCCAATGTCCCAACGTACAACACTCTCCCCTATATAATTGTTTACTGAGTTACTCTTTTTATTTTTTTTTCATTGTATACTTCATTTAAAACTTCCTAATCATACATTTTAACTTGCTTTGGAATGTGGAAGTCATATACAATACTTACAAGATTTTAGTACACTATAAAAATCCTACAGTAAAGATAACACAGCAATGTTGTCCTTTTTCAAGTCGTGTCAAATGTATCCCTTCAATAGGCTAAAAAAAACCTAGCATGTGTTTGGTTTTGGTTTGTCTCTCGACGGTCAATTTATGGTGCACTGCGTCTACTTAAGCCTGAACCTACGTCTCTTAAAACGGATTCCGAACCTCTAAGAATATTTATGTATGAACAGAAATTCAAACCCGTAACCTGGTAACTGAACGCCAGATTATAAAGCACTCGGCCACTAAAAATTCGGCGGGACTGCAAAGAGCGTTGCTGCTTTCACACTGCGCCCGTGCCTACTTTTCAGCCTAATCAAGATTTGTGGTTTTTTTTTTTTTTTTTTTGTTCTAGTTCAGGGAGTTTTATATTTTTCAAAATTATTTTTTACTAGCAAACCCGAGCGAAATACTCGCACTTTATTTCTTTTTTTATTTAACTTTAAAATTTGAAACTCATAAATGTTAAATCAATTTTACCACCCAATTGAAATTTTAATTTACCAGAAGCCAAATTCTTATTAAAACCAAATTAATATTGTACAACAGTGAAACCAAAATCATTCAAAGAAAGGTTTCCAAATAAAATTTATGGTTCACGACCCAATTTTCATACTTTCACAGGCAGTACAGTTTTAATATAGGACTTCCACGACTCTTTTTAAATTTTTGTCGTCATTTTGGCGATGACTTTTTATTAATTTTGATTCTTTCTTTCTTTTTTTTTTTTTTTCTTTTTTTTCTTTTTTTTTTTTTTGCTGGCTGTTTTTTAGTCAATTTATGATACAAAAGTACATATTCGTAGGTGGAGGTGGGGGTGGGAGTAGTAATGAATAACTATTGAATAGGTCTACAATGAAAGGACCACTTCTAAAATCTCATGTTGTTTTGAAGGAGGTGCCGTCAATATTCTTATCAGTTAGTCAATGTATCTTTTGCATTTTCTGCGAGAGTAAATCATTCCGCATTCAGTAAAGAGAAAGTCTTTCAAAAGCATTGCCCGTTTGACATTTATTTTCATTCTGTAGTAACCTCATTAAACAATTATTTTTTCTTTTTCTCTTGAATAATCCACTGAATATATTTTAACGTGAATTACAAAAATAAATAGCGTTTTTAATTATGGCTTAAAAAATAAAAAAATAAATTTTATTACATCATATTTTCAAAAGAAAAGCTGCTACTGAAGAGTTAATGGTAAGTAAGCATTATAAAATATTTTTAACAATTACTTTTTAACCTTTTCCGGCGCAAGACAACTCAGATCCTTTAAATTACACTGCCACCGGAATTCGTGAACTAAATTAAAGTAAAAGAAATTTTAAATTTTAAGGTTAAAAAAAACCGGCCTTTTCTGATATGTTAAAAACGTAAGTTTTTTCTAAAAAATCTGATGTGGGCACCACATGACTTCCTTATACACTTTTAGAAATATACATAATGTTAAAAAATATTGTCACTGGACCCGAAACAGTTGGCTAAAAATATTTTTAAAAAAATGCATGCATACGTAATAAAAAAAAAAAAAATTAAAATAAAATTGTGCCTTGAGGGGACTCATTTTAAAATCCTTGGGGGGGGGGACTCATGTCAAAGTTGTGCCTTGGGGGGACTCATGTCAAAGTTGGGCCTTGGGGGGCCTTATTTCAAAGTTGCACCTTGGGGGGACTCATGTCAAAGTTATGCCTTGGGGGGGACTCATGTCACAGTTGTACCTTGGGGGGGGGACTTCGGATCCGAAACAATTGGATAAAAGTGTTAAAAAATGCATTTTCACCGTGTTTCTGAACTATTTCGGAAGTTTCAAATCTCTAACTAGTCGGGAAGTTAGTTAAATAGATTTTCTGTTGAATCATATAAACGCTGCTAAAGGCAGCAGTGACACGAAGCAATTGGCTAAAAATATTTTAAAAATGCATTGTCACCGTGTTCTGAGCTTTTCTGGAAGTTTTAAATGTCTAGCTAGTCGGGAAGTTAGTTAAAAATCGATTGCAAGATCTGTACTGGTAACGCTGCCGAAGGCAGCAGGTATCGGAAACAGTTGGCCAAAAATATTAAAAAAACGCATTGTAAACGTGTTCTGAGCTTTTCTGAAAGTTTCAAATGTCTAGCTAGTCGGGAAGTCAGTTAAATTGCAAGATTTGTCCAAACCGTTTTTGGGTTATTACCGTTTTTTGATACATTATGGCCAAAACCAATGTACTTTTGGTCATTATGAACCTAATTTTCCTAAATATCTCCAAAATGGAAAATCATACAAAGTCCAAAAAGGGAGGTGCAGAACTATATGTTATAACAAACCTATGTACCAATTCGCAACTTTCTACGTTCAACCGTTTTTGAGTTATTACCGTTTTTTGATACATTATGGCCAAAACCTATGTATTTTTGTCATTATGAACCTAATTTTCCTAAATATCTCCAAAACGGAAAATCATACAAAGTCCAAAACGGGAGGTGCACAACTAGATGTTATAACAAACCTATGTACCAATTCGCAACTTTCTACGTCCAACCGTTTTTGAGTTATGCGACATACACACACACACACACACAGACACACACACACACATACAGACGTCACGAAAAATCGTGTAAAATCGCTTATATCTCTAAAACGAGAGCTCGTGTTCAGACGACACTTGCAGGTGTACAACTACACATCATGACAGTCACACGTATAAATTGGCAACATTCAGCGATCATTCGTTTTCGAGCAATGTGAAATACAAAATTCATTTCGCAAATCGGGATTACTATACTTCCTTATACTTTGTATAAGAAAGTAAAAATTTCTGGAATGAATTCTTGCAGTTGGGAAGTGAAATTAGGTGGTGTAAAATATATCCCACCGCGCATGAAAGGGTTAAAGGTACTTTAAAAAAAAAAAAAAAAAAAACAGAATTGTTGAATTTATATTTAGCATTAGTAGAGTGGACAACGTGAAGTGAAAATGCATTCGTAATAAATAATAATAATAAAACTAAGTAAAAGTGGGTATAATAATATTGAGTATATTATTTTATTTCAAACCATTATTGTTCTTTATTTTATCCTTTTGCGAAAACTATTTAAATTTATAAAATAAAAATTTGAATTTTTAAAAAGTTTTAAAATATTCTCTGGTAATTAATATTTATTTTATTTATTTTTACTCCTATTTTTCATCCTTGCAGATTTAATATACATTCTCAACATATTTTGTTATTACTTTATAGATTCACTTATAAGTTAACTTTATTTATTATTATTTTAATATTAATTAATAAATTTAATGTGAATTTTTAGCACTGAAACTCTCTTAAAAAATAAACTTATATTTCTCTTAAAAAATAAACTTATATTTACCAAAAAACATTTTAAAATTAAAGTTTTGAATTTTATTTTATTTGTATACTTTTCAAAAATTTTTAATATACTTGATATTGTTATATTTCAGTATTTATGTAAACGATTTTTGTATAATTCTTTGGCAATAATATTAAAAGTTAGTTCGTCTATGTGCACACTGCTAAGTTCTCCGTCATATTCTTGTTCCCATAAGTTTGTATTAGAGGCCATATTATATTCCTTTTAAGAGAAATAAAGACAGATTATTCGGCACGTTCGCAGAATGATATGAAGTGCCTTACCTACTTGGCTACCCAAACTACGCTTCGAAACATTTACCGTATCTTAATTTATTGTTTAATTTTTTTAGAGTCAGTTTCTTATTTTCGTTTTCAAGCAACTCCGTAGTGTTGAGCAAATTGCAAATCTCGAATAACTAACAAAGTTTTCAAAACAGACTATCCACAGTTAGTAATGTTCTTGCCAGTATCATAAATGACATTTAAATATTTATCCAACATTTGTATGGTAAAAATAATCCTCATAATACACGTTTATGTGAAGTTTTGCTCTATTCTGCCATGTTAAGAAAATTGTAAATCTTAAATAATTTACGAAGTTTTAAACGGAGTATGTTCATAGTTTTAATGATGTTCGTATTAGCATTATAAATGCTATTTTAAAACTGGTATAATCTTTAGGTGAAAATAACTTTCACAGTATGCGTTAATGCGAAATTTTTACCTACTTTTTAATGTTAAGAAAACCGTAAATTTTCATTAACTTGCAATGTTTACATATTAGAATATTAAAACATATAGTGTTCTTGCCAATGTCGTAAATGGTATTTTTTAGGCAACAGGGACAGGCACCCGAGAGTCTGCGAAGGAGTGGATTGATGCCGAAGGCAGCAGGGACAAGAAGCGGGCTTTTAAGCAATTTTCTTTCTTTCTTTCTTTCTTTTCTCTTTGTTTGTTTGTAAAGCGATATAGAAAAGAGTTTCCTTTAAATATAGTTACCAGCTAAGCAGGCAAAGCCTTCGTTGATTCACTACCATCATTGATTTCATGAATTTAAAAATTGTTTCATTAACAAACTTTGATCTATTAGCACGCAAACAGAATCAGGCGGAGTTTTGTTAATTTCGGGTTTGATTTTGAAATTTTTCTCGCATTCGGAATTCGGTTCGTTCCCAAACCTGGGCTTTTCTAGTAAGTTATAATTATGAGTTATAAATTAAGTTTAATTAAGCATTAAATTAAGAATAATTTTCATGGTAATTGGTAATTTTTAAAAAATATAAAATATTTATTAAAGTTATCACAGAGGAGATCTATTTAGAAAAGTGTGTGTGTGGGGGGGGGGATAAAAAAAAAAGAACTTTTAATGAGTTTCGCTCTTTTTTAAAAATGAACTTGAACTGAGCGCGTTCATTTCTTTCAGACATGAGTTTGAGCGCGAACTAACTCGTTTTTTACACGATGAACTTGAGTTTGAACTAGCTCGTTTTTTTCGTGAACTTGCACAACACTGGTAATTTCGGTGACACAAACACCCCTGTATATACATATATTAAACACGTAATTAAATTAAATCTATGTTAAATTTAAAGCTGAATATATTTATTGTGTTGTCCTGTATGCAGTGTTTGAAAGTGCATCATCAATACATAGGCAAAAGTTAACTGAAACATTTAATTTCAGACCTTCTTCCGAATATCGAGAAAATACGAATATATAAAGTGCTTGACAACATTTTCAATTTTCAAATCAAATTTATCACCACAATTTTTTAAGAGAAATCCGTCATATTAATTGCATTGAATAAATAAATAATAGATAGTAATAATAAAGTAAAAATTGTCTTCGAAAATTTCTGGTGTAAAGTCTCCATCTGAAATTGAGATTCTTGGTAACTGTTATATTTCTTTTTAACTTCAATCATGCAGAAGGGCGAATATTAGGAAATGTGCCAATTTGGGTTACCAACAAATTTCTAAAAAAATTCAAATGAAAATTCAAAAAACTTTTTTTTTCCAGGAAGTAAACTTCGTTTTTCATTTAATCCATCACCAAATATTCAAATATTACTCAAACTTATGACAAGGGAATAAGTTTTTATGCCTTCAAAACAAGAGGCTTTCAATATGTATCGCGCTATAGAATTCCAATCTTTAAAATTACCCTGTGCATTATGAAATATCGCGACAAAAACAGGTATCTGTGGAAATAAAATGTGTTTTATGTTCATTTATGAGTATTCACTCCTATTTTTAACACGCTTTTATTAGCTTCACCTGTATATATGTTTGTATGCATGTTTGTAACCGCTCTGGGAGCAAACAAAAAAATCTATACTGTAAAAAAAAAAACTTTCCCTACGCGAACGCTGTGGCTGTGAGGTAACGCTCCGCGCTACGAACCTAAAGGTCTAGCGTTGGAGCCCAGTCAGGAGAGATTTTTTAAAAATGGTTTTTGTTTAATTCTAAATTATTTTAATTAAATATTTTGTGACGACCGAATGGTCGTCATGATCTCATTAACGTAGATTTAATTAAATTATGAATTAATGACAAAGTCAGATATATAAAATAAATATAGAGCTTTTATTTAGAGCTTAAATGTAAAGGTGGGCGTTGGACTATAATCACCTTTAATACCTTTATAAACTTAAAGGGGCAGCCTTCATAAATACTTTTAACTTTAAATAGATAACCACAAATAATCTCAACTACTTCATTTAACTTTGTTAACTCTCACGACTATACTCGTCTTTCAAAAGTGGGAGGATTCCCTTAACCACTATACTACTCGACTGACTAACTTCTACTATAGCCGCACTACTAACTCCTTTGACCTCCTACTATTTCTAATTCATTATCACTAACTCTCTTCCAAGCGACTACCTTATTGCTTCCCCCTAAGCAGCTACCATTCACTCTCGGCTACCTCTTCTAACTCTAAAGAGCTCCTTTCTACTTCCTAAGCCGCCAACAACTGACTCTTTTCTCTTCTCTACCTTCTCCTTTTATATAAATCACTTTCCTAGATATTAACATATTACAATTTCGTTCATCCTAGGAACTAACTCCTTTCATCAATTGAATCCTAAATTCTGCACATTCACGTGTTATTCGTAAAGTGCGAACTTCATTTGTAGCATTACGCTAATATAACATTACCTCACAGTTCCTCCCCAAAAGACAAAAATTTCACGTAAAAAATCCCCAACGGGTTTTTACCCGTGCAAATTTTAAAATATTGCTATACTATACAACTGAAAGATACAACAACTGAAATATAGTCGCAGTTACTTACTGCTAAAAATTAAACTGAGTAATACTTTAGAAAATGAGGGGGGAAAACTTAAATTAAACTCCATAATACCTTAGAAAAGGAGGGGGGAAGGCTTAAATTTAACTGCCCAACAATAACTATTTGCTTTGTAAATCTAATAGTGAAAAAAAAATTTAAGCGCACCGGGCTGAAAAACCGTCCACTTAGAAAGAAAATGATAAGAATTGCTCAGTCTAAGGTGGTTTACGACGGAAAACCCTTTGCGCTCAACTTTTAGGGAAATATAGTCCAACGTTTTATAACAAAAGGGGATGACAGGTCATCTTTCCTTAAAAAAATGGAAAGGAAAAACTTAATTTCATGAATTGAAAAAATTTTAGCACTGAAAGATCGCTTAAACAAAAAATGCGATCATTAATTATTCAATTTAACTGGTGCAAAATGATAAGGAAAAAAAAGTCTTTATTTTGCAAAGTTCATCAAAAAAAAAAATCAGTTTTCTATGAGATGTATCTTGAAAGAGATCCGCTGGCATGCGTCCAAGAAAGCACTCTCTACTTCAGAACTGAAAAGTAGCTGGCAAAGTTCCAGAAATACTTCCTTTTGCATTTCCAAAGTAACAATTGAAGAAACCAGATGGTACTTTCAGATTAGCGGTCATAAGCGACTGGGCATCAGAATCATCATAGTATTTCTAAAATTAAAACTTTTTTTACAGTATAAATCAAAATAGAAGGTACACTACAGCTTGTAGATAGATAAATGACACATTAAATTTTATAGAAAAGCAATATTCCCACCTAGCTATTTGCATAACAAAAAAAAACGAAATTGTTAGTTTATTAAAGTTAGTCATTAAACACGAATTTACATGCAAAATAGCTAAAAAATCTTTTTAACACCATACTAATAATACATACATACATTGAACTTTTAGTGAGCATACAAAAGTTTACAATAAGAAGTATTCATTTTATACAATTTATACAACATTTAGAAAAACATAGATAAGGAATATATACAAATATTTACAAAGTTCTCAAAACTGCCGTTGAAGGCTATGAATAAAAAAGATTAGAGTTCATACATATAGATCATGTAAAAACTATAGAATGGAAAATATATACAAATGTTGAAAAAGGTTTTTACCAAAAACTGCCGTTGGTGGCTACAAATAGAAAACATTAGAATACATACATAGATCATGTAAAAAAAACTAGAGGGGGGGGAATTTATATACAAGGGTAAGAAAAAAAATTTATCGTACTAATCACTGCTGGTGATGGCTATAAGTAAGAAAAACAGTAAAGTACATACATGATATATAACAGGAAAAAAATTATGACATGTAAATAAAACATGAAGTTTCCGGAGGTGAAAGTTCATGCTCCAAGTTTAAATTTAGATTTTTGAAATTTTAGAAAGTTCATTGCTTTCAGATGATGGCTGAAGGTCCAAAAGGCTTTACTACATGTCGTAGATTTTAGTACAGCTCTGATAAACCAATACTTGAGAAAAACTAAAATAATGAACGATACAACCTGACTGAGAGTTTCCGCTGTAACAGCATGAGTATTAAACATGTTAGAAGTGCTAGTCCTTGCACTCGTCGCAGACATCGCAGGGCTGGAGGCTTGAAGAGTGGAGTTCGGCATCGGAGAGGCACTTTTTTGGAACGGACTCGAGCCCGGTACCTTGTCACTGTCCATAGTTTCCAGAGAAGGTTCAGCTTGCTCTCTACTCGTTGAGGTCGAGGTCCTGGAGGGCTTACAAGCTTTAAAATATTGGAATGCCTTAGTAAACATCACTTTTTCTGTTACTTTGGCGTTTAAACTAGTGGCACTGTTATCGGACTTTTCTGTTCGATTTACGACATTATCGTTGAATTTATGTACTAGATGTGCAGAACTAAAGTTAGTTAACATTGCATTTTGAAATGTATTACTCTCAATTTCTCTTACACGAGCTTCAGTTACATTTGATAATATTTCGGATTGAACCGGTTCAGCATTTAAATGCGAATGATGAATATATGAAGCTTGAACAGTGGAATTTAACTGAACATTATTTTCATTTAAAGCAAGGAATTGATTTACACATTTAGATTCAATCGTATTTTCTTTTACAACCGCCGTCGCTACACTAGTTAAATTGTCGGATTTTTTATCCGTAGCCAAATAATATTTACATACATTTAAATCTTTAATTAAAATAATTTAGAATTAAACAAAAACTATTTTTAAAAAATCTCCCCTGACTGGGATCGAACGCTACACCTTTAAGTTCGTAGTGCGACTCTTTACCTCGCAGCCACGGCGATCACGTACGAAAAGTTGTTTTTTTTTTACAATATAGATTATTTGTTTTCTCCCAGAGCGATTACAAACATACATACAAACATACAAACATACATACAAACATACATACAAACATACATACAGGTGAAGCTAATAAAAGCGTGTTAAAAATTTCTTCACACGCCATAAAATAAAGGGAAGAAAGGACGTGGAATTTTTGCTTCAAGTGGAAGAAACACGTTCTACTTACAACCTTGAAGGCAAAAATAAAACAGTCTTGGTGAGAGTTTTGGCTATTTAAGAGAAATTCCTTTAAAAATTTGCTTTATGTGTCTTTTTACATTGTTTGTACCACCTAGAAACATACTAATACAGTACAGCTGCGATCGAAGGCTAACATCGTTCTTAGCAGCAGCTTAAAACTTGAATTGGTTGTGTCTGAAATACAGTTGTTACTGTATGACATTATGTAGAAGAATAGATTAAAATAAGTCATGTCATACTCAATTAAATTCTGTTTTGTGCAGAATTTTATATCTATTACTTAAAAAACTAAAATAAGATTAAGTTTTTTTTTTTTTTTTTTTTTTTTTTTTTATAATTATTTTCTGTTTTTTTGTATAATTAATAATATCATCTACATACCAGTAAATGTTAAAAATCTATAAAATTTATTTTATTCATAGATTTATGAGCATTCGGAAAAAATAATGTAAGAAATATTTACAAAAACTATGCTTTAAAAAATTAAACATTAATTGTTTAATTAATATAAAATAAAAATGCATAGAGAGGAAAACAATACATAGAACAATGTGGATTAATTAGAAAAATGAAGAAAAAAATAATTTCAAGTGTTCGTTAATTAAAAAAACATAACATAAAAGTAAAATGTAGTTCCTCTGAAAGGTAAATTCAGGCCTTAGCAAATATCAAGTAGATTATAAAGAGGATTACAAGTTTAGAAAAAAAAAAATGTGTTTATGAATACTGCAATACCAGAAAAAAAAAATGCGATTTTCTTTTAGTAGATTAGATTAATTGATATCTCAGTAAAAAAAAAAAAAATCTTTTTAATTTTTTTTTTTTTTTTTTTTTTTTTTGCACATTTCGAGCAATTAAAAACAAATTAAAATGCAAATAATAAAAATGGAAATGATTGCAATTAGAACGGGAGAAAATTCATTAACTCTCAACTTTTGAACTTTAATTTTAAAGGGATATATTAATTTGATTTATAAATCAAATGAAAATCTTAAAAGCTATTAAAATGTTATATATGTATAGTAAAAATAATTTCCATTTAGTTTAAATAAAACATAAAACTAAATTTATAAAGCGACGTTTAACACTAAAGACTTTTTTTCTAGAGATAGAAAGAGATGATGGTAATAAGATGAATGTACAGTCAACAAATTAATGTACACAAACACAAAATAAAAATTGTACAGTTCAATTGTCAATTGTACTTACCCAGTACACACCATTTAACCTTCAATTTTTCAATTTTGTTGTAAAGTGTTTTAAGTAAAAGGACGTAATTTTATCACGCATATCACATATTATGTCTGAATATTTTTGTGTGGCCCTGTAAATCGAATCACTGACAGTAATTAAACTATAACAGAATAGAAGCACGCTTTTGTACATCTGAAGAATGTTAATGTCCCATGATTCTGCAGTTTGGAGGCATTAAAATATGTTTTAAAGAATTATCTTTCTTAGTCTGTAAGATATCAGAATTTTTCGTGAATCCCTGTACTGAAACCACTGAATTTTAATACAGTTTTTTATAGGCAAATAAACCTGAAAAGGACAGAATAAGGGGAATCCGCATATAAAACATCAATTTCCCCTTATTATGAAATTATCAGGGCGATAGAGTTAAATGGAGATATTATATTACCATGAAAATTGGGCCGAGGTAGCACTGTCGGTAGAGCGCCGAGCTCATAATTGGAAGATTGTGGGTTCGATACTCGAGCTGGCCAAAGACCGTCGTGTACACTAATGGTGGATGGTGCAAATAAAATCCGTCGTGGCTGCAATATCCTCCATGTTCCCATCAAAATTATACCTCTGGAGGTCACCGAAGCAGGGAAGCCATCCCCTCCGTAGAGGATCAAAATTGTGATTGTATGTCTCCGGACCAACCTTAGGAAGATGTTAAACCTAACCTACCATGAAAATTACTTACGGAAATGAAGGCCAACACAGATAGGCAGACAAATGGATTCAATTCATAAACACTTTTCAACTTTGTCAGAAAGTGCTGAAAATGGAATACGCGAAATATGTTGGAAAAATATCCCTGCTGTTGCTTAATATATTTTTTAAACAACAGTCAAGATGCCACGAATATATCAAAGAATTACATCAATGAGAATCTTTTCATAAAGGAAAATAATATTATGTATGTGTAGTGTATATGTATGTATAATAATAAAGCACCACAGAAATGGCGTTTTAAAGTAATAATTACAAAACTTTGAATAAACACCATAAAATGCAGTAAACTCGCAACAATTGTTTCGAATTGAAAGAACACACTACCCTTCGTCAGGCGAACAAAGTAGGCACGAGTGCTGCAGTCAAAATGCCGCTTTGACTGCAGAATTCGCGCCTATTTCAGGCCTACTTTAGGTTCCGTACGTTCAGGAACTCTTAAAACGCATATAATCATAAAAAAGAAAAAGTTAAAAGAAATTTCAAATACAAAAATTTTTTCTTATAAATATAGAAGAGAGTAAAAATATATCTCAACGCATTTTAAGTAAACTTATGTTTTTACTTATGCTTAAACTTATGCTATTTTAAGTAAACAAAAAAAGGAAATTTTTCTCTCTCAAAACTTACTTATATTTCTATATTCAGATGCATACCCATATTTGTATGAAAAAGGTAAAAAAAAAAAAAAAAAAAAAAAAAAAAAAGCGCTAAAACAATATGTTTATTTGTTTCAGAATCTACCTTAAAATAGAAATCATTAAAGAAAACTGAAGCCTGTTAACTATGTAGACGCAGCTAAAAGATCAATAATACTCCCACTTTCGAATCCCGGGTCCAATTTCTAATGCGCATGAGTATGATATGAATTTATAATTTAGGGAATTTTAGAAAAATAACTAAAATGAATAGTTTAAACAGACAATCATAATTTTTTTATTATTTATTTATTTATTTATTTATTTATTTATTTTAAAGAATTAAAAAAAAAAAAATGCAGGTGGATTAATTTTATTTTTCCTTCTCTTTATATAAAGTTTCTTTGAAAAATTTTTAAAATTTCCTTTAAGATTTACTGTACTATATAAGTGCTGCACTATATGTAGTACAATAAGCTAGTAAATAAACCTATATTTATTAACTATAGTTTAGCTTAGTAAGTAAATATTTATATTTTAGTTTTCTTTTTCTGTAAGTTTTTTTTTAATATTTTAATAATTCTTAAATAAGTTATTACGGAAACATAAGTGAAGTTTATCTACTGAGATACAAAACCTTTTCTGAGTGTATATTACAGGTGCAAGTTTTCCTTTTTAATAAACAAATTTTGCACCACTATTTTTTAATAATGATTTTCTATTTTATTACTGACATTAAAATGTTACAGAATATTTTTGTTAAAAAATAGTGGTGATAAGCGTTTCGTATAAAGTGCGTGTAAGATTTGATAGCAATGTTCCGTGTGTGCCTGCACCTTAACTGTGGCCAAAAAAATGTTACCGATTGACTTACAATTAGATACAAATATTTATAAGTTATACGGAATTGGCTGAATAATTTTGGTGTATATAGTATTAATGACTCGTGTAAAAGAACACACAAAATAATTTTAAGACATTACATCTTTGCATGGCATTTCTTAAAAGTGAATTTTTATATGCTGTGGGTAATCAAATTATTCGATTTTTTTTCTATTTTCTAAAAATATACTGGACGAAATGGCCTTGCACTTCAGACGTACAAAGAACATTTATAAACTCACATTTTTCACTATCGATTCAGTCACGAGTGGAATTAGAGGTACACCCACAAATTGAAGAAAAGCAAAATTCCTTTGGATCACCCTGTATCATAACAGACAACAAATGACTTGTAACTTTAACTTTGAGAATCGCACGATTATTTTGACACACACACACACACACACACACACACACACACACACATATATATATATATTCATTTTCAAATTTTATTAATTCTTGGCAAGTATTTTGCTTATAAAAACATTGGATTTTATAAAAATTTTATAAAGCTTGTAGAAAATTGACAACAAAATTAGAGAAACATTATTCTGTAACATAAAATACACACATGTAATTTTGCTGAGTATTTCTAACAAATATTTTTTTAACTGCGCATGCACGAAAGATAGAATTTTTTTTTTTTTATTACAATTGGTTATTATTAGATTAAAAGTTTTGCCAAAACTTTATTTGAATAGAATAAAAATTAAACAGATTATCGGCGAAAGAAAATGAACTAGATTTTAGATAATTTCCAGAGTTGAAATCATATAAAGGGTTTTTCACATACTACGCATTTAATTTTCAGATCCAATTATTTCAACAACGTTGCGAAACTTCTTTTGTGTGAAAAACATCTTATGGGCTTGTAATTTTAGCATATTTTATTATTATTATTATTATTATTATTACTCTTATTCGTTAAGATTTATGAGTTCATATGCGGTTTTTCACAAAAACGAAATTTTGCAATGTGTTGTTAAAATAATTAGATCTCCTAATAAAGTAAGTAGGATGTGAAAAACTCCTTATGAAATTTAAATTCTGAAAAATTTCTATAATCTTACTCATTCTTTCGTCTATGATTTGGTTAATTTTTACTCTACACTATAAAAAAATAACTATTTCCAGCTGCAAGAAACTCTCTGTGATTGGAGAAAATAATTATTTTCTCCAATCACAAAGAGTTTCTTGCAGCTGGTAATAGTTATTTTTTTACAGTGTATTCAAATGAACTTATTACATTTGCCACATATATCTAGATTTCGACCTATGTAATAAACAATTTTTTATCTTTTTTATCTCGCATGCAAAATAAAAATATTTACTGCAAATGCTTATATCTTAGCGAAAGTTACGCGTGTGCATTCCATGTTTCAGAACAGTGTTTCTCAAATATTTGGACAAATTCTCTACAAATTTTGTAAAATTTTGTTTACATTCATTTTTGTTGGAAGCAAAAAACTGCTCGAAAAATTTAATATTTTTTAAAAAGCAAAATTATATTTGTTTAAATAATCGCATGCTTCGTACGAAAAATGCTTCCAAATATTGTTTGTAAATAGCAAGTGAAATAATGTGTTGAAGTTGCAAGTCGTTTGTAGCTTCTTATGATACAGGGTAATCAAGGTATTTGTACTTTTCTTCAATTCGTGCTTGGTCCCCTAATTGCACTCGTGACTAAATCTATACTGAAAAGTGTGAGTTTATAAGTGTTCTCCGCGTATCTGAAGTTTAAAATTATTTCGCCCAGTGTTTTTTTAAACATAGAAAAAATGTCAAAGAATAAAACTAATAATAAGATCACCGCTGCAATTATGCTGTATTCAGCATAACAAAATTAACATATATTATTCAAATGAATTAAATAATGGTTTGTATAAAACTATATATGCATAGAATAAAAAAAAAGTAAGTAAAATGATGCGGATCTCGTGGATTATGAACATTTTCCAGCAGCACATACTTGTTATCATCGTTTAACATTCGATGTATTTGAACTCTGAAAATACATTTTTTTACTTTCTCTTACCTATACAGGGTGTCCCAAAAAGTTTGAAACGCGGTTTAATTCTTTACCTGTTAGAGATGAGAGGGTAATGTAAATTGCAAAAGAGTACAAAATAAGATAGGAAATAAAACTACGCTAATAAAAATATCTTCTTGTTAATTTTCAAAAACTTACATTTTTTAAATTTTTATACGACCCCTCTAGACAAATTTGTTCAATTAGAAAGTTTTTATTTTCAATGCAACAACATCATTGCAAAAAACCGCATTCTTGTATTTTTAACGGAACTCTGATTATAGGGACCATATATCAAAATAGAAATGTAAATTTGTGCCATATTATAAAAAGATAAAATGTATGCGTTTGCATTAAAAGGATTTGCATTTGCATTCAAAGGATTAATTTAAATGCATTTGAGAATTTTTCGACACATTATGTTTTTGATCAAAACACTTCCGTTATCAATTTGTAAATGATCCCTATTTTCCCCGAAAAGCCAGTCTTTTAAATGATACGGAAAAATGGCATAAGTCACTTTTTTTTCTGTATCATAATTCGGTTGGTTTTAAAGATATAGTCATGGGTTTTTTCTAATGGTCTTGTTGAATGAAAAACAAAAACTTTGTAATTGACAAAAGTTGCGTAGTAGAGGGACTGTATAAAAATGTAACTTTTTAAAAATCAATGGGAGGGTTTTTTTCTTAATGTAGTCGTCTTTCCTGCCTTAATTTGGACATTTTTACAATTTACATCGCCCATTTACTTTTAACGGGTAAAGAAATAAAGCGCGCTTCAACCTTTTTGGGACACCCAGTATATATGGTAGAGAAAGTACTGTTTTGTGATTAAATTTTCTAAATTGAGTTTTTGTTATATATACACGTTTCGAGGTTCCCTGAATCCAAAAACCACGTTTTAAACTGTTGGTCTCTGTGTGTGTGTCTTTCTGTTATCAGCATGTCTCAAGAACAAATAATAGCAGTCCAAACTTGGTGCAAACGATTCGTGTACAGGAACACCCAAGAGAATTCAAATACATTACGTCTATGGAAGAAAGTTCAGGTAAGTAGAGTTTAACATCTATAGACTGCACTAAACCAAATGAAACTAATATATATATATATATATATATATATATTATATGTGTAAAAACATGTTTCATGTATAATATTGTTTATCACTGTTTTCGTTTACAAAGCTATATACAAAAGAACAAGAATATAGTGCGACAATGCTTGAAACTTGATGAGAATGTATTGCAGGTTGTGCCGTGCGTTCTTAACATAGGATTATATTTATGTGCACCATGTAGTATTTACATAACCTTCAGAAGATATACAGGGCTGCCAATATTTAAGCAATAACATTCTTTTTGAAGTGAAAACTTCTTTAGGCGCGTTGAGCACTTTTGGGTGAACAAAAATCATGATACTCGCGTCATCGTCAGCGAAGGCTTTCCATGAGAAGAAACATATTTTTTACCAATTTACATTATCAAAAGTGCAATTCGGGATTTCAGTTGAGTTACATGTTTTGAGGTGTCCTGAATGGGTTTTCTTTTGTATCTCAGCTACTAATTAAATTAATTTCATAAGTAATGCATCATTTGAAAGCTTTGTTGAGTTGGAATCGAACAGTAGCTTACAGAAATTTCTACCGCCAGATGGCGCTGCAATATTTTAAAATTTCAATATCTCAATTTCTAATTATCATTAAATTATTTTTAATACATCATTCGAAAGATATTTTAAAGTTCGCTTATATTATCGAAAGTGGAATTCGAGATTTCACCTGATTTACACGTTTTGAGGTGTCCTGAATCGGTTTTCTTTTGTGTCTCAGCTACTAATTAAAATAATTTCATAAGTAATCAATATTTTTACCTAATATAAGGCTTAGTTCATTTAATATCGATAGCTACAAATATTGTGCCAAACCATGTAATACAGATCATAAACACTTCTTTACAAACCAAAAATAATTCGAAAATAATAATCTAATAGCTCGACGATACAATTTACAAGTTACTTAGTTTTCATTTCTATCGGCAGATGTTAATGAAAGTGCTTTTCTATAATATTTTACCATGCCCAGGAATTGAAAGTAATTCCTAATAGCCATAAGGTAAATAATGTTTTTTTTTTTTTTTTTTTTTTTTTAGCTAAATATTTGTCGCTTCGGTTTTTGTGTATTTACACGCTTTGTGGCTTCCTGGATACCGAAGTAGAATTTTTCACGTTTGATCTTTGTAGTCTCTTAGATTAAATTAAAAATAAAATTTTCTGGAGATCCAAATATAGTATTTTGAAATTAATACATTTGTTACTAGGAAAGTTTGGTCAAAATTGATAAGTTTCAAGGAATGTTGCGTTTGAAAGTTGCCTGGATAATCTTAAATCAACTTTTGAATTTAATAACCGATTTGAATTTTATATAAATGTAGGTACTATGATATAACGAGGGTTGAGGGAGGCGGTAGCCCCCCTTACGCACAATTATTTCTGAAATAAAACTCTTCCGAAGCCTAATTTGAATTGCTCTAACATAAGTTTACATAACAGTACTCGTTATCTTATCCTTTAATCTCCAATCCGCATTTATAGTATTGAATTTTAGGGTAAGAGAAAGTCGTGTGACTGACACTCCAGATTATTATTATTATTATTCCGTCAAAAATGACGGAATGTGAAAGATAAATCTTGAAAACAATGTTTAGATCATGAAGATTACCACGTGATCATTTAAATGTATTTTTAATTTTTGTTTATAAATCAAATGTGTTTCGATATTTTATAGTTTTCGTTCTGAAATTAAAAAAATTCTACCCGATCAATAAATATGAATGACATTAAAAAAACTGCTGGTTGACAAAAAACATAGACCCGACAACACAACAGCAACAACACATCCCAGTTTTCCATTAAGTGCTCTATTTAAAGTCCTTATAATCAGAATAATCTGGTGCGTCACTCACACGACTTTCTCTTACCCTGAAATTTAATACTATAAGTACAGGTTGGAGATTAAGAGTTAAGTTAACGAGTACTGTTATGTAAATCTATGTTAAACAATTCAAATTAGGCTTCGGAAGAGTTTTGTATGATAATGAGTTCTGGCCCCCCTCAACTCCCCGTTTCATTAATGCACCTACATTTATACAGAATTTAATTCGGTTATTAAAAAATAATTCTGTTTTTAAAAAATAATTTATTAAAATTATTATTTTAAAAAGTTATCTTGTATGATAATACAGACGATTTCCATATTAGAGAAGTAGTATAACATTAAATATCTAAAAAAAAAGTTGAATTTATTCTCAATATTAAAGTAAAAAAATAAAAAAATCGATAACTTTATTTTAAATTATCGCAGATCGATGGTTCAACCATTCGTTTTAAAGGTATTGGCGAGCTCTTTTGAAAGATACCCATCATGAAAATTTACTCCCCTCGAGGGGGAGGCGGCGAGGCTCCTACATACATAATTTTTTTTTTCCCAGTTGACTATCTCTATTACAAAAAATATATATTCGTTTCATTTGATTTAGTGCAGTCTATAGATGTTAAATTCTACTTACCTGCAATTTCCCCCATAGACGTAATGTATTTGAATACTTTTGAATGTCCCTGTACACGAACCATTTGCTTCATCTTAACGAAAAGCTTACTGTAGCATCCCTATATGATACACATTTAGAATACCGAGTTTGGAATTACTGCTACTATTTGTTCTTGAGATATGCGGATAACAGACACACAGACAGACAGACACACACAGAGACCATTCTCTAAAAACATGATTTTCATATTCAGGGGACCTCAGAACATGTAAGTATAACAAAAACTCACGTTCGAAAATTTGACCCTAAAACAATACTTTCTCGACCCTATGGGTAAGAGAAAGTAAAAAACGATACACTTCATTTTACCAAAATACTTTTTACTTTCTCTGACCCATAAGGTAGAGAAAGTATTGTTTTTGGGTCAAATTTTTGAAAGCGAGATTTTGTTATATTTACACGTTTTGAGGCCTCCTGAATACGAAAATCATGTTTTCAGCAAATGGTCTGTGTGTATGTCTGTGTGTGTGTGTGTGTCTGTTATCAGCATATCTCAAGAACAATTAGTAGCAGACATTCCAAACGGGGGGTGAAAACGGGATATTGAAAACGGGGGTGAAAACGGGGTTTGACAATGAAACGGGGGGTTAAGCGGGGCGGGAGCCCCCCTCACACATAACTAATTATCATATAAAACTCTCCCGAAGCCTAATTTGAATTGTTTGACATAGGTTTACATAACATCGTTATCTTACCTCTTGATCTCCAACCTGTATTTATAGTATTAAATTTCAGGGTAAGAGAAAGTCGTGTGAGTGACACACCAGATTATTTTTAAGACTATCGAAGATCCTGTTTTCAAATACGCAAGCGAAGTGTGACGTCACTGACCGTCCGTGGATGCAAGAAAAAGAATCCCTATGTGAATCGTCCATTGGATTTTTTGTAAAAAAATATTAAAAGTCGAGGAAAATTATTTCCCAATTAAACTACCCGTATTTGGGTATAGATATGCTATCGTATCCATGAGTTAGATTGAGTTACTTTGCTGTCAAATTGAAAAATTTTTAAATTTCAAAACTGTGTCATCTTTGGCGTTTTTTCTATTTGGCGATTAAAAACATAATACGAAAATATACATGCCAGATGTTTATTTTCGTAATATGTATTGTACGAAATATTGTTTCATATAATTCATCGCTCGCTTAATATAAGTTGTTAAAATAACCATGATTTTTGAAAGGAATTAAATATATTCGCCAGATAATTTGGCGATATTTTTTTTTTTTTTCGCCAAGGATGACAGATATATTAAATCTATTCCGCTGCAACATATGAGTGTCTTATATCAGACACTTTATTTAGATATTTGAAAACAAATTTGACTTCAAATTATGGTAGAATATTTATCATTCTCCTTTTAATTAGTATATTAGTTGGATATTTATTGTGTAAATATCATCTTTTGAAATGAAATGTTTATGTTTTGAATCGAATATGGAAGTTTGCCATTTTTTTTTCAAGAGTTTTGAAATTTAAAATTTAAATTTTATCAATTTTACAGCAAAAACAACTTAATCTAGCGCATTCACACGATAACTAATACATATCTATACCGAAATATGGGGATTAAAATAGGGAAATAATTTTCCTCAATTTTTAATATTTTTTTACAAAAAATCCAATGGGCGATTAACATAGGAAATCTTTTTTTTTTTTTTTTTTTTTTTTTTTTGCATCCACTGACGGCCAGTGACGTCATCACTTTGCTTGCGTATTTTCTAACTAACTATCCAATAATTACAGACACTACATGCTAACCCAAATTCACCTCTACTCGATACTTCCAACCAGCTATCTCACCCACAACATCGCCAAAATATCCAGGATCCAGCTAGGGACTTTCTCATTTTCAACCGAACATTTTATCTTAACTCGACATTATCACCGTAGACTACTCTACTTTCAATACTCATTTCAACTGGTGATCTTTACTTGCCCAACCAAACATTCTATCCCAATTATAACTTTACACTAATTTCAAAACTAAAATCAACTGGAGACATTTACGTACTGAACTCGACGCCAATCATACCTTACAATGTAAACAAACAATGAAGCTTGATAAAACTATTTAAAGACTTTAATATGTTTTTACAAATATTTTAAGAGTTTAAGGCTTTAATATGTTTTAGAAATACTTTAAGGTTTTTTTTTTTTTTTTTTTAAGAAACAGTCAAAGAGTCGTTCATTCGGAATTAAAAAGTTGTCCATTTGCAATTTGTATTTTCTGAATGGCAACAGCTTTGGTTTGTTTTTATTTGGTATTGCATTTCTTACAATCATGAAGTTACGTAATTCTATTTATAGGTTCATGTTTATAATAGCCAGTGATCCGTTATATTTAGTTTAGACCCTTAAACATTACAATTGAATAGTTTTTCAAGCTTTTAGAGGAAAATAAGAATACGTGCGATACAAAACATATTTTATGTATGTTTCTGTAAGTTGAACCAGCTCAGTGAGTTGAACAAACGGGAAAAAAAATGGCTGCCAAAAGTTTCCGTTGTGAAGCGGTCTAACCGGAATCGTTCATGACAGATGAGGGTCATTATTAATTATTACTATTAGGAAAACTTTTATATGAAATCTACTTCTTTGTGTCAAGCCAAAGGTTCTATGTCCCATTAAAAGTACATAGTTTTATCATTGATTATTATTAGAAGTTTACAACCAACATCATAATATTCTCTTTGAATTTCCCTAAATTTGTCTTTAACATGTACCTAAGTTAACGATTACAAACATGTTAAATATTAACAAGAAAATTTTGATATCTTTTATAAGTTTGCATTATTTATTAAAGAGATTTTGCTCTTATTTCCAAAATAGTATAACTTAGGATTTAAAATGTAAATTTTAATGAAAAATACTAAAAAATAATCTGGTGTGTCACTCACACGACTTTCTCTTACCCTGAAATTTAATGCTATAAATACAGGTTGGAGATTAAGAGGTAAGATAACGATGTTATGTAAACCTATGTTAAACAATTCGAATTAAGCTTCAAGAGAGTTTTATATGATAATTAGTTCTGTGTGAGGAGGGCTACCGCCCCCCTCAACACCCCGTTTCATTAATGCACCTATTTTTATATAGAATTTAATTCGGTTATTAAAAAATAATTCTGTTTTAAAAAAATAATTTATTAAGATTATTATTTTAAAAAATTATCTTTTATGATAATGCAGACGATTTCCACATTAGAGAAGTAGTATAACACCAAATATCCAAAAAAAAGTCCATTTTATTCTTAATATTTAAAAAAGAAAAAAATACGATTTTTTTTAAAAGTTTTTTTTCGTTAAAAGTAAAAAAAAAAAAAAAAAAAAATCGATAACTTTGTTTTAAATTATCGCAGTTCGATGGTTCAACCATTCGTTTTAAAGGTATTGGCGAGCTCTTTTGAAAGACACCCATCATGAAAATTTATTCCCCTCGAGGGTGGGCTTCCCCCCCCCCCCAGCGGGGAGGCGAGGCTCCTACATACACAAAAAAAATTTTCCCAGTTAACTATCTCTATTACAAAAAATATATATTCGTTTCAATTGGTTTAGTGCAGTCTATAGACGTTAAACTGTACTTACCTGCAATTTCCCCCATAGACGTAAGGTATTAGACTTCTCTTGATTGTCCCTGTACACGAACCATTTGCTTTATCTTAACGAAAAGCTTACTGTAGCATCCCTATATGATACACATTTAGAATACCGACTTTGAACTTTCTGCCATAATTTGTTCTTGAAATATGCTGATAACAGACAGACACACACACAGAGCATTTGCTAAAAACATGATTTTCGTATTCAGGGGACCTCAAAACGTGTAAATGTAACAACATCTCGCTTTCGAAAATTTGACCCAAAAACAATAATTTCTTTACCTTAAGGGTAAGAGAAAGTAAATATGTAATGATTCAATTAATCACTTTTTTCAATATTTAAATTTGTTTCCGTAATTTTAATAGTTTCCAACGCCAGGCATCCCTTTTAAATCTGATTATATACTTACAATTCAACTGTGCATTTTCGTGTAATTGAAAATTTTCTAAAATTATTTTGCAACCTGGTAAAACATAAGATTTGATTTAAAAGACATTTTATTGACGTGAACGCTGTATACACTAAAATACATAATTAGTCAAAATTTTACAGACATTTCACATGAGTAATAATGAAAATAAAATTTCAAAAGAAGAAGCGTGTTTAAGGATAAATTTATTTTATTTCTTGTTGAACTTAATGTCTGTTATGACAGTTTTCAGAAATTTTAAAAGTCTCATTTAGTTTAAAATGTTGTACTCTTGAAATAATATATAACTCAATTTTGAATTATATGAACGTTTTTGGGAGTTACTATAAATATGACGCGGATGATTTCCTAATTAAAAAAATTTTTAGTTAAAATATGAATGCAGTTAAAATTTTGTAACTGTATTAACGTAACACTAGTTAATACCCGTCAAAATTTGACCGATGATGTGCAACTAAAATCTTTTCACGGCATAAAGTTAAAAACACCCTTGCTTTAATATTTCGCATTGCTCTTAACTGGTTTAAAACCCCTGCTTTAATCAATTATCTTTTGGCTGGAGGGAGGAGGGATAAATTTCATGAAATTTCAATATACAAAATTTAAGCATACTCCATATACTAAATGTAAAATCCCAAGGTGTTCCTATTTATACTCTAAATATGACCAAAAGAATGTTAGGAGTAATTAAAAGAAAGGCAGAATTTATATAAATTATCGAAAGAATAAATATTTCTTAATGACATAGTATCAATATTTGTGATAATACTTATCAAAGCATCAAGCATGTAAATTAATCCCGCCATGGAATTCCTCCCTTTCACACCAAATCGACTAATAATCTATAGAACTGCACTCATTTTATGCTTACGGTGAAATTTATTCGTTGTTTTTCACGCTAAATTAATGAATACAAAGACTTACGACCAGATTATAATTATATTAACTTACTATCAACTACCAGGTCACAGTTTTTTAATAAAAGACATACATGAAAGACCAAGATTTCATTCACTTGTAAAATATATCATTAATTCTAATTTGCCAAGACAATAAGTGCATTTTAAGTGTAAAATAGTAGTTTTGATTCTGATTTTTCCTTCCTATATTTGTAAAACTACTTGGATATAATCCAAAATATTAATTCATTGTATTCTAAAAATGAACTGCAAATCGGAATACAGTTTAAAAAAATTTTTACTGGAATAGTATTATAACACTTTATTCTATCAAAATAGTATATTTCAACAAACGTATACTGTTAAAAATAAATAAATAAATAAGAATGAATTTAATACTTTAGCAAATTAATTTGCTCATTAAATTTTTAATAATAAACTACACAATGTAAATTTTTACTGGTATAACATATCGATATTTTAATGTTATTCTTTTTAAATTATTTTTACTGTAATATGGTATCAAAAAGAAGTATCAGAGATTTAATAATTAGAGTAAAAAAAAATAAATGTACATAAATAAAATAAAATAAAACCTCCTTTGATTTTAAATGTGCATCTCTTTCTTTTCTAAATAAAGTTTTCAGCTGATAAAAGTTAACTTTTAAAGAACAATAAACTCTGACAATTTGTTAATTTTAAAAGATTTTTTTTCTTCTTCTTTTGAGAAATGTAAAAAAATACATATGGCGCCACATCCTGTGTAAAGAAATTTTCGTCGAAAAAGCATACGATGATAACCGATTATAGATAAATGTAACCGATAAGTATTCGCGAATTGCTTTGTTTTTTGTATACTTCCTTGCGAAGTATGAATCAATGAATTAATCGTGTGAATTATTTTTATGATTGATTTTTAATTAGCATCTGCCACAGACATATGAAATCTATAATATTAAAACACAAAGCCTTTTCTGTAAGACCAAAATCGTTACGTATTAATGTCGTCTGCTCAAACTTTATCATCGGTATTCGTATGGCACTGCATAAAGAGAAAGAAATATTCCCGTTCCGATTGGTTCAAAATTTCCTCGCGCATGCCCAGATCGTACAATTTTGGTCTTACAAAAAAGGCTTTGTGTTTTAATATTATAGATTAACTGTAACTTTATTTGTAACTGTATATACGATTTCAAATTTATTAAAATGTGTTTTACTATCTATTGATCAAAAATTTATTTTATAACAGAGGATAATTAAGTTCCGTCTACTGACGCCAAACATAAGAAAAACAGAATAGTTTCTTTCAGTAATTAAAAATGTACAAATAAATTAATTTAAAAATTTTGTAGAACATACCATCATCATTAGATTTACATAACTAATTATTTAATAACATTATTGAGACACAAATCTGATTCTTTAAGAAAAAATGGAAGCGTTTAAGCATGCGCAAAATTCTTTTATCAATTCCGAAGCGCGTTCATTTCTCCTCATTAGACGTTAGACAATTCAGACGAACTACATCATAGGTTGCTTTTAACTGGGCATTACACCACACAAAAGTAGAGAACCTCCATCCAGAGAGATGACAGATGAAGAAATTACGCTACCGTACATGCTCATACTAGTCATTTTTTCTACCAAACTAGGTTTTGGTTTAAAAAAAAAAACTTCTCAGTTAAATAAGAACAAAAATGTTATATATATTGTTAGTTTTTGGTAATAATCTTTTATTTCAGCAATGATTTTTAGCACAGTGCTTTAAAGTCGAATCATGTTTTTAGACTAAGAACAAAACTCGACAAGGATTTATTTAACAAAACAGTATTATGTGTGTTTTTTTTTTTTTTTTTTTTTTTTTTTCATATGAATTATTGCTAGAGCTCGAATAATTTTGCTGCCGACTGTAATGGTGGTTCAATGGCATTCCATCACAATTTTAATAATTTGTGAATGGGATGATTGCTCTGTTTCGATAACTCTGAGAGGTATTGTTTTCTAGAACATGGTAAATACTGCTGGCTTTTAGGCCGACCCGAGTTTTGATCCCGCATTATTTTGACTACGAGCCCAATCGTTTACCAGTTATGCTATCTCGACCTCACTATTTCACAAAAAAATATATATATAAAAAAAAGGTATTATTTTTCCCGTTTTACAAATTGTTGCATCTAGGGTATTTTTAATAATTATGTCATCTTTGAAATCTTCTTTCTTGCATTGTAACAGTGCTACCATATTTTCTATACGTCATATTTAAGTGGTGTCCACCCCCCGCCAAAAAAAAAAAAAAAAAAAAAAAAAAAAATCGAGATTTGATTTTTTACTTTATTGTCAAGAAATTTAATTATTTTCGATTGTAAAATCGGGCACAATTTTCGTCCAAAAAATGTGCAACGGCGATGCAAATGTCGAAGTATACGAATTATTTGCGCTCACAAACTGTAGAATTGCAAAGTGGGGATGCAAAATATCTTGTTTGCAACACGGGAAAGGAGCATTATTCAGGAAGGTAAAGATTTCAGCTATTTAACCGCAATTCAAACTTGAGAGAGACTTGCCTAACAAGAAATATTTTTTACCTGAAGTATGCATTATAGATTTCAAATTTTTCTCCATGATGATTGAAGGTGGATTTTACGTAGCACTAGTACTACGCTATGGACAATTGGTGAAAGTCTGGGACTCACACTTAATGGTATTCTAGAGACATACCATCGCATTCTTTATCTCATTCTTTCTCCTTTGTGATGAGTATTAAAGATGTACACAAATGTCTTTCATATCTTTACTCTTGAAGATTATCGTAGCAGTGATGCCATATCCTCAGGAATTCCTATTGAATCATGTTCTTACAAAGAGCATGATTCGATAAGGATTTATTTAACAAAACCGTATGAAGTGTACTTTTTTTACATAGGAATTTTTGCTACTGTTCAGATACTTTTGTTACCGACTGTAGATTTGAAAAATTCCATTTCAAGACCAAAACTCTCTTTCTAAACCAAAGGTAAATTATTTGAATTTTGAAGCCAATTTAATCAAACTACACATGTAACACTTCCGCTAATATGCAGCAATATGCATATTGTTTCTGTTGTTTTTGTCTTAATTAGTTTAAATTAAATATTTAAGGGAAAAAGGTACGTTAAAATTAATTAATTTTGTTTTACATTCTAATGGTTCTCCAATCATTTATTGATTGCCCATTTGCGCAGAACTAGTGAGACGTAAAACCCAACCAACCAACCAATCATATATTGTCATGAAATCCTTCTTTTTTATACATAGAGCTTATTTTAAAGAATAAACAGTAATTTTTGAGATGAAAGGCTTTTTTGTCGGAATAACCATTCAAAATAATAGGATATCACATCTCATACAGAGACATTCTACAGGCAAGAGTATCATTCTTAAAAACTTATTTGTTAATAATGGAGTTTTAAAACACGTAATTATTTTTATTTTATTTAATTAATTATTTTATTTATTTATTTATTTATTTATTTTATTTATTTATTTTTTTGAAGATATATTTAATTAAAACCACTTAAAATTACACATATCGTTTCAAAGCTTTTCGCCCTGCCTATCAGGGCATCATCAGGAAAAAATTTTAATAAAACATAGTTTCGTAAAAAAGTGCAGCATTATTAGACGTTATTAGTTCATTATATATTACAAAAGCAGTCAACAGTTACGGTTAATCTTGATATAAAGGAAGAAATAAGAAGTCAGTCTGGATCCAAAACTGTAGAGTCTTATTTGGAGCTTTTGTGGGTAACATGGAAGCCACTTGAAAACCGAAACTATTAAGGAACTTGCTTGGAGCAGTCTGTGGGTAGGAACTGGAGAGGCTGGACTAGCAGTAACATCTGATATGAAGGAAGAAATACAGTCGGCAGCAAAAGTATCCCAACACTAGCAAAAATTCTTATATAAAAAAAGTACACTTAATAGTCTTAATACTGTTTTGTTAAATTCATCCTTGTCGAATCCTGTTCTTAGTCAGTCTAAGAGCATGATTCGACAAGGATTAATTTAACAATACAGTATTAAGTGTATTTTTACATAGGAATTTTTGCCTAGTGCTCGGATACTTTTGTTGCCGACTGTAAGAAGTCAGTCTGGATCAAAAATTCTGGAGTTTGTTAGTTGGTGTTTTTTTTTTTTTTTTTCGAAGTAACATGGAGTCAACTTGAAAGCCGGAACTATTAAAGATCTCAGTTGGAGAAGTCTGCGGGTAAGAACTGGAGAGGCTGGACTGGCAGTGACATCGACGGAAAATCTATAGCCTGCTCAAAAGGCTTGCAGGAAGTTTTCAAAAAATTTTAGACGTTTATACAGTCCACTGAAAAGATGAATTCAAAATAAATGTGTGGATACACAAGGAAATGCGAAATTTCTGGTAGGAAAGCTGCATCTTTAGAATTAATTGAATTACGATATTTTATAATATTGATTGCTTCTGAAATTATCAATTTTGATATAATTGGTGGAGTTGAAATAATTGCAGCTTGATGCTTGATCCGAAAGAGATGTAGCACCAGAGTCAAAATAATGCTCAAATTCAAAATGCTCTATACTAATTTTTTTTTTTTTTTTTAGATTTTTTTTTTTTAACTGTTTGTCTTTTGTATGTAACTGAACATATCTGTGCATTAATTATTTATAGCTCAATTACAGCATCAATTACAAACTAAGAAAAGAGTTCAAAATATGAAATCTTCATGAATTTTTGGCATGCGATGGAATTTAAAAGTTTGTAATATATGTAATAATTGCTTGATTTCAAAATGTATGCCCAGTTTTGTGGCAAATATACTGATTAACATTTACACAATTTTTTAAGAGGACTATATGAAAACAAATTAGTAAAAAAACATTTATGGCCGAAACGTTAATGGAGGCCTCAAAAAGATTTTGGGTTCTGTCTGTGTGTCTGTCTTGCGATAGCGGCAGTAAAAATCACGCTATTGACTTGAAACTTGGTTCACGAGTTTATGGGTCATACAGAATTAGCTGTAATGTTTTGGGTGTGTATTCTATTTGTAGTTCGTGTACAGAGACACACCAAAGTTTTTCTTATCATTACGGACTGTGGACAGAATTTGTATGTACCGCAATAGCAGCCGATAAAATCCTTCCATTGACTTTCAAATTCGTACACATATTTAGATGCTATGTTGAAACAGCTGTATAATTTTTGGTATTTATATTGTTTATAGTTCTTGTACAGGGACACGCAAAAGCTTTTGTTAGCATTACAGCCTATGGGCACAATATCATATAGACGCATTTTAACATGATTAAACTGTATTCGAAATTCAAAATTAACATGCATTATTGAGATGCTTAAAAATCTGTTTTCAGTAAAAAAAAATGTATCCTTAGAGATAATAATCAAAGTACAGGGCCTTACAATTGTTTTCTGACAATGTCAAGTAATCGTCCGAAATCTGTCAAATTTCGAGCAGCTATTCATGGAATACATAGAATAAGTTGAATAATTTTCACTGGTGTATATAATGTTTATGACTCTTTTACAGGAACATACAAAAGAATTTCATGACATTAGAGCTTATGGAGATTTTTTTATGTAAGTATACTTGAAAGCGTTTATAATGCATTCAGCAATTAATATACATTATTGAGGTGCTTAAAAACATGTTTTCTACAGAAAAAGGTAGGTATAGACTAAATAATTTTTTTACAGGACCATACAAATAAATTCCAATGGCATTCTGTAATCATCCAAATGTTGTCAAATTTGGTTCAGATATTAACGAGTTACAATGAATAAGTTGTATACGTTTTATGGTTATAAAATTATAAATAATAATAAAAATTTATAAAAAAATAATTAGGTATAAAAATTTCGGCTCTTGTACAGGGACACACAGAAAAATTTCGTACCCTTAGGATCTAGAGACGGTCATTTTCACAAGTGCATTTTAACATGGCTGCACTCCATTAAACATAATAAAATGTACTTACATTATTAGAACGTTTAAAAGCATGTTTTGTGTGGAACATTGTTGGCATAGAATTGATAATTAGTTTACAGGGCTAAACAGAATAATTCCGATATGTTACACAACCGTCTGACATGAAGTTTGATACAAATATTTATGAGTTTCAAGGTATTAACACGAGCTTGTGAGTTACAAAAATACACATTCATACAGATAGATATAGACAGACAGACACAACGGGGGTTGACGGGTGTGGCACCCCCCCCCCCCCCTCCCACAGAAAGGTACTTGGTTACGTAGCGAGTTAATCATATATATATATATATATAAATAATTATTTTTAAGAATATGGAATAAATAATAATGACCTGCTAAGTAATGAGGGATGGAAATAGGACGTTGAGGCTCCTAATCTGCAGATTGGCTAGTAACTAATTATTCCCAAAATTTTGAGCCCAAGAAAAATAAATTTTAAATTTTAAATTTTGTAAAAAATTTTAATTATTGTTTATATAAGGAGCTGTTAAAATTTTATTATTAAAATAATAATAATAATAATGATAATTCATAGCTTAGTACATTCTATATTAACTCTCTATAGATATTTTTAATTGCATCGATTTTCATTATTTTCACCGTCCCTTGCTCTCTTAATTGGTATAATCTCTTTCAAATTTTATTCTGAAATTTACACCTGTTCTTCCTATAGAATTTTAAAATGCCATTTTGAATCCGATGTTCAATAACTAAGTCTGCAGTAAATTGGAATTCTTCGATCAACTATTCCTCTAATTTTAGCATTCTCTCTCTTGAATCCCTTTAAATTCAATAGGAATTCAATCCTAAAGAAGAAAATCAAAAATTGTTTTCAAAAGAACTTGAAGTTCAAGAGAATTTATCTCGCAAAAATATAAAAATACGCATAGAGGATTGTGGGAGTTTTTGTAAAAATATTGGACTATTTGATTTATATAAAGTCATTTGAGTTACATTATATATATAATAAAGATTTTCTCTTGGTATCTGTCCAAATTTTAAGTTCACTATACAAAGCTACACCATTCAACTATAACTGCGAAAATTGGTACATTGACAATCGGGATAAAATCTAACTAACGTCGTATTTTTCAGTTCAATCGGATAATTGGTTCAAAACATATCGCATAAAAACCTCATTTTTAACTGTAAAATTATTTAAAAAAAAAAAAAAAAAACTAATTGATGCCGAAAATTAAGAAATAAATAAATTACACATTCATTTTTTTCCAGACATAAAAGAAGATATATTTATTTACACGAAAAAGAAAAGAATTAAGAGTTTTTTTCAGTTTTATTATTTACGTGTATAAGTAAATAAATTTATATATATATTATGTCGAAAGAAAATTGAACGTGCAAATATATATATATATATATATATATTTTTTTTTTTTTTTTTTTTTTTTTTTTTAACTTAAATTAATAGTTTATTTCTTGCTTTATTTGTTTAAATTCTCACAATGAGTTCAAACTGTTATAATTAGAATTTTATCGACACAGTACAGTCTGTAACAAAAGTGTCCGAACACTAGCAAAAATTCCTATGTAAAAAAAGTACGCTTAATACAGTTTTGCTAAGTAAATCCTTGTCAAATCCTGTTCTTAGACTGACTAAGAACAGGATTCGACAAGGATTTATTTAACAAAACAGCATTAAGGGCCTTATTCGCCAACTTCTTAACACTCGGATTAAACCATGGATCAGCAAATCCGAGAATTAAAGTAGCCGGTGAACAGCGAATTTGGTTGATCCGTAAAACAGAGGTTCACTTTCTGCTTGGCGAACTTCCGTAGCGAGAAACTGCCTATCCTTGTAAACATAACTTAACAATTCTATTATGACGCAGTATGGAGAGATTTGATTGGTTCATTTGTTTTTTATTGATTTGAGTGTATTTTACATTGCACTAGAGCTACATTATGGGTAATTAGGCTATGTTTAATTGGTTCATTTGTTTTGAGTATATTTTACGTTGCACTAGAGCTACATTACAGGAAATTAGGCGATATTTGATTGGTTCATTTGTTTTGAGTGTATTTTGCGTTGCACTAGAGCTACATTATGGGAAATTAGGCGATATTTGATTGGTTCATTTGTTTTTTATTGATTTGAGTGTATTTTACATTGCACTAGAGCTACATTATGGGTAATTAGGCTATATTTAATTGGTTCATTTGTTTTGTGTATATTTTACGTTGCACTAGAGCTACATTATGGGAAATTAGGCGATATTTGATTAGTTCATTTGTTTCGAGCGCATTTTACGTTGCACTAGAGCTACATTATGGGAAATTTTGGTGTTAACATGCGCGATAGTATTTGCCGCGGAGCCGAGTTACGTGCGTTTTCAGATTCATAGCTTTATACAGCCATGTTTCTTTGTTGGTTCATATACCTTAGGGTATGTCCCAATTCATCCTCCGTCGTTACAGTGGCCGGATCCGTGAACTTTTAAAACAGAGAAGCTTTAAATTGCTACAATTAACTAATTATGCATGTATTTTTTTTTTTTTCATTTTTAGTTAATAAGCACTAAAAATAAAATTTGAATATTAAATAGTTTACTTTCTATAATTTTTTAAAAAATTATAATAATGCGAATAAAGTAAACGTTGTCTGTAGAAAATGAGGATATTTGGTTGCCGTACTCATTGCCCACAACGTAGCACTAGTTCGACGTAAAACTCACTCACTCAATCACTTGTTGGTCAAGTTTATGAAAACTAGGGAATTTTCCCCTCCGCTGAAATGTAAGTGTTAATGAAAAATTCGAAACGATATGTGTCTGGAGAAATGAAAGCGTATCATTTGATAACTTGAAAATATGTTTTTTATTTTATTTGTATATTCTCATAATTTTTATACCGATGTGTTTCGATTCATTTGAATGCGGTTTTAGAATCCTCGAATGTTACGAATTAACTGAGCGCGAAGTGAAATATTTGATATGTGATTTACGTATTATGGAGTCTACAGAAATTTCAAAATGAAAAAAAAAAACCATAAATAAATAAATAAAATTCATGTTGCATATATTGTAAGTTTTCATGCTTTTTTAATTACTTTTAAAGTTATATTTTTATTCTGAATTTTCATTTATTTAATTACATTTATTGTGTTGTTGAAATTAATTTGCTCTTAAAACTTCGATGACAAAACGTGCATTTTGTTAAGTATTTGCTTATTTATTAAAACTAGTATCGCCCAGTGGTCGAAACTCGACCATTTTTTTTGCAAAGCGAGGCAAAGCAAAGTTATTGACTTGTCCTAAACGGAATGCAACTGTAACACAGCTGCGGCAATTGTTTGCCGATATTCACTCTAACTGAATCAGCAGAGTTTTACTTTTGAGCCCAAGAAAAATAAATTTTAAATTTTAAATTTTGTAAAAAATTTTAATTATTGTTTATATAAGGAGCTGTTAAAATTTTATTATTAAAATAATAATAATAATAATGATAATTCATAGCTTAGTACATTCTATATTAACTCTCTATAGATATTTTTAATTGCATCGATTTTCATTATTTTCACCGTCCCTTGCTCTCTTAATTGGTATAATCTCTTTCAAATTTTATTCTGAAATTTACACCTGTTCTTCCTATAGAATTTTAAAATGCCATTTTGAATCCGATGTTCAATAACTAAGTCTGCAGTAAATTGGAATTCTTCGATCAACTATTCCTCTAATTTTAGCATTCTCTCTCTTGAATCCCTTTAAATTCAATAGGAATTCAATCCTAAAGAAGAAAATCAAAAATTGTTTTCAAAAGAACTTGAAGTTCAAGAGAATTTATCTCGCAAAAATATAAAAATACGCATAGAGGATTGTGGGAGTTTTTGTAAAAATATTGGACTATTTGATTTATATAAAGTCATTTGAGTTACATTATATATATAATAAAGATTTTCTCTTGGTATCTGTCCAAATTTTAAGTTCACTATACAAAGCTACACCATTCAACTATAACTGCGAAAATTGGTACATTGACAATCGGGATAAAATCTAACTAACGTCGTATTTTTCAGTTCAATCGGATAATTGGTTCAAAACATATCGCATAAAAACCTCATTTTTAACTGTAAAATTATTTAAAAAAAAAAAAAAAAACTAATTGATGCCGAAAATTAAGAAATAAATAAATTACACATTCATTTTTTTCCAGACATAAAAGAAGATATATTTATTTACACGAAAAAGAAAAGAATTAAGAGTTTTTTTCAGTTTTATTATTTACGTGTATAAGTAAATAAATTTATATATATATTATGTCGAAATAAAATTGAACGTGCAAATATATATATATATATATATATATATATATATATATATTTTTTTTTTTTAACTTAAATTAATAGTTTATTTCTTGCTTTATTTGTTTAAATTCTCACAATGAGTTCAAACTGTTATAATTAGAATTTTATCGACACAGTACAGTCTGTAACAAAAGTGTCCGAACACTAGCAAAAATTCCTATGTAAAAAAAGTACGCTTAATACAGGGCCTGTTTTCGGACGTAACGCGGGTTAACGCGAGTTACGCAGAGCAAGCCCAGAAGCGTTCAGAGATGGTATCACGTGGTTTGGGTTACCCAAGCCCAGCGTTCAAAGACGGCATTTTTTTTCACTCGGGCTTAACTCACAAAACCCAGAGAATTTCTTTGGGTTTTCAGATCACGTGATGGGTTTTTCTAGCAAAACAAAACAAAACAGAGCGAATGCCGAGCGGAGCGAATTATGATTATGAAATTGATGGAATGTGTGTTAATTTATATGATAAAATAAATCTTTTATAGTGCTAAGCAAGATTATTTTTCGTAATTTACGTTTGCGAAACCTATCCAATATGTATATTTAAATCAGTATATAACTACGAAAATTCGACATCGGAATATAAATTTCTAGTATGACAATCATAATCTAAAGAAACTTATAATTAATTGATGGTAAAAATTTATATATTTTATCTTATAGAAAAAAATATTTCACTTTGTTTTTTTCTTGCAATTTTTGTCTCTTGAGAAGTTCTTTATAATGCAAAATTTTTCAGACAACTTATTTACGTTATTGAATATTATGTTATTATTGTCATATTAATTTTTAAAGTTACTTAGTGCATGGGTACTTTCTTTTATGTAAATGATTTCAATTCTGTTTATACAAAGAATAAAATAAGTTTGATACTGTATATGTTTATCCATTTCGTTTGATAATGAAATTATTTTTATTTCCTATTGAATTGCATACCATTTACATATGTATATATATTACATAGACTAACATAATAGTGTTAGATATAATTTATTAGGAAAATATATCTATAATAATATATTGAAAAGGATAAACCTATTTTCGAGGATTGTAAAAATTAAAAAATGAATCAAGTGAATTTGTCTGCAATATAGTGTAATTTAATTAAGCATTATGCTGTGGAGAAAGTTTTCTTATACTTAACAACAAGCGCTTTAGAATTTACCTACTGTTATGTATTTATTTTATTGGAAATACTTTTTACTTTAAATCCTTTTAGTATAATATTTTTACATTCCAATTTTTATTTTATTGTTAATATTTGTTATAGTTATCATGGTACAACAGTTATTACCTATGTACTATAGTATATACTGAATCCTTCAACTCAGGTGATGTTTACATTGTAGTGCATTTTAACAGCATTTAAACATTTATATCAGCAATAAATATTAATTAACAATGTTTTCTGATTTAATTATAGTCAATTAAATATTTGTTAGTTTTACTCAGTTGTTTATTTTTTGTTTTCACATTTATGTTTGGTTTTTCTTTCTTTTCTTTTTTGAGAGAGTATAATATTATACAGTGACTGTCATCATCATTATTATTTGAACTTAATCATTTGTCATCTAAATCATTTTTAATAAAAGTGTAAAGCTGTATGATTTACACTTATTATAAAATTTAAAAGTGATATTTCATATCTGCCATAAATAACATAACATACTATATCATTCACTTAGTAGAAACATCTCAATGTCACAGTTAATGTTTTAAATTTACGTAGAATACTACTAATAATAATATATGTTGTAGGTTTAATATAAAGTTGCTGTTGCATACTTTGCCCTTGATAGGTATATTAAATGACCTTTAATTTGTGTGTGTGTGTGAAAATATCAGGTACTTTTCCGTTTGCAAACGAAAAATCACCAATTATTAACATTAGAACATTTTTGTTTTCTAAGTAAAATATATTAACATTCTTTCTTCTACCTGAATTTTTGTTTTACAAAAATGATGAAAATTCGGGATTTGCCCACAACTGAAGAAGATGCAGTCTTTTTTTTTTTCAAAAGAAAGGTTTATTGGCAAAGAATGCAATATGTGATTTGAATATAAATAGCAATAATATAAATTGGCAATAATATTGAATTGGTGATTTTTCGTTGCCCCCCCCCCCCCCCCCATTACGGAAAAGTACCAGATATCAATAAGAATTAGTAAAATGATACATTGTTTATGTAGAATTTGTCAGGAAAGTTTCATTGATAATAAGTACATTATCTTCTTTCTTATTACTTTGAAGGATTTTTTGCTTTGGAGTTCATTATCTAAAAATAAAAGAGAAAGAAAGTGTCTATTTACAGGTTAACGAAATATGCTGGCTGATAAAAAGGAAAAGAGGAAAAAAATTAAGTGAATTTCTTTACAGTGTATGTGGTAATTTAAGACCATAGATACTGTGAAGTAGTTTTCTTGATATAATAGTTAGAAGAATGAAGAATACGTAAAGAAAAAAATTAATATACATAAGAATGTCTTGGTCAAGCTGAGAAAGGAAATTTCGACTGACATAGCCAAAATGCACAGAAAGCTTTCTAAAACAAGACTCTGTAAGTAACATTCTCATAGAATTATTTGTCTTTGTTTCTTGATACATAATTTTTTAAAGTTTTTCTTAAGAGCAGTTGATTTTATTATATACTAGCAGGTTTTGCCTGCTTCGCTGGTCACAAAATTTAAAGGAAACTCTTTTCTATATAGCTTTATAAAAATAAAATAAAATATTGAAATTGCTTAAAAGCTCGCTTCATGTCCTTGCTGCTTTCGGCAGCGATTTGGTCATCCACTGAAACTCGGGTGCCTGTCCCTATTACTTGCGACAATGGTTTACCAATGAGCTTCCATTTAGGTGCTTATTATATTATAGTTTCGAAATAGATAGTATCGAAAAAATTGGAGTATCCCTTTTATATTTGAATCCCAGTTACATGTGAACAACACTATACTTGGTGCACATAATATTTGCTTTTACGTTATTTCCTATGTTTATTTTGTTTATCCAATCAACCATAAAATGACTGCAGTTTCACGCCAAATATTACAATATGCTATGACCGGCTACGTCTGTCACATGAGACAATTTTTTGTGGTTATACATAATTCATGGTTTGTAAACCTGATTATAGTACAGCCTTGATATAGTTCTCTTTGGCGACTTTTGAATTTTTGTCACCATTTTTGACTTAATCCCTTGTAACAATATGCTATGAGCTCTATTTCTGCCGTATTTTAGACAACTAATCTTTTTATTTTTTATATTTATTTCCCATTGAACATATTTTTATTTATTTATTTAAATGTTAATTTGAATTAATCAAATATTTCTGTTCGACAGTGTGCAAGTGCAGTAACACACAAAGGCTCATACGTTTGTATGATAAATTAGTATAGTGATTATTATCTAAAAAAATAAATAAATAGGTAAACATTATCATGCTACACAAGTTTATTATGCCGATCCAATGGTGACTTTTGAATTTTTGTCGCCATATTAGCGATGGATTTTTTTTTTTTTTTTTTTTTTTATGGAAAGGGGAAGACTATTTTGTTAATAATTTTATCAGACACCTTTTTGTTTATACATAAGAATCCTTCATATTCTGCTTATATTTTTAATGGTTTTTACGTTTAAAATAGTGCTTGTTGAAATAAATTTCCTATGTTTAAAACTGCATTTTTTCTGTAAATTTTGAGTAAAAATAAATCATTTATGTTTTTATATTTTTGATGCGCTACTTAGATTAAAATGGCTGTTGCTGTATTTAACGTTTTGTCTAAAAACATGTGTACTTCAACAACAAAAAAAATCGTTTAGCAGGATCTGTTTATGAAACTGATAAAACAAAAATATGGTTCATAGAGTTTAAATAATTTATTTAAAAAATCTTTTAAAACCCAGATTCTTAATGTATTGTATCACATAAATCTGTCGAAGTTAGAATAAAATTTTATTTGGGGAAAAAAAAAAAAAAAAAAAAAACTTTTTTGTTTATTAACCAAAAAAATTGAGGAAATTTGAAATGCAAGTCGGTCTTGTGGGGTACAGGCTGTATATTATATTTTTGTGTTCTTGAGAGAAAATTTAAAAAAAAAATTGAATGCTGCAATTTTTAATCACATCTTCAAAAACATCTAACTTAATGTGAAGCAGAATTTTTTTTTTTTTAATTCCTCCTAACAGTTTCCATACAATCTTCTGCTGTTGCCACCTAAAATTCATACTTTAGTTAATTTTAAAAAATCTAACTGTCCGATCGATAAGCTGTTTAATCTATCGGATTCGCAAAAATTTTCCCTTTCATTTAGTACCTTATGTGTAACGATACAAGTGATATTTCTAATTTATTTTCTAATTTTCTTAATTTATATTCCTCGTTTTAAATAAATGTACGTTTTTTTTTTTTTTTTTTTTTTTTTTTTTTTTTTGTCGAAAAAAAAATGGCAACAATTAAATTATGGATGAAATTTAAATGGCTTATTTACTAGAAATTAGAAGGTTATTATTTTCATATTTTAATTAATTAAATGAAAACTAATAAAGAATTCGAAAATCGGGCTTCGAGGTGCATCGGGAGAGGTCATTACAAACCTCCATGCAAATGTGTGTAGCTCTGCGATCAGCTGTTTTCCTAAAAGGCTCTGGAAATACACAATGACACACACACAAACATCTTATTTTATTATATGTATAGATTAGTCACCTTCGGCAACCAGCTGGTTCACGATCTTTGAAAAATTTGAATTTCTGAAACTCCCATTTGGTATAACTCCCATATGAAATTTAACAGCTTATATCAGCTTAAAAGTCTGCAATATTTCATATTATGTATTATAAGCAATTTAATCATAATTAGAATTCTAGATATTGAATTATTAAAATCTCAAAGCACCCTCTGGCGATAGATTTGAAACATATACTCTTCAATTCTAACTTAAATAACTTTTAAAATGATATATTACTTATGAAATTATATTAATTTAGAGCTGAGATACAAAGGTAATATAAACATTTTTATAAAAAGATTTGTGTCTGATTTATCCATGGTTTTCTCCGAAACTTGCATAATTCTGGGCTATATAACATTAAAAACCTTTAGTACAAAATGTGAGCGGAAATCGGAATTCAAAACTCTGTAAAATATAAAAGAATAAAAAAGTTCTGAGTTTTCCGTAGCTTTCTCCAAAAATTTCATGCAAAATTTGAACGATTTATATCACTTTAGCAGTTACTTTGATATTCCGGGTAACGAAAAGGTTGACTCCCTGGCTAAACACGGCTTATTGTCGATATTCCAAAGATGGACGCAGTGGCGGATCCAGAATTTGACTTTTTTTTTTTGAGGAGGGGGGGGGGGGTTAAAATTTTTCAAAGTGTTATTCTAGACCAATAAAAATTTTGCAATTGCAATATTCAGTTGTGAATGTCAGTGTTTTTCTTTTGGGGAAGGGGCTTCAGCCCCCTAGCCCCCCCCCCCCTTAAATCCGCCACTGGATGGACGTTCTAATGTGACTGTTTAAAGAGTTACAGGAAATTTGAATTTTAAAAAAAAAAGTTGGTTTTAAAAATAAAATATTAATCCTTTCAGAACAACATGTTTGTATCATGAACTACATTAGCACTTTATCAATGTGTAGAAAATCTTTAAAGTGATAATGACATAAATTTTTGCCAGATGCATAATTTAACTTTTTGCAATTTTTTAACATTCACGTTTAATTAAATGTATTTATTTTCATGTCGAAAGAAAATGAACTCGTAAATTTTATTAGGCAACAATTAAATTATAGCTAATATTTTAATGACTATTTTTATTGCTATTAGGAGCTTATTATTTTCATATTTAATTAATTAAAAGAAAACTATTCGAAAATCTGACTTCGAAGTATTGTGTTGTCACCAGGTTCTGAGCTACTGTGGCGGCTTGTGCATCGAAAATAGGTGAAGAGAGACACTGTATTCATTTAAAGAATATAAATTTACATTTGAATAAGTATTTTTAATTAATTTTAGTTAACACCATGCTTAATAAAAATTATGCATTAAAAATACTTGAATATTACTTTTGAGTTCTTCACCAATTTTCAGTTCATGAGCCGCCACCTACAAGTTGTACCAGCATGAATCCAATTATCTCTGTTTTCTTAGGTACAAAGCCCATTTGTCAAAGTGTGTGATTCCAGTGCCATAAATAAGTTTATTTGACAGAGTACAGCGTTTTATCCTCTGCGCATTAAACAACATGTTAACTAATTTGGCGAGGTACTGCTTTATCATGTAAACACAAATTTTTACTTGTAAAGGTACAGATGTTAATTATGAAAATTTTGGCTTAAAATATTTTTTAGATTAAGGAAAACAAGAGCAAACAATATGTACATGATTCTATGAAAACTTTAGTAATTATTTTACTCATACATATTGTGTGTCAAGAAAAAAATCAAGAAAGAATTTGTAATTTATCTCAATATGACAATAAATTACATCAGATATTTAAAACAATGTATAAGACTTGCATATGTGCAGTTTTTAAAATAAATATTTCATTACCATGAGGAAATGAAGACTTTAAGGGTCGTATTCACCAAACTTCATTGATCGAGGATTAAACAATGGATCAGAAAATCCGAGAATCAAAGCTAACACTGGATTAAATTCCTACGGTATTCACCATCAGCCGATTGCGTGATCCATGGATTAACTGGGAGAGAAAGAAAAGCTTCGTTTTGATTGGCCAAAAACGAAGATAGATGTTCGGATTCACCGTTCGGCTTCAATTAACCAGGGATGAGGACTTTCAGACTTTTCTTAATTTTTTAAAAACAATTTTCAGGTTTTTGCTTCTAAATATTCTTATTTTTGTTCAATTTTCTTTCTTTTGACTGTTTCTAAATAATTTATTTTCATATATTTTCCAGTTTGGCTTATAGAAAGTATGATTTTGTGTATCTGTTTCTTCTTTTACTACTAAAATTAAATTATTTTTGAGTTTTGCTGATACTTTCAGACTTTTCTTCTATTTCCAACTCACATCTCTGATTAACTAATCAATCGGATTTGAAGATTAGAAAGGGTAAAAAGCAAATTGGCACGGCGAAAAACACGATTTGCTCTTGTTTACGCACGGATTAAGAATCAATTTTACTGTAGAACATTTTTTTAAAGAATAATCACGCAGACGCCAACTGTTTACGCTACGATTTAAAATTTTGATTGTTATGAATAAAAGAAAAAATTTCTCCGAACTACGCTCCCCCCCCCCCCAACACACACACAAGCAATGCCCCTGACTGTAGACCAATTACATACGCTATATCAAGCAGTCTTCAAAAATTAGTGATTTTTTTTAATTGAAAATATTTTTAAATAACTTTAATTAATTTTTCTTTATTTTAGTTAGCTCATTAGATTACTTAAAAATTTGGCTTGGAATAAGTTTTAAACTAAAACAATTAAATGAAGATAGCTTTTCCCTTGTTTCATTTATTTACCAGTTTTCAGTAGTTATTTCGGGTACATTTCTAAGTAGTAATTAATAAAAAGGTTAAAAAATATACAAGTTTATTAAATAATTTTATGAGAAATTGGGAAAAATATATAAATTAATGAAAACTTTATAAGCTAAAACCATAAATTATGAAACACGCAACAATTGTTTCCGTCGAAGTACAACCTTTCATCAGGCAGAAAAAAAAAAGCACGATAATTCGACACTATATTATTATTGCACACATTTGTAATTTAAGGTGCTACTTTACAAACTTCATTCATCAAAAAATAATTTGGTGCATTTTTCATACATTATAGTTATATCATCATATGAAAGATATTTGGTTAAAATTGAAAAGTTTAAAATTTCTGCTATGCTACCCATTAAAATAAATCAATTTGTGAATTAATCTTTAACGATTAAGCTCATGGAAATGAAGGAGAAGATATATATCTTTATTGATAGCAAAAATCGCTTAATCAGCAAAATTTTATTTGACATGACAGAACAGAGTATAATGTCGTCAGAAATAATATTAACTTAATTCAATTTTAATTAAGTAAAAACACAATGATAAATGTGTATCATTAAATAATTATAGCATATTTTTTAATCAAACTCTTGTTCAAAATCAGGTATTTAAAGACTGTGTTTCAAGATTAAAATATAAAAAAAAACATCAAAATGATTTTAAAAGCAATTTGCTGCTAATAAAACAAAATTTATATTTCTTTCATGTTCAATATTTACGAAGCTAAGCTGCGTAGTACGCATGTGTTACGAAAAGATCCGAGAATTATCTCTGTTAATTCTCCCATATTCGAGGATCAAAAAAGAAGTGTTAAAGTAGCCGGTGAACTGCGAATTTTCGTTGGAGAATACCGATTTTCGTATGATCGAGTGATTACCGCTGATGCGAGATTTAATCCGAGTGTTAAGAAGTTGGTGAATACGGCCCTAAGAGTAATTATATTGATAAATTAATAAGTTTCCTTCTCATTTTTTTTTTTTTTTTTTTGTCTTAAAAACTTTTTTAATAAATTAGTTCATGTACCATTTCACGTTCATTAAAAATACATGGTCAATAACTTTTTTTTAATGACCCTAGTAAAATTACATTTGGTGTATAACATCTGAAATATATATGTTAAATTAGTGATTATAGCAATTCTTTAATTCAGATTGAAGCGTTGAATACATAATGCGTTAGATTATTTAAGTAATCTAATGTATTGCTTGGTAAATTTCATTATTAACATGCTTAATATAATTTCAAAATAATCTAATCAAATGTTTACAAAAAATTTATAAAATCAAACTAAATGTTATCATTAGTTTCAAACTTAACACTGTACAATAAAACTAAAAATCTATGGACACAACTAGATTATTCCGTTTGTAAAACATGAGTGAAAAAATAAACATTCTGAAAATAATATCAGTTGTTTGTTCGGTTATACTTGTAAGAGATTACAAATATCGTTTCAGACATTTTGAGACGAAATTTCGAAATACTTTTTTCAGTTTTGCTGTGTAGAAGGTTTATTGAGGGAAATAAATAAAATTCTTTCTTTGTTTTCAGTTTTATTCATAGATATTTCACTGTCAGCATCATATCCGATCGTGCTGAATATGAGCAGCCATGTTTGTTTATATTTCATTCACCCATCCATCACCCAAGCCGTTCAGAGCCGTCCGGAACGAGCGCTCAACCCAATAACCCAACTATCCCCCGAGTGAAAAGTCTCTATCGCCCTCTTAGACTGACTAAGAACAGGATTCGACAAGGATTTATTTAACAAAACATTATTAAGGGCCTTATTCACCAACTTCTTAACACTCGGATTAAACCATGGATCAGCAAATCCGAGAATTAAAGTAGCCGGTGAACAGCGAATTTGGTTGATCCGTAAAACAGAGGTTCACTTTCTGCATGGCGAACTTCCGTAGCGAGAAACTGCCTATCCTTGTAAACATAACTTAACAATTCTATTATGACGCAGTATGGAGAGATTTGATTGGTTCATTTGTTTTTTATTGATTTGAGTGTATTTTACATTGCACTAGAGCTACATTATGGGTAATTAGGCTATGTTTAATTGGTTCATTTGTTTTGAGTATATTTTACGTTGCACTAGAGCTACATTACAGGAAATTAGGCGATATTTGATTGGTTCATTTGTTTTTTATTGATTTGAGTGTATTTTACATTGCACTAGAGCTACATTATGGGTAATTAGGCTATATTTAATTGGTTCATTTGTTTTGTGTATATTTTACGTTGCACTAGAGCTGCATTATGGGAAATTAGGCGATATTTGATTGGTTCATTTGTTTCGAGCGCATTTTACGTTGCACTAGAGCTACATTATGGGAAATTTTGGTGTTAACATGCGCGATAGTGATTGCCGCGGAGCCGAGTTACGTGCGTTTTCAGATTCATAGCTTTATACAGCCATGTTTCTTTGTTGGTTCATATACCTTAGGGTATGTCCCAATTCATCCTCCGTCGTTACAGTGGCCGGATCCGTGAACTTTTAAAACAGAGAAGCTTTAAATTGCTACAATTAACTAATTATGCATGTATTTTTTTTTTTTTTTTTTTTTTTTTTTCATTTTTAGTTAATAAGCACTAAAAATAAAATTTGAATATTAAATAGTTTACTTTCTATAATTTTTTAAAAAATTATAATAATGCGAATAAAGTAAACGTTGTCTGTAGAAAATGAGGATATTTGGTTGCCGTACTCATTGCCCACAACGTAGCACTAGTTCGACGTAAAACTCACTCACTCAATCACTTGTTGGTCAAGTTTATGAAAACTAGGGAATTTTCCCCTCCGCTGAAATGTAAGTGTTAATGAAAAATTCGAAACGATATGTGTCTGGAGAAATGAAAGCGTATCATTTGATAACTTGAAAATATGTTTTTTATTTTATTTGTATATTCTCATAATTTTTATACCGATGTGTTTCGATTCATTTGAATGCGGTTTTAGAATCCTCGAATGTTACGAATTAACTGAGCGCGAAGTGAAATATTTGATATGTGATTTACGTATTATGGAGTCAACAGAAATTTCAAAATGAAAAAAAAAAACCATAAATAAATAAATAAAATTCATGTTGCATATATTGTAAGTTTTCATGCTTTTTTAATTACTTTTAAAGTTATATTTTTATTCTGAATTTTCATTTATTTAATTACATTTATTGTGTTGTTGAAATTAATTTGCTCTTAAAACTTCGATGACAAAACGTGCATTTTGTTAAGTATTTGCTTATTTATTAAAACTAGTATCGCCCAGTGGTCGAAACTCGACCATTTTTTTTGCAAAGCGAGGCAAAGCAAAGTTATTGACTTGTCCTAAACGGAATGCAACTGTAACACAGCTGCGGCAATTGTTTGCCGATATTCACTCTAACTGAATCAGCAGAGTTTTACTTAATATAACTATTTGTCTCTGTAGATGTTAACCTTTCCTGAAATGAGAGAAAATCGCAACGTGAAAACGCCCCTTGTTGTGTGATACAGCTCAGAAGCTAATAGGTACCATGTCAAACCAAGGCCCAACCAAGTATCAAATTCTGTTAAATTAATTCGATTGGTTCATAAAGTACAGTGTTTGAATAAAAAAAAAATAATAAAAAAAAAAAAAGATATTTTTCAAAAATGGTCGAATTGAGTTCGGGAAATTTCAAAACGTGTAACTTTATCGAAAACCGAAAATCTAAAACTTTTCTGAATCTTATATTTTCTACTTATATATGCAGAAGAAAGAATAATAAATCCATTTAAAAAAAAAAAATAATAAATAAGTGGTCAATTTCACTTAATTAAAATGCAAGGAAATCTCAAAACGTGTAAATTCATCGAAAACCGGAAATCAAAAGTTTTTATGTATCTTCTACTTGCTTTTTCTACCCACAAAAGCTAGCAATAAAGACACTTTTTTTAAAACTAAGTAGCCAATTTCAGTTAATTAAAACGTAAAGAAAGCTCAAAACATGTAAATTCAGCAAAAAACGGAAATCGGAATTTTTTCCGTATCGTCTGCTTATACATGCAGCAGTTAGTAACAAATCCATTTTCCTTTTATTTAGTATATTAGTTGAATATTTATTGTTTAAATATCACCCTTTGAAATGAAATGTTTATGTTTACATTCGAAACTGGAAGTTTGCCATTTTTTTTTTTTCTGGAGTTTTGTGATTTTAAATTAAAATTTTATCAATTTTACAGAAAAAATAACTCGATTAACACAGAAAATCTTTTTCATGGCTCCATGGACAGACAGTGACGTCATCACTTCGCTTGCGTATGGTGATGCTACAATGCTACATTATACAAATTACTGTGTCTATGGTTTTATTTCAGCTTTATGAAATTGCCAGATTTAACAACTTTCTACTTTTAGGTATTTTTTTAATGCAAAGGAATACGTGTATAAAAGGGAAAAATGGGGGAAAATGCATAAAAAATAAACGTATTTTTAAATACCTTCTTGACATCGTAAGAAAATAATATTTGTATTCGCACCTTCCGGCTAACTATACCTTTCGAATGATACCATTTTCAACCCTCTACTCCCATAATTAATATGTTAAAAAGGGACAACAAATTTTATGCTTGCCTATTAATATATAGATATTGTAGTTAAAAAGTTAATTAACCATCGCCATTTTAGGAAATTTCTTCGATAATTTTATTTAATTACGTTAAATAGTCGTCTGCATTAATATTTCTTTCGTTTCGAACGTAAACAAACGTTTTGTAAGGTTGCCATAAGATAAATTCATTTCCTTGGTTCGTTGGCGCACGGATAATATCGCCAAAATGTAAACAAACACCAGTGAACCTCTGTTCTACAGATCTGCCGCGGATTTTTGTTGGAGTAAACCGATTTTTGTATGATCGAGCGATTACCACTGATCCGAGGTTTAATCCGAGTGTTAAGAAGTTGGTGAATAAGGCCCTTAGTGTACTTTTTTAAGTAGGAATTTTTGCTAGTGTTCGGACACTTTTGTTACCGACTGTACGTAGAGTGATTCGTTTTACTGCTTTTGTTATATTCCATTATATTTTTCTCCCAATTTTAACGTTTAAATAATTTTGATATTAAAACTCAACGGTCATATATATAACTAACATTCAGTCGCAACATCATAAAGTTGCTACTGGAGATTTTAATTTTAATTTAGTTTAATTTTAATTCCATCTCATACGTTCTTTACTTTGTTACTTTCCGAACACTATAGTGAGGAAAGTATTGTAATCATGTCAAAAATCCGAATTGGAGATTTTGATGTTTCTATACGTTTCGAGGTCCGCTGAGTCCGTTTCCACTATTTTTGAGATGATGTATGTATGTGTGTGCGTATGTGTGTGTGTGTGTATGTGTGTATGTCTGTGAGTGAACACGCTAGCGTCTAAACGCATTGTTCGAATAAGTTGAAAGTTGGTACGTATATTGTAAGTCACCATAGTACGAACCCTATAGATTTTGGTGAATCTAGCACTTATAGTTTTTTTACAGGGACACAAAGAAAAATTCTTTATCATTATGGCCTATGAGACCAAAATCTTAAAAGTGCGATAGCATCTAAACGCCTTATTCAATTGAGCAAAAACTTTATACACATATTATAGGTCACAGATACTCAATCTGTATAGATTTTGGTGAATCTAGCACTTATAGTTATTTTACGGGGGCACAAAAAAAAATTCTTTATCATTATGGCCTATGGGGCCAAATTTTTAAAAGTGTGATAGCGTCTAAACGCCTTATTAATCTGAGCAAAAAATTTGTACACATATTATAGGTCACAGTTGCACCAACTGTATAGATTTTGGTGAATCTAGCACTTGCAGTTTTTTTACAGGGACACAAAGAAAAATTCTTTATCATTATGGCCTATGATACCAAATTTTTAAAAGTGCGATAGCATCTAAACGCCTTATTCAATTGAGCTGAAAATTTGTATGAATATTATAAATCACTGTTGCACTAACTATAAGCATTTTGGTGAATCTAGCATTTATAGATTTTTACAGGGACACAACGAAAATTTCTTTATCATTATGATTTAAGGACTTAAAGTTCAGTAGCGTTAAATAAAACCTCGTGTGATATATGGAGAAAAATACTCAAACACTCTATTATGGCTTTCTCTCTTTTGTTTGTTTAGCAACTCCTCTTTCTTTATTTTATCTACAAAACTGTTAGTTACTCAATGTTCGGAAAGTCGAGTGGAGTCACTCCAGATTTTTTTTTCTTTAATTCGAAAAATTTATAAGCACTACTTCCCGCCAAGCAATGCCGGGTAGACCTGTTAAATATTTATAAAGATGGTTGGTCGGATGGGTTTTATGTCGCACTGGTGCTACACAATAGGCAATTGGTGACGGTCTGAGACTAACCTCTAGAGGTGGTCCGGAGACATGCCCTCACAATTTTGATCCTCCACGGAAGGGATCACTCTCCCCCTTCGATGACCCCCAGAGGTATAATGCATGATGGAAACATGGAGGACATTGCAGCCACGACAGATTTTACGTGAACCAGTCACCATTAGTCTACACGACGGTCTTTGGCCGGCTTGAATCAACACCTCCTGTAATAATGCTTCCGAGCTGAGCTCTACGTCATGGAAGATCGGCTGATTTTATCCAATCAACACTTCCTATGATACATGTTGGATCGTGGGGATTGGATGCAATCGGCCGTTCTTCCGTGACGTAGAGCTCAGCTCGGAGGCATTATTATAGGTGGTGTTACTTGAATACCGAACCCGCAATCTACGAATTACGAGCCCGGCGGTCTACTGACTGGGCTACAGTGGCCCATTATTTGTAAAGAAATCAGTTTTGTGAAAGTTTCTATATTGAATAATTATTTGTTTACAAGAGGTATGAGAACTTAGATATTCGGGCAAATTTTGGACCTCAGTTATTTGACGTTTTTACATCTTTTGAGATTTGAAGAATTCGAAAAATTACAAATCGACGGGGTGTCCGTCGATAAGTTAATGAGTTTGTTAGTTAGTTTGTTAACTTGCATAGACTTATCTAAAGAACGAATGATCATAAAGTAGTTGGACCAATTTTTCAGTTATCGCTTTTGATATTGTCAAGAATACTATTGGTTTGGAACATTCTAGTTTAAAACTTCGTAAGTTATTCCAAATTTACGATTTCCTTAATACGAGAGAGTGGAGGAAAATTTCACTTAAACGTGCATTATGACGATTATTTTCATCGTAAATATCTTGGATCAGTTTTAAAATATCATTTATGATATTGCTATTATACATTATTGGTATCAACATTCAACTTTATGAGTTTCATAAATTATTTGAAATTAAAGATTTTCGTAAAATGGTACATTAAAGCCTTATTTTATATAAATTTGAATTATGGGTTTATAGCATTGGAAATATACGTAATTACATAAATAAAAAAAAAAAAAAAAAAAAAAAAAAAAAAAAAAGGAAAGACACTTTAATAAAACTGTTCAGCAAATTAAGAGAAGTTAAATCCATTGAATCAGAATAAGGTAAGCCTAATAGTTGGGGCATTTTAGTTTAAGATTGTGCTAAGTTTTCGGTCGCGTTCATTTCTCCTAACTTAAGCGTAGTATTTAAAACAGTAAAAAATTATGCAATATATATATATATATATATATATATTATATGTTGTCTCTTAATTGGAACTAAAAATGAATCGTAAAAGTTTCTGTGCTAGCTTTTATACTGTGATACAATCAGTTTTATTTTTGTGGAGTTGGTAATATCATGTATCTATTAAACGCTAATGTTTTTAATGATAACTTAAATTTATATATATATATATATATACAGTCGGTAACAAAAGTCTCCGAACACTAGCAAAAATTCTTATATAAAAAAGTACACTTAATACAGTTTTGTTAAATAAAACCTTGTCGGATCCTGTTCTTAGTCAGTCTAAAAACAGGATTCGACAAAAAATTGGTTAAAAATAAAATTGCTACGCTACAAAAAACAGACATTTTAATCACAAACACAACGTAGAAGTTCTGTTTAAAGAACAAGCACTGATAAATTTATTACGAGTTGTACCTCGTAGAAAATAGTTGTTCAAGCTGTGTTATTCAGTATTTGTTAAATTCAAGCAAAAATATCTAAAATATTCAAAATATTCTATGAGTGTTTAGGAAATTACTATGAGTTCTTTTTTCAATCTTTCCAAATATGTACTTATCAGCTATTGAATGCATAGCTAAGCCTAAGATGCAGCTGGTAATTACATTATTGTATAATCTAAGTGCAGTTTACACTCGAGTTTCTAAAAAATTTCTATGGTAAAACAATCTTCTTCAACAATTTCATCCAATTTTCATCCATAAAATGCGAAAGAACTATAATGCTCTGAAAGTAAGTTTTTGGTGAAGAAGTCTCTGCTGAAGTCAGCGAGGGCCCGAAACGACGTTTTTAAGCAATTTCAAAGTATTTTGTTTTTAGTTTTAACTTGTAGAACGGTATAAAAAATATTGATTTTTTTTTTAAATTTAAATATAGTGACCAGCAAAGTGGCAAAGCCTGCTAGTTAGAAAATAAGTTCACTGGCCAAATTTGGTTCCATTTGGAGTATTATATCGGAAGTTATCGTGATTTTAAATTTTCAAGTTGTAGCCTGATTTCACGTGGCACCGCTTAATTTAAGATAGCCACCAATTTGTGCACGGATAACAGCCCGTATTCTTGAGGACATTGATTCTTCAAGCTTCTGGAGTGCAATGAGGTCTAGACAATACCATGCATTGACTACACACACTTTAGGATCCTGTAAATTTAATTGAAGAGAAGTTTGTTGTCGGATATGCTGTGGCGTTTTGGAATTTCGGGCGAGGGTTCTGGTAGCGAAGAAGAAAATCCCGTCACAGCAGAGGTTGATAAGAAAATTAATTTAATTAAAATTTAAAAAAGATATTCTATGTACAACCGTTAGTTTCAATATTGATGTTGGAAAACAATACTTGCACCGTTCCAGGTACAGAACAGATATAGTCCAGTCCTATTATAATTTACAGTAAAAAGTCTTTTGCTAGCTGACCTGCACACTTTCGCCGGTGACAGAAAATGAGTTGACCTGTGTTCTCTGCTCCTAGAGGAACACAAAAAAAAATCACTAAGTCTCGTTACCTCTCCTGGTAAACGGGACAAGAGAAGACCCTCCGACCTTCACTGGCCGAAGACAAGATACGAATCCCCGACTCTCTGCTTCCAGCTCTGTTCCTGGGAAAACTCGTCCTCTCGATGGCAACCCGCGCTCCCCTCTCATTCGCGGAGCGGGCGGGCGCCTTTCCGTCGGGCCGAAGAAATTTCTCGGAAACTCCAATGTTCTCACGACCATCAGGGCGTACCATCAGGGCAGCTTCTTTGTACTTTAGTGTCACAGTTCGAGACAGTCTGGAGCCAAACTATTGTAAGTATCAGCACACCTGCTCTGTGTAGAGATTAAGGTCTGGCCAACTTTAATTAATTGGAAGGGGGGCTGTATGCCACAACTTCCCCCCCCCTTAAGATGGTTTTCTGGGGTTGAAACTCCAGAAAATCTCTGCAATCAAATTAGGTTAGGGTGCATCAAAGCAATTCTAGAGAGGCTAATCTTCCTGACTAAACAATACTTAAATTTACACTAAAGTTACAAGTTTCAAATTACAAATTAATTAACATGATAAAACAATACTAATAATAATTAACTATATACAAAATTTCTTACAGATAACTTTTAATCCACCCGACTCAAACAGTCCACATGAGGAATGTCTTTTCCTGGTCTGTGTCGGATTTCATAGTTAAAGGGCTGCAAGGTTAACGCCCACCGCATTAATCTGAGATTGTTTCCCGCATTTCTCTTTAACCATATTAATGGGTTGTGATCAGTTTCTATGGTAAATTTTTGACCATCCAGGTAATGTTTTAACTTTTTCACTGCGAAAATGATCCCAGCACATTCCTTTTCGGTTGTGCTATAGTTTTTCTCTGCCTTAGTAAATTTTCGACTTAAGTACAGAATTGGATGTTCTTCATCTCCTTGCCTTTGAGCCATGATAATACCTATCCCCTTATCTGAGGCGTCACTTTGAATAATAAACTCCTTAGTATAATCAGGAGCGTACAGTACTGGGTCACGGGTGAGTTTATCTTTTAACTCCCTAAAAGCCTTCTCCATTTCGGGACTCCAGTCTACTTTTTCCTTTTTCGTTTTCCCTTTTAAAGCTCGGGTCAGCGGTTCTACTATAATTGCATAGTTTTTTATGTATCGGGAGTAATACCCGCACATCCCTAAAAACCTTCTAATTTCCGTTTTTGATTTTGGAGCTGGGAAATCAGTAATGACCTTAATTTTAATCTCGGACGGTTTCCTACGTCCTTTCCCTACAACATGCCCTAAATATTTGACCGTCTCCTGGGCAAATTTACACTTGGCTAATTTAATGGTTAATTTTGCCTTGGTTACCCGCTTTAGAACTATATCTAAATGTTCTAAATGCTCTTCCCATGAATTAGAAAAGATAGCCATATCGTCAAGGTAAGGCAAACAAAAACTTTCTAGTCCCTTTAATAGAATACTCATGAATTTTGAAAACCTATACGGGGCGGAGACAAGTCCAAATGGCATTACCAAAGGTTGATATGAACCGAAACTAGTTACAAATGTCGCTAAACGTTGTGCGTTAGGGGTTAAAGGTATTTGCCAATAGCCTTTAGTTAAGTCAATCACGGTAATAAATTTTGATGCTGCCACTTGCTCTACCCTCTCTTCTATGTTAGGCAAAGGGAAAAATTCGGCACGAGTTATCTCATTTAACTGGCGATAATCAACGCACGGGCGGGGTTCTCTGCCAAGGGCCTCTACTAATATCATAGGTGAGGTATAATCTGACTCCCCTTCCTTAATTATGCCCAATTCTAACATACGCTGGATTTCGGATTTCAGGATGTCGGTTTGTCGAGGTGACGTCCTATATGGCTTCATTCTAACGGGTTTATCACTAGTCAATTCAATATCATGCTCAATTAAATTCGTTCGGCCTGGAATATTGGAAAACACTTTCTTGTGTTTAATTAGTAATGCTCCTAATTGCTCCTGTTGGGCTTTTGTGCAACGACTTCCTAAATTACTGTCCCTAATTACCATATTGAGGTCAAATTCTTCCGGGTCAGTTATAGGATAAGGTATTTCTAAGTCTGCCTCCGTCGTTTTATTATCCCGATTTTCCTCTATTAATACATTTACGATTTCTGCTCTCTGCACGTAAGGTTTTAGTAAATTGACATGATAAATTTGCGACTTTTCGCGCCTGTCCGGTACATTTACAATATAATTAGTCTCTGACATTTGACTCTCAATAGTGCCTGGCCCTATCCATGATACGGATAATTTATTGGGTTTACTTGTGGCTAAAACCAGCACTTTGTCCCCGGGATTAAATTTTCGATTTACCGCATTTCTGTCATACCAGATTTTGCGTTTGTCCCTTTTTTCCTCCATCTGCTCCCCTGCGAGCTCTTGACATCTTTGGAGTCTGTTTATCAATTCGAAAACATACTCCGTCACTGGGTTTTGCTCCTCTTCCTGCTCTGTCCATTTCTCAAATAGCAGGGTTTCCGGGGTTCGCAGATTTCTCCCATGAACCAACTCGGCTGGGCTGAATCCCGTTGATTCATGTGTTACCGTCCGCAAAGCTAACAAAGCATAGGGTAAACTCCTCTCCCAACTTTCTCCACTTTCTAAACAGATTACCTTCAGTAACCGTTTAACTGAACGATGCCAACGCTCAATGCAATTTGTCTGTGGGTGGTGCACACTACTGTGAGTTATCTTAATTCCAAATTTTTCTAAGAAAGTTGAGGTTAAGTTACTCATAAAACAAGCCCCTAAGTCTGTTTGGATTACTTTCGGAAATCCCATTCTACTAAATACTATCATTAACGCGTCGATCACTGTTTCCGACCTTGAATCGGGTATCGGGATAGCTTCTGGATACCTCGATGCTAAACACATAGCCGTGAGCATATATTTATTTTGATTTTCCGAAGGTGGGAGTGGTCCCACAATATCACAGTTTATATGCGTAAAAATTGCAGTAATAATGGGAACAAGTTTAAGAGGGGCTTTTTTTTGCTCTCCTGCCTTCCCAATTTTCTGACAAGGATCACACGATTTTACATAGGCTTCAGCCTCTTTAATGATATTTGGCCAGAAAAAATATCGCAGCAATTTATCCTTAGTTTTAGTCATGGCCACATGACCGGATATTAAACTGTGACAAAGATTCAAAATTTCATTCCTATATTTCCGCGGAATAATTAGCTGACGCCTTTTTTCTCCTCTGTGATCTGTAGCAATTCTGTACAGCAAACCTTGATCTATTGTTAAATTCGATTTCTCCTCTTTCGCGCGCGCCCACAACTCTGTCAAGCTTTCATCTTTTTCCTGCTCTTGGCGAAACTCGTTTTTCCCAACGTGCGCCAGAGCGGTGATCCTATCCTCCTCTAACTCGGGGAGGAAAATTGATTCTTCCGTACCCTGATTTTCCGTAGGCTCGCTCTCTGCCTCTCCCTGATCATTCCCAGCGCTTTCACTCGCCAGACTGGTTTTTGGCGCAGTTTCGTTTTTACGCCTTTTCGCCCGCGTTTCGACTGCATGGATTAATTCGGGTTTTTGTTTTTTTCTCTCGATTAATTTCTGCGTCTCATTTCCCAGTAAATAATAATCCATGAGAACTTCCTTATCCGCTACCGCGGCTTTCGTATTAATTAACCCTATTCCCTCAATTTCTAATTCAATATTGGCTATGGGTAGACATCTCACTTCGTTGGCTAAAGCTGCTTTAACCCACACAGTTTCCCCGTTTAATTGCTCATTAGAAATTATTTTATGAGGGGCAATATCGAGGCACGTCCCAGAATCACGTAAAATGGTAAACTTTTCCCCATTTATCTTGGCTTCACTTAAATAAGGTTCAAAAGCCGGGTTTAAATTCTCAGCGTCTCCTACGTGATTTACTTTTTCAGCCTTCTCTTGTCTGCTTTTCCAGACTGGGCAATTTGGCTTAATGTGATCGGGGGAAGAGCACACATAGCAAACAATAGGTTTTCGGGCCTCAAATAATTTAGATCTTTCCGTCAGATCAGACTTATCCCTCCAATTTTTTTGTTCTGGGGCCTTTTTCTCAACCCTATTTTTATCAAAGTTGCGAGGTTTATCTAATTTCTTTTCTAGTGGTGGTTTCGGGGTCCAACTTTTCTTATTATTTCTGCGAACTGACTCGTATGCGTCAAACTTCTTAGCTAACTCTCGCGGTTCATTGAGAGAGCTCCACGAATCTATGAAATGATCTTTCATTTCGAAATTAGCCCGTTTCTTTAACTGGTCGGCCACCATTAATTTCTTTAGATCCTCAAAATTTGTCACTTCTACTCCCTCTAACCACCCATTTAAATATGTATCTAAATCATAAGCTAGATCATGCCAAAGAGTTCCCGGTTGTTTTTGGTGTTGCATAAATTTAATTCTAAAATTTTCTGGACTTAATTTAAATCGATCTAATAGCATTTTTTTGACTTTCTCAAAATCGTCACTAATTTCTTGGGGTTCTTTTAAAATTAATTCCGCGATTTCTACGGGCAATAAAGCTAATAAATTAGTCACTAGATCCTCGTCATCTATTTCTAAGTTCCTAGCTTGTCTTTGGAATAACGCAAGAAATAATGCCATGTCCGATTTCTCCGGTTCAAATTTTTGCATAACCGATTTTAGTGATTGTCGGCTGGAGCGTTCGCTACGAGTCGAAGCTAGACTTACTGTTTCTGAATTTTGGGCTATTTTAAGTTTTTCTAACTCTAATTCATGTTTCCTTTCCGCTTCTCTTTCAGCGATTTTTTTCTCTTCAGCCTCCCTTTCCGCAATCTTTTCCGCCTTCCTTTTCTCTTCCGCCTTTCTTTCTAAGATATCCTCCCGTATTAACTTAATTTGAGCTAGGGCTAGGTCTTTATCGTAATCTGGAGACTTTTGAATTTTCCCTATGATATCACTTATCCTATCCGAAGTTTCAACAATCACTCCGAATTCGACTGCGAGCTCTTGCAGTTCCGCTTTCCTATACTGCCCTAAATCTGACATGTTTACCTAATTCTAAATTCACAATTTAATCTTACACAATTCCCAAAAAAAAATTTCTACATAATACCTAACACTTTTACACAATTCCTAACAATTTTACACAATTCTTACAATTTTACCCAATTCCAAAAAATACATATACAAAATTACACTAATAAAACCTATAATTCAATTTTGCAAATTTTTGGGGTGTATAAAATTCCAATACAACACGATTCCAATAACTAAAACTTAATATTCAATTCTACACATTAAATTTGAAATATTTGAAATCACAACACTTTCCAGGAAAGAAACCTCTTTCCGTAACTTATTTGATTCACTTTTAATTTTCATAAATTACACAAAACAATATGAAATTACTGTGTTATCTTTCTCAAGATATTTTAACACACTTTTTGTTTTCTCAAATAATATCTGTTTTCAAATATAATCTTTCTCATTTAAAACAAGATAATCAAATATGTGCAAATCAATTAATATTTTTCCAAACTAAACAAATATGAGTTATATTTAAATTAAATTTACCTATAATTTAAATTCCTCCCTGTTTTTACTTAGAGTTTCTAATATTTGTGATATGCCACATTTTTAATTTTTCCAAAAACAATGTTAATTTAAGGTTTACTCTCCCTTAATAAATTTCTAACTAACTTTTAACTTTATACATTTATCATCTAATACCTTAAATAACAAAAAATTTTACAGCCTCACTAGAAAAGTTTGACTCACCCCTGTTTTGTTGTCGTTTGCTCGAGTTCCGTCCTTCCTTCTGGCACTTATGATGGCTCTCGGATCGGCACTCCGTATGGAATTCGGGATGGGTTCCGGCTGAGGGCTCTCCTCTCTGTCTTAGAGATTCTCGTCGATGCGACGTAGATGTATCCTCCGTTGATTTGATGATTCGACGTACTCCGCTGCGTTTATCCTTCCCTTGAGTCTATCACTTTTCTATCGTCCGTAGTCCGTACTTCTTCAGGCAGTGTAGTATTCTCCAACAATCATCCCTCTAGCGCTGCCACCAAGTTAGTATAGCTGTGGCGTTTTGGAATTTCGGGCGAGGGTTCTGGTAGCGAAGAAGAAAATCCCGTCACAGCAGAGGTTGATAAGAAAATTAATTTAATTAAAATTTAAAAAAGATATTCTATGTACAACCGTTAGTTTCAATATTGATGTTGGAAAACAATACTTGCACCGTTCCAGGTACAGAACAGATATAGTCCAGTCCTATTATAATTTACAGTAAAAAGTCTTTTGCTAGCTGACCTGCACACTTTCGCCGGTGACAGAAAATGAGTTGACCTGTGTTCTCTGCTCCTAGAGGAACACAAAAAAAAATCACTAAGTCTCGTTACCTCTCCTGGTAAACGGGACAAGAGAAGACCCTCCGACCTTCACTGGCCGAAGACAAGATACGAATCCCCGACTCTCTGCTTCCAGCTCTGTTCCTGGGAAAACTCGTCCTCTCGATGGCAACCCGCGCTCCCCTCTCATTCGCGGAGCGGGCGGGCGCCTTTCCGTCGGGCCGAAGAAATTCCTCGGAAACTCCAATGTTCTCACGACCATCAGGGCGTACCATCAGGGCAGCTTCTTTGTACTTTAGTGTCACAGTTCGAGACAGTCTGGAGCCAAACTATTGTAAGTATCAGCACACCTGCTCTGTGTAGAGATTAAGGTCTGGCCAACTTTAATTAATTGGAAGGGGGGCTGTATGCCACAATGCCTTTCCAACATGTCCCAAACCTTTTTTTCGAATTACGACACCTGCTTTGTAGCAACGAGGAAGGCTACTGGAGGTCAGATAGGTGTTCACTAAACCAATTTCAAACGATTCTGGCACGACGTATAATTACATTACGGTCCATGAAGTGTCCGTTATCTTCGGAGTAAAAATGTAACATTGCTGGATGCACTCGATCAGCTAATATGTCAAGATATTGCATGACTTTTTGTTTTCCTTCAAGTAACACCCGGAGACCTCTTCTATACTAGCAGAACATACCCCAAACCATGGTCACAGGTTTTGCATACTTACGCCGATTACAAGCATCTGTAGAAACACACAGGTTTCTAAATCACTGGCCAGTGTGTATATATATATATATCTAAAATTCAAGCAAATCCGGTATTAAATGCGCTTTTTATAATGTGGATTTGAAATATTCAAGTGGCCGCCATTTGAAAACAAAATGGCTGACCAACTTGGTTAACGAATTCATCCAAGCTATTTGTAACATAAGATCGTTGTCCAAATCTGGTTCGATTTGGAGTTTTTTTTTTCGGGAGTTATCATGATGACAAAATTTTCGTTATATATACATAGAGATAGATAAACGAAGTGATTGCAATAGGTCGATTTCTGAAGAAATCTACCTAAATATCGATAACTTTATTTGAAACTAGCAGGCTTCGCATGCTTCACTGGTCGTTATATTGAAATGAATTCTCAAAATACTATATCTTTAATAATAATTAAAAAATCTAAAAAAAAAAAATCATTGAAATCAGCCAAAATTTAAGTTAAAGCTCCCGCTACCATTGGTATGGGTATTCCCGCTTGTCACACGTCGAGTCTGGAGCCTCACTTCCTTCGACAATGCCTTACCTGTTTTTTACTTCTTCTCTCGCGGGTTATTGAAAGTATTGGAAAATCGCATCAAAGTGCATATTGTCTTCACTTACTTAACACCCACACACCAAAATTCGCCATTCTAAGGTAATTTGTAGCAGGTATAAGCATGAAAATAGGTTTTATTGCCCCACTCACCCCAAAGGGGCGGGGATAAATTTTCACAAAATCCCTTTATAGGGCATGTTGCATACACATATCGAACCGACACATAAAAAAAACGAGATCCTGAGATTATTTAAAGCAGAGTTATGTTTTAAAACGTGTATTTTGTTACTTATCCTCTCTCAAAGGAAGGAAGGGTGAGAGAATATCGCAAAATCACTTTATACTATGAGATAGATACATATAACCAACCCACACATCAAAAATCTTTATCTTAAGATAATTTAGTGTGGGGTTACGCACGTATACATGTTTTTTCTTCCTACCCCCACGGGGGTGGTAGAGTGGAATTTCACAAAATCCCTTTGTAGTGTATATTGAGTACGCATAAGCAGCATATACATAGAAAATTGCCGTTCAAAGGTAATATAGTACAGAGTTACGCATGGAAAAATGTTTTTTGCCTCCCCCCAAACCACAAGGGGGGGAAGGACAGAATTTCAAAAAATTCCTTTCAGGCGTGTGTGTTGAGTACGCATAACTAATCAACATATCAAAAAATCGCTTTTTTTTCAGATATTTCGGAGAAGAGTTACTCTTAAAAACGTGTTTTTGCCCCCCTCTCCCCTCGCTCTGAAAGGGAAGGGAAAATTTCACAAAATCCCTTTATAGTTTGTGTTGGGAACGCGTAACCAACCCACACATAAAAAATCGCCTTTTTAAGATAGTTTGGAGCAGAGTTATGCATGGAAACATGTTTTTTGTCCAACCCTTAGAGGGATAAGGCGGAATTTCATAAAATCCCTATGTAGTGTGTGTCTTGAGTACGCATAACCAATCTACATATCAAAAAATCGCTTAATTTCGAGCAGAGTTACTGTTAAAAGCGTGCTTTTGCCACACACATCCTCCCTTAAAGGGGAGAGGGGAAATTTCGTAAAATCCCTTTATAGTGCGTGTTGGGAACACATAACCAACCCATGTATTAAAATTAATATTACTGAGATAATTTGAAGAAAAATTATGCTTGGAAACGAATTTATGACCCCCCCCCCAAGGGGGAAGGGGGGATTTTCTCAAAATACTTTTACAGTGGGTGTTGGATGTACGTAAATAAACCCCACACTAGAATTTGTGATCTCTCCTATAGATTTCCCCGGATATATTTAGAACTAAAAGTGACGCTCGAATTTGTCCCCTCATAAATCCCCCCCCCCCAGCCAAGATCGAAAATCGCAAAAAACAAAAATGAGTTTTTGGAAACATCCACGCGATGACACTTGGCAGTTCTTTATGTGTTGTGCTGTTATTAGTAGAATTTTACTCGAAAATCCGAATTTTGTTAAATTTGCCTCCGAAAATCGTTTTTACCCCCCTCCCCCCCCGCCCCCTTTAAACTCCAAAATTCCAAAATCGCAGAAATTGATTTTTTTGTACTCAAGTCTATTCTCCCCATCTACAATTTCTTCACTGTGAAGTTATTCGGAGGCGAGTTATGCTTATAAGAGTGTTTTTGCTCTCCCCCCCCCCCAGGGAGGAACGGGGATGTTTCGCAAAATCCCGTCTTAGTGGGGATCAAGGTCCTAAAACCAACCTGCTTACCAAAATTTGTGACTGTATCTCCCATAGAATCGCCACGGCTGTGTTGAGTCAGTGAATCAGTGAGTTTACTCTCTTATATATGTTATCGCAGTTCGATGGATCAGCCATTAGTTTTAAAGATATTGACGAGCTCTTTGGAAAAATACACATAATGAAAATGATCCTCCCTAGGGGAGGGGGAGGGGGAGCAATATTCCTACATATACAAAAAAAAAAAAAAAAAAAAAACAGTTGACTATCACTATTATATATATTTTTTTCTAATTTCATATTAATTATTAAAAAATAATTCTCTTGATGTACATTTATACGAAATTTTGTCCTATAGCGGTATGTTAAAAATTTAGAAAAAGAAGGACGACGTCACCTGTTGGACAATTTTCAACAAAAGTTGATAGGTACTAATTTATGTCAAGAGGCAACTATACTTCAAATTTTAGGCACCTCTGCGCAGGTGCGATAGTTCTTGAAATAGAGTTGCCACAAAAAATTGTCTCATTCACACACAGAGACAGACATTTTCTAAAAATTGTCAAATCGTGTTCTAGATCTCTCAAAACGTGTAAATCCATCGAAAACCCGAGGTCGAATATGCTTTGCGAATCCAATACTTTCTGCTATTGAAGAAAGTAATAATTATAGTATGATAAATTTCCATGCATAGGAATTATTTTACATATTAGTTCTTGTAGGAGCATATGGTTTCTAAAGCAGTAAAATACCTTTTAAACTTTAATCATTTATTTTTCTTTATCTATCTGTTTTTTCTATTTATTTATTTGTTTATTTATATTTATTGCAGTGCAATGCCAATTAATGCAGTTATTTAAGTTTCGCAACGATAGCCAAAAGATTACATAAATTTTAAAGATGATTCAATTTTAATTGACCGGGGATGTTTTGCTGGGGGAAAAAAAAATAGTTGCAAAATTACCAGAGTATTTAAAATTTCATTGTTGGTGAAACATGTGAGATTTCATATCAGAAATATTTTTGAAAAGAAATATTACACTGTTAGTAGTTTTCCTGAGAAAGCAATTAGATGCAATTTTAGATTTTAAGTTCTCTACAACCTATCCCACAATGTAAATGTTGAATTTGACTATGTACTTTGTGTTATGAACTCGTAATCTCTTGCGCTGGTCGCGGGTTGGTTTTCTGCCGTCCGACCGCTGCAGGCAGTTGACGTTGCTGTCGGAAGCCATTTTTTTTAGCATATTGCAGTGTTTCTTAACTTGTATTCACTTTGCTACATATGATCCATATTGCTTTCCACCCAATAGCAACGGGAAAAAAGGGACTTCGTTAAGAATGCCTACATCAAAGCGAGCACAAAATAAATGTCACACTATAATATTTTAAAAATATATCCACTTAAAACATCCCCAGGTGTTTGCAGCGGTTCAAAGACAGAAGATTTCAAAGACGGAAGGAGGCCGTTCACCACTATGCATTAGTTTTGAGCGATTTTAACCTCTAGTCAGGGGCTGTGACAGCAGTTGTCACACTTCATTATGGAATTTTAAAAGAACCCGTCTCTAATGGTTAAGCCCCCTCCCCCCCCCGTTGTTTATTGCATAAACAAAAAGATAAAAATAAATAAAAATAAAAATAAATACGAATTCTGCCAAGTAGAAAATCTCATGAGACAGTATTATTTTCTTGCCCTTTGTAGCATGGGATGTTTATCCGGCAGAATTTGTATCTTTTTTATTATTATTTGTTGTTGTTGTTGTTGTTTTTGTTTAGGCAATTACCATGCGGCGAAGCGTGATAACTGCTATCACAAATAACAAAAGGTATCACAATGCCTCTCTGGAGATTAAAATTGCTCAAAACTGCTGCATAGTGGTCAGCGGTCTCCTACTGTCTTTGAAATCTACCGTCTTTGAACCACTGCAAGCAACTGGAGATGCTTTAAGTGGATATTTTTTTAATATTACAATGTGACACTTATTTTGTACTCGCTTTGATTTAGACATTCTTAAAGAAGTCCTTTTTTTCTGGTTGCTATATGCAACAAATTATATTAAGAATTAAACAAAAGATATCTTTCTAATTTAAGAGTGAAACCATAGATTTACACAAAGGAAATACGTTATTTTAACTTTAAATATGTGAGAATCATCAAAGTGAGTCAAAGTGAATCATATGTGAGAATCATCGCAAAATCATCAAAGATGGTAAATGGCCTGATAACACCCCCCCGAAAATAATAAACCACGCACCTAATACCCCACGAATATTCGGCAGATACAAAGATCACAAACCCCCCCCCCTAAACTCAGACCCATAGTAAATAAAAATGAAGCACCAACCTATTCCCTCGAGAAATACATGGCAAATATTTATCAGAAAATCATTCCTCCCTCACCTCATAGCCTAGAATCAACCGAAGATTTCGTTAGTAAATTAAGAGAAATAGAAAATAACGATAATTATCACCTTGTTAGTTTTGACGTCATAAACCTTTATCCTTCAATAGACATTAAAGAAGCCTGTGAAATAGTTAAAGAAACCATCGACAATAACTACACAGACCCCGAAATAACCCGAACATTAAACTCCACCACTAACTTTTTACTTAGAGAAAACTATTTCACTTTCAACAACAAAATCTATCAACAAATTAAAGGTGTGCCCATGGGGTCACCCATATCGGGCTTCATAGCGGAGTTTAAATTAAGAAAACTAGAAAACCAAATAATGGAAAATTTAAAAAACGACATTTTGTACTGGTACCGCTACGTCGACGACGTTTTTGCCATAGTTAAAAAGAAAACCGATCTCAATAAAATCCTTAATGATATCAATAACCACGACGTAAACATCCAATTCACATGTGAAGAAGAGAGAGAATCCAAACTTAATTTCCTTGACGTCACAATAACCCGGAACGAAAATGATAAAAAGTTTAAAACCACTGTATACAGAAAACCAACCAATAGCAATGAAATCATCCACTTTAAAAGCAAAACCCCCTTTAGATATAAAACCAACGCCATTCAATCTTACATTAATCGCGCCATCCTGATTTGCAACGAACCTAAAGATCTAGAAGAAGAACTTGATTTCATTAAATACCTAACCAGGAAAGCAGGATACCCGAACAAAATCATAAATAAATTAATTAAAGATAGACTCAAAAAACTCGACCATATTCCAAATTACCAAAAACAACCAATTAAATTCACCTCATCCATCCCTTTCGATCGCGGAGCCGCAAATAAAATCAGAAATACCGCCAGTAAATACAATATAAATATCCCCATAAAACCAAATAAGAACATTTTCCAACTAATTCGTAGCGACAAAGACCCAACCCCCCCACTCGAAACCGCAGGTATATATAAAATTCCGTATACAGACAAAAACAATAAACCCGGTTCCTACATCGGCGTCACAAAAAGAAAAATAAAAACCAGAGTTAAAGAACATAAAAACGACATCAAAACTGGAAAATTCAATACAGCCCTAGCCAAAACATATAAAGATAATGACATTAAAATAGAATTCGATAAAACCACTAAAATATCCGACTACAATAATTATCAATACGCCATGTACCGAGAATCAATCGAAATATCAACCAATGAAGACACATGCAACGAAAGCGGCGCAGTAGCCCCAAATAGGGCATGGAGCCACCTGTTGGGAAGTCAACAAAGAAGCATCCAAAAACCCAAATCTCCATCACAGAGCTAACGTTCTCCGAAGAGGCCCGGGTGCCCGGCGCTGAAAGATCTCAGAACGGCCACGAAGTAAAGATAGGTTTTATTATATTTATTATATATTATACGTTATTTTAATTTTTTTTTCTGTTATTTATTAAAATATTAAATAAAAAATAAAAAATAAACGCGAATTTAGATGATATTGATTAAATCCTGAATTTATATTGTAATAAAAATTTGTTGTAAAAGGTTTAAAATACGGGTGATTTCGATGTTATATATGGACTAGCAAGCCTGTGCTAAATGTTCGCGCTTTATTTATCTCTTCGTTACCTTTAAAATTTAAAATTATTATTATTATCTTATAGACGTCATTTTTTTCTTATGCATAAGTAAATTATATATATATATATATATTTCAGGTGAAATCATATTTTATTTTATGCTGAAAAAAATGGCAACAATTAAAAATTTAAATGTCTTTTTTAAAGCTGTTACTTTCATATTTTAATTATTTTTAAAAAATCTAATCAAAAATTCGTTATAAATAAGGTACCAAATGATAGGGTTTATTTTTCTGAATCCGTCGAATTAAACAGCTTATCGATTGGACAATTAGATTTTTTAAAATTAACTAAAGTATTAAAATTAGGAGACAGAGTCCAAGGAAATCTCTTAAGCCTAAAGCGAGGTAGAGTCAGACACTGATGAGCTAACTATGTATGCTGATTGAATATAAAATCGTTTTTATTAAAAAATACGAGTTGAAAAAAATAGTTAGTAACACATTGATTTCTGTTGTTTTTACCATGAATTCATTTCAGTTGACATTTGATTCTTTATTTATTTCCTTACATTAATTACTAAATTAGAATTGAATAAATCGATAAAGTAGTTATATCGATTCTTTTACATTTAAAACAAGGCTTCACAGATATTGAAAACAACAAAGTAAACAATTTTAAATTGCGGATTTAAATTATTTTGGATAGAGAGAAAAATCGTGAAAATATGTAGAAGTATTTATTTGTAAATTGCCATAATATCAATTATTTGTCTTGCATTTCAAAATAATTCATCGATAATAACTCAAACTGTTTAATCCTGAATGTCAAGAATTATGCTAAAATGAAATTTATGCATGACGTAACTTGATGTAAATCGATATCTCGAATATGAGCATCACTAGTATTTCAAAAAGCTTTTCTTGCTTCTGATAAAAGTTTTGTTAGAAATGTAAAGTAAAACTTTTATTCTTTAACCATTATTTCTTTTTCTTTTGTATTATTTTAGTTTATATTTTAGGAAAAAAGTAAAGGCCTATTTTTTTCTGACAAGGAAACATTCAAAAGATGTCGTCATCAAAAAATATTGAAAAAAAATGCATGTGATTCTACTCTTCATAAAACACAAGAAAATGAAAAAATTATCCGCGGAAATGAAACAACGACCACAAAAAATTATCAAAATTAAGCATTTTTGGCGATTTAGCACTGTTAGGCGATAAGTTCGCTAGCACCAAGGTTGCCGTGTACGAACAGAACCGTGTTTTGCTTCTCCGCCAAGTACTCAAAATCAATCGTTTAACAGTGTGAAATCGCCAAATATGCTTATTTTTGATAATTTTTTGTGGTCGTGTAATTCATTTCAGCCGATAATTTTTTCACTTTATGGTATTTTATGAAGAGTAGAATCACGTGTATTTTTTTCAATATTTTTTAAAGACGGCACCTTTTGAATGTTTTCCTGTAAGTAACAGATATAAAATTCTGCTCAAAACAGAATTTAATTTAGTACGACAGGACTTATTTTAATCTATTCTTCAACATAAAGGCTTTCAGTAACTGTATTTCTAGTTACAACTTTCATTTCTTAAAATTTCTTTGGCATAGTTTTATCATAAGAGCCCCTTGTCAGCTTTTAAAGTTTTGTTGTTCTTTTGGCGATGAATTAAAATGCCTGTCGCAATTGCGTAAGTAAAGATCTTGGCGAGAAACATCCGAGTTACTCTGTGCCAAATTTCAAATCTCGCCAAGGGAATCTATGCTGAAGCTGTTCCATTTCTTTAATAAAATAAAACTGAGAAAATTTGATTTTATTTTAGTAGTAAAATAAAATTGATTTTTCTCAATTTTATTTTAGTTATTAAAAAAAAAAAAAGTTGTTTGCACGTTCAATTTTTTTTTTCTACAAAAAAAGATAGATAGAGAGACAGATAGATAGATATTTCGAATCAGCTTGTTTTCTTTTTCTTTTTTAATAATTTTGAAGTTAAAATAGGGTTTTTATTTAATATCTTTTTTAACCAATTTTCCGATTGAACTAAAAAATACGGCGTTAGCTAGATTTTGTCCTTATTAATATGCGTACCAATTTTTTATAAATCGTAATAATCTGGACTAAAATTTTTGAAATCCGTAAACATATTTTTTTTTTTTTTTTAATTTCATTTCCTCCCACCTGCATCATCAAAAAATTTATACATTCTAAAGTATTTGCAATCGATTGCTCGCTCGTAAAATCTTTAAAACACGAATTCCAAAGCCATACACCTAATTAACATTTTTTTTTTTGTCCCCCCTTCCCTATTTGTTTATAAGACTTTACACTTTCTAAACCATGCGCAATCGACTCGTCACCCTAAAAAACCTAAAAACACGAATCTTGAAAGCCGTAGACCTACATTTTTTTTTTTTTTTTTTTTTTGTTATTTCTCTCCACCATCTGCTTCCTCTTATATTTTTAAGCTCTTGTACAGTCGGTAACAAAAGTCTCCGAACACTAGCAAAATTTCCCATGTAAAAAAAGTACACTTAATACAGTTTTGTTAAATAAATCCTTGTCGAATCCTGTTCTTAGTCAGTCTAAAAACAGGATTCGACAAGGATTTTTTTAACAAAACTGTATTAAGTGTACTTTTTTTTACATAGGAATTTTTGCTAGTGTTCAGAGACTTTTGTTACCGACTCTATATGCGGGACTTAAATTTAAAATTGAATAAATTGAATATTTTTCTAGTTTCAATATACATAATATATTGTAATCCGCATAATGTTCCATGAACACTAATATAATAATTATTATTATTACTTACAGCTTTGAATAAACACCATAAAATTCAATAAACTCGCAACAATTGTTTCGGGTCGAAAAACACACGACAATTATTCTAAGTTGTAAGTAATATTTTTTACAACGCCAGTTTTGTGATGCTTTTTTATTAAACTAATATAATTTGACATAAAATGGAATACGAATAAAGATGCCGTCTAAATTATGGCTAGGTTTTACTGACATTAATGCTCTAATTTTAATGCTCTTTAAACCTTTTTTTTTTTTTTTTTTTTTTTGACACCAGCACCGGAAGTATCTAGCTGATCGAGCAATTGTTCGGAAACGATATCACTCGAATGGCAGTAGGTATATGTCTAATTATAAACAAAACTTTAGTGTAAAATATAACAAAATTCAAATGTATTAAAATTTTCTTTCAAAAAATCAAAACTGTTCTAAATATTTTAAAAGTCTTTTAAAAACAAAAAGTAAAATAAGGGCAAATAATTTTTACATATAAAGTTTTAAGTGTTAAGCATAAAATTTACGTGTTTAGAATTAAGCTCATGCTATGAATCATATTATTTTTAATTACTATGGAAGAAGATAATACGAGGTGTGGCTATTAAATAACGAGACTATTGCTGTAAAACATTTCAATTTGAATTTATACATATTTACTTATTATCACTTTCAATATACACCCCTCCTGTATCCCTACAACGCTCCATGCGAATTTTCCATTGTTCGAAACAGTGCTGGAAGTCTTGTTCTGTGAGCTCCTGCATGAGGCGTGCCGCTTTTTCTTTCACAGCTTCAACTGACTCAAATTTTGCTCCTTTTTATGCAGATTTGACCTTGGAGAACAGATAAAAATCACATGGGGCTATGTCAGGCGAATAAGGCTGATGGTCTCAAACTGGGATGTTGTACTTGACTAGAAACGTCTTGACAGACAAGAGGCGGCGCGTTCTCTTGATAGAGAACCGATGACTTGTTCTTCCACAATTGACGACTTGACCTTCTGTCGTCATTCGACGTCATGGTGAAATTTAACCTATAGGAATCTTAATTTACCTCACAAATAAAGGACTATAGCCAATCATAGCGCAGCTTTTCCCCACAAACAAAAGGAAATTCCGCCTCGTTCTAGTCGTCCATTCGGGTCGTTTTCTCCTTACTCCTTCACGGAGTTGAGCAAGCACCTCAAGATAGTAATGTGGATTAATAGACTGACCTTCAGGAACCCAGTGAAGGTACACAATCCCACGAATGACGAAAAAAGGGCGACCCGGGCGGTCATCATCTCTAACGTCTTCTCGGCCATCTTAGAAACGCTTGAACCTCTCAAAAACTCGCGCACGTGATAAACATTTATCGCCATACACTTATTTTAACAAAAGATAAGCTTCACTAGCGGTTTTATCAAGTTTCAAGTGAAATTTCACGACTATTCGTTGCTCTATTTTTACACTTATCATGTTTTCGGCAAAACGAAACAAACACCTCTTACACAAACGAAGGTTACTGCCAGACTGATTTCTCTGCAAACGCGGGAGGCACTGCAATTGAAAGAGAAAGTTTTACGCTGCATATCTGTCGGTTTCTCGGATTTGGCGCATATGTAGTTCATCTGTAGCAGAAATAGTCTCGTTATTTAATAGCCACACCTCGTATACTACAATCGCTCTGAGCACATATGATTGTTCTCCGATCGCTTCTATTTGAATGTTGATTAAAGGAACTACCAATGACAAGTAAGGATGTATCAGGAATTGATGTTTTTTAAAAAAAAATTACTTCAGCACAGGAGCTTTCTTAGCATCTAAAAATGCCTTTTTAGCTTAGACCATTGGTGAGGATTTTGAAATTGTTCTGTTGGCCGTAATGACCATTTTATTAGCATGGCTTTCCAGAAATTTAGTTAATGACGATAAAATGTAAGCAGCCTTTGGAAGAATCTGCAAAAAAGTTTGAACATACCCAAAAATCTACATAATTGAAAATGTATCTTGGGAATTTTTAAACTGAATTAACAGAAATAGAATACCATCTTAGGAAATTTTAAATCATAAAAGTTCTAAGGTAGGGACTCGAAATGTGCATTTAAAGGATTTTATTGTGAGTCCATAATGATCTAGTATCGTAAAAAAAGCTCGAAGATTATTTAAGATGCTAGCTTATCTCTAGATACAATTAAAATGTCATTGACACACAGATCACATAGATTAATAAGACTATCAATCTCTCTAGCCTTATATATCGTTATTTACTTAATAGCAAAATAGAGATAATAAAATTTTAGGTACTGACTCTCCTAACAGATTTTTTAAAGATAATATCCATTTAAATATTATTCTTGAAAAATATTTATGTTCCACAATTACACAGTCACTAATACAATCACAGCCATTTTGATTAACTGTTTATTTATTTATTTATTTTTACTTACTGGGCTCTATTTTAATTTTCGAGGTTCAATCCCTGAGAGCCCCCACATTTTTTGCAAAATTATCGCAATTGCTATAACTTAATGTGCTGCTAAACTTCCCCAAACAGGCTTTCATATTTCCTCAAATCAGGGTTTTTTTCCAAAAAAATCCCCAACTAAATTTCTACTGAAAAAGTAATTTTTTTTTCTAATATTTAAGTTCAAAATTTTCTCCAAGTAAAGCTCATTTTTGAAAAAAAAAAAAAAAAAAAGAAAAAAAAAGAAAGAAAGAAAGAAAGAAATACATATTAATTATAGGGAAATTTTAAACCTGTGCTGAGGATGTACGTAGGATTTACTTTCCTCTTCAGGATGAAATGGGAAAAGAAAACTGTTAAAAATCCCTACGCATTATGATAAATCCCTATGATTGGCAACGCTATAAACTTATCAAGTAGACTAGTTTAAGACAAAAGAGTTTAAAAATTCCCCATATTTCTCCCCAAAAATTTCAAAAATCCCCTCGAAATTCCTCACAAACATTCGGTCCCCAAAACAGTCCCCTGAAGACCGAAAAATCCCCCTAAAATGCGGATAAAATACCCAATCTGCTAACACTGTTTTCATGCTTACTCTATTTTTAACTCCTGGCCGTTTCTAATCTTCATTCAACAAATCATTTGTAATTCTAGTCGAGTCGTAACGCTTCTCCATTTATATACTGGGTGGTTATAATTAAACTTCCCCTATAAACAGATTCCAACAGCGCAAACGGGTGAACGGAATGCAACGAAATTTGGTATATAGACTATACATGAGATGCTCTCACGGAATTTCGAAAAAAAAAAAATTGTTCCAAAATGTCCCCCAGAGGGGGCCTTTTCCGGAAAAACATTAAATTTAACACAATAAATGACCAAAACGGAATACAGAAACAATATTAACATTTATTGACTAGTTTCTGATCACCTTGTCATCGAACCACATTAAGTAAAGGTAAGGAAAAAATAACAGTACGCTGTTTGAGGGGGAAAAAAACAGTTCTTGTTTTGCAGAAACAAGAACAGATCATGACGAAATTGCACAAGAGGAGCAATTGTTAATCGTGTCCAGGATGATGAAGGGAAAGGTGCTCCATGTGACCATCCTCATTCACCTATCACCTGCAAAATTTCAATTCGATGGACAGTGTGTTGAACAGCAGACCGTAACTGATCAGTTGTGTTGCTTCGCACATGAAGCGTTATGGAGTTCTTTAAGTCATTCAACGTCGCAACACCTCCACAATACATCATACTTTTTAAGAAATCGCACGGATTTAGATCCGGCGAACGTGGTGGATATGGATTACGAAAGAAGAGACTAATAGCACGTTCGTGTGAAGTGTTGGAGCAATAGCGCCTTCACGGACTAATGGATAGGTGCGGTCGCACCATCCTGCATGAAAATGGTCGATGTAAAAACCCGCCTTTGTTGTAGTTGCCGCACAACAAACGTCTGCAGCATGTCATAGTACCGACGGCCCGTAACTAAACACGTGACAGGACCACGTGCAGGTATTTCCTCAAAGAAGAATGGACCAAGGATGAGTGTCGCCGTGAATCTACACCAGACAACACCTCCTGTAATAATGCCTTCGAGCTGAGCTCTACGTCGTGGAAGATCGGCCGATTTTATCCAATCAACACTTCCTATGATATATGTTGTATCGTGGGGATTGGATGAAATCGACCGATCTTCTGTGACGTAGAGCTCAGCGCGGAGGCATTATTACAGGTGGTGTTGCACCAGACAGTCACCTTTGGAGAATGTAGGGGAAATTCAGCGTGCATCCGCGGATTTTCCTTAGCCCAAATGCGGCAATTCTGTGTGTTGACTGTCCCATTGAGGTAGAAATGAGCCTCGACGCTCCACAGAATCGTCGTTCCAACTTGTTCCAACGGTAAGCCAACCGGAGTCCAACAGTTTGCCAACCATGGCCCAACGGTCACGTAACCATTCCCTAACTGTTCTCTCGTTGGTCCAACAGTCACCCAACGGTTGGCTTAACCTAGGCCCGTCGGCCAAAAACAACCGTTGGCCAACGAAGCTGGAAACTGAAGGGCTAACTGTTTCCCACCCCTTCTGTATTACTTGTGTGCAATCAGATCTTGCATAAAAATTAGGCCTCGACATACTTTTATAAGCTCTGGGAGAATTACTAACCAATCAGGATCGAGTATTTCGCCAAGAAAAGCTGAAAACACAAACAACCCGAACACATTTTGCTCATATTTCAATTGCTAAAGACCTCACCGTGCTCCTTTGTTCCAAAATCACGGCAGTTTCCTTGATCTGCGGGCGTTCTCCTCTCCCAGATTGTCGGCCTTTCCCAGACCACATCTTTGCCGAAATAAAGACATTTTCATTGGACTAATCCAGAGATATTCTTGTGTCACAGACTGCATGCCGTCAATACATTATATTTATATATACATATACACACGCGTAGTTTTGTCTTAAACACAATCATGATCCAATGTTTGTGCCCGAAGCATATATATATATATATACTAGCAGACCCGGCCACGCGTTGCTGTGACTAAGTTATACGTTGAATTATACGGCTGTAAACTATTTAGTACAGTCAAATTATTATTTACGAACAAAGACGAAAACGTTGTAGCCGATGTAAAAACCCACAGGTTTGAGATTTGAAACTTAGGTCAAAATTTGGAAGCGATTGATAAAAATTTTCGTAGTGTTGATATTAAGCACAAATTAATTTCATTGTAGGGTCCTATAAATTTTAATGGAAAAGTGATATATATTATTTCTAATGCTACTTTGGATAAAATTGCTAAAATGACTAATATAAAAATTAAATTCTATTAAAATACTATTAAAATAAAAGTATAAAAGAAACAGACGATTTTAAAATAAATTTTTATGGAGGAGTGAAATATGATATATGCTATAATGGATAATTTTACTATAAAATGACCTCATCATTTTAAATATTTTAAAGAGGGCAACAGCTGTAGTTATAAAAAGGAAAACAATAAGGCTAAACCAGAAAAATAAGTAAATTTGATAAATATTTTAAAACTTTAAAAATTGGAAATCTTATGAAATATTGGACATTTAAAGTAAATACATGTATCACTTTAAATAGAAAAAGATTTTGGAAAAGTTTAGTGTATTTTAACGAAGTGATGAGAAGTTTTTGAGTATGTTAAAATTTTAATAGTAAATTCAAGTTAATAAAGATGGGAAACATTGAGGATTAAGATAAGAATAATTATAAGATTAAAAAAAAAAAAAAAAACTTTTTATATACCATGCATTTAAATTTTAATATACTAATAATATACTAATTAAAAGGAAAATGATAAATATTCTATCATAGTTTGAAGTCAAATTTGTTTTCAAATGTCTAAATAAAATATCTGATGTAAGATACTAATATTTTGCAGCGGAATAGATTTCATTTCTGTCATCCTTGGCGAAAAAAAAAGAATATCGCCAAATTATCTGGCGAAAATATTTAATTCCTTTCAAAAATCATGGTTATTTTAACAACTTATATTAAAAGAGTAATAAATAATATGAAACAATATTTCGTATAATACATATTACATGTCATACATACGTACAATGAATAATACATATTACATTTCGTACAATGCATACATCTGGCATGTATATTTTCGTGTTACGCTTTTGATCGCCAAATAATAATAATAATAATAATAAAAGCCAAGGGCGACAGAGTTTTGAAATTTAAAATTAAAATTTTGTCAATTTGACAGCAAAATAATTCAATCTAACACCCGCGATAACTAATACATATCTATACCCAAATATAAGGATTAAAATCGGGAAATAAATTTCCTCGATTTTTAATAATTTCTTACAAAAAATCCAGTGGGCAATTAACATAGGAAATCTTTTTCTTGGCTGCACAGACAGTCAGTGAGTCACACTTCGCTTGCGTATAGAACTCATAGATATAGTATAGCATATATAGAATAGAGTGATCATTGGGGAGAAAAAAGTTATTCCTTTCCATTTGGGAAAAGACGACGTTTTTACCAAAATATGGCCGTCTTTCCCCAAGTGAATACACACGGGAATACATACTAATATTTTAGCAAATAAAATTTATGAATAATTTATTTGCTAAAGGGGAATGGAAGACTCCAGATACAGTTTCAAATTCATATTTCTTTCTTTCTTTTCTTTTCTTTTTTTTTTTTCAATACCACTTAATGGCTGTTTCCAAAGCTTTTATTTAATTTTTTTTTCGGCATCAAAAATCTTTGTACGATAAAATGGAGATGAGAGATCTATATATATTACTATATCTATGATAGAACTACATTAGCACTTTACCAATGTGTATAAAATCTTTAAATTGATTATGACGTTAATTTTTGTGAGATGCATAATTTAACGTTTTATAATTTTTTAACGTTCACGTTTGATTAAATGTATTTATTTTTATGTCAAAAGAAAATGAAATCTTTTTTTTTTTTTTTTTTTTTGGCAACAATTAAATTAATGGAACTCACAGATATTTTGGAGCAACTTTAATAAAGGTCTATAATTAACAAATAATTGCAATAAAACAATATTGTGACAATAAATTGAGATAAAAACTATCCTATCTCTCAAGTTGGACCAAACTGCACACAGTGTGCAAAATTTCATTAAAATCGGTTCCTTAGTTTCGGAGTTTACCCCGGACAAACATCGTGACACGTAATTTATATATATATACAGATATATTCACTTTCTCTTACCCATAAGGTATAGAAAGTATTGTTTTTGGGTAAAATTTTCGAACTCGAGATTTTGTTATATTTACACGTTCTGAGGTCCCACTGAATACGAAAATCATGTTTTTAGCAAATGGTCTGTGTGCATGTCTGTGTGTCTGTGTGTATGTGTGTATGTCTGTGTGTATGTCTGTGTGTCTGTCTGTTATCATCATATCTCTAGAACAAATAGTAGCAGACATTCCAAACTTGGTATTCTAAATGTGTATCATATATAGATGCTACAGTAAGCTTTTTGTTCAGATCAAGCAAATGGTTCGTGTACAGGGACAATCAAGAGAATTCTAATACATTACGCCTATGGGCGAAATTACAGGTAAGTAGAGTTTAACGTCTATAGACTGCACTAAACCAAATGAAACGAATATATATATTTTGTAATAGAGATAGTCAACTGGAAAAAAATTTTGTGTATGTAGGAGCCTCGCCTCCTCCCCTAGGGGGGGGGGGAGCCCCCTTCGAGGGGAGTAAATTTTCATGATGGGTATCTTTCAAAAGAGCTCGCCAGTACCTTTAAAACGAATGGTTGAACCATCGATCTGCGATAATTTGAAACAAAGTTATCGATTTTTTTTACTTTTAACGAAAAAAACAAGTTGGCATAGGTGGACTCTGCTCAGTTCCCCACCATATTTATGTTCTCATAAATTTCTAGTGCGAGACATATTATAATCATATTAAAAAAATGAATTTTACCAAAGCTTGATACAGTGACAGAACGAAATCCACGACTACTAGGCTAACCACCGTTCACTTCGATATATTTATCTTATTCTAATCTATTAATTTATTTTATCAGGTTCAATTCCGTTGTTTAGTTTTCATGCTACTATTTCCAATGCAATAATCCTCAAAATTCATATTTATATGAAAACTTTACAATTTCGCTATGTTGATAAAATCGTAAATTACGAATACTTTACGAAATTTTCCTATTAGAATATTTGTATTCAATCATGTTCAAACAAATATCATAAATGTAATTTTGAAGAGTTTTAATGTATTTATGATCCTCAAAATGGAAGTTTATGCTCAATTTTGCCTTATTCTGACATGTTAGGTAAATCGTAAATTCCAAATATATTACGAATTTTTTAAATTGCAAAAATCATAGTCTATGATATTCATGCCAGTATCCTAAATAATATTTCGAAAGTGGTTTGACATCTTTACGATAAAAATATCCCTCAAGATTGACGTTTATGTGAAATTTTGCTCTATTCCGCCATGTTAAGAAATGCGTAAATTTCCAATAACTTACGCAGTTTTTATATTGGAAAATTCATAGTCATTAATATTTCTGCCAGTGTCCTAAATAATATCTCAAAAGTAGTCTGACATCTTTGCGATGAAAATATCTCTAAAAATTGACGTTTATGTGAAATTTTGCCCTATACTGCCATGTTAATAAATTCGTAAATTTTAAATAACTTGCGAAATTTTCAAAGTAGCATATTTATAGTTACTGATGTTCATTCCGGCATCAAAACTGATATTTTAAAACTGGTCTGACATTTTTACACTAAAAAGTTTCCATTTAATGCACGTTTAAGTGAATTTTTGTCCTATTCTCCCATGTTAAGAAAATCGTAAATTTTTAATAACTTACGAAGTTTTTAAATTCGAATGTTGCAAATGAATAGGGCTCTTGCCAGTGTCCAAAGTAATATTTTAAAACTGATCTGACCTCTCTGCGACATTTTGTTCTTGAGATATCGTGTACACAGAATAACAAACTAACGGACTAACAGACTAACAGACACCCTACTGACAGACACCGTACAAATTTTGTCATTTTCGGATTCCTCACACCTGAAAACGTGTAAAAAAGTCAAAAAACCGAGGTCGAAAATTTTGACGATTACCTAAGTTCCCCATACCTATAGTATGATGGGGAACTAAAAACTTAGAAAAAAAATCGTATTATTATTTTTTTTTTTATATTGAGATTAAAATGGACTTTTTTCAGATATTTAGTGCTATACTACTTCTCTAATATGGAAATCGTCTGCATTATCATAAAACATATTTTTTTTAAATAATAATTTTAATAATTTTTTTTTTTTTTTTTTTTTAACAGAATTATTTTTTATTAACCGAATTAAATTTTCTTTAAATCTAGGTGCATTAATGAAACGGGGGGTTGAGGGGGACGGTAGCCCCCCCCTCCCCTCACACAGAACTAATTATCATATAAAACTCTTCCGAAGCCTAATTTGAATTGTTTAACATAGGTTTACATAACTTCGTTATCTTACCTCTTAATCTCCAACCTGTATTTATAGTATTAAATTTCAGGGTAAGAGAAAGTCGTGTGAGTAACACACCAGATTATTTTTTTTATTTAATTGTTTATGCTGTATTGTGAAATAATATATATATATACAAATAAATAAACAGGTTAGGCCAAAATCCCTAATACATTCAAATTCAAAATAAAATTATGTAAGTGTAGTCGAGAGCGCGGTTTTCATTTCAATCTTGCTTAAGGTAAAATTTTTGATATGAACAAAGAAAAACTAGTTCTACATTTTTCTCTCAGATGGCGTTACTTGTCCTTATGTTTTGTTTATACAGCGTTTCTTGTAGTTTTGCTATAACCACCTCGATCCCCAAACTTAACCAGATTTCTTCTTTTGAGAATGGTACTATGTCAAGGACAAAGTGTATTATGCTGTGGATGACATAAAGTTTTACAGATATGAATAACATATATAATCCATTCTATTCTATAATAAATGGTAGCGAACTCATGGATTGAATTGGATTACCTTATGGATTCGCTCGAGCTAAAGGATACTCATATTGAAATATTGTAATGAATTTTACAAAATAAATTACCTTTAACTATTTGCCTTATATTATGATGTTTTTTATCTTTCTATTTTAATGTACAGGGCCATCTATAAGTAAAATTTGAAACTATTTATTATTATTATTATTATTATTATTTACTTAAATAAAACATTTCATTTTAAGAAGCATTGTAGCAAAAACTGTACTATTGCATAGCATTACTTGATTTTATATTGAAGTTCAAAATGTGTCAGAGATTTTTTGTTCACTCTGTAAGTTGATTTAACACATAAAACAATTCTCATAAATCTAGAAATAGAAAATTTGAATTATTTAATTTTTTGATAAATATATAACAACATAAAAATCGACATAAAATCGTTCATTTCTGTGCAACCACTTGCAAGTTTAACAATTTCGCTAAAACTTTAAAGCTTCATTCTACACAGCAATCTAAATGCTTTTACCTTAAAAGGTATTTCGTGTCGAGTAAACTTATGACCTACTTTGGCAAAGATTATCCACCACACTTCTTCAAAATATGAGCCACATTTTAAAGTGATAAGAAATATATGAAAACAAACTGAAGTACCAGGTTGGGTTCAAATAAATCTAAACTACCTTTAAACTTGCCGTATTTTCATGTATATTTTAAAGTATAGAGAAAGATTGTTTAAGAAACCTTAATGATATAAAAATATAAATGTAATAAATATGAATAATATTAAGCTAAAGTTTATGTAATTGACATTATAATTTGTAATTTTAATCTTTGAATAATTTAATCTGTGATACATTTTATAACACCAGCTGGTTTATTTATTTACTGATGTGTGTTTTATTTATTAATTTTAATCTAACATTATGTATCAAGTAATTATATAGTTAATACTAATATTTATCATTTCAACTCGCGAAATTTACCTCAATTAATTGTCTTAATAAACGAAAAAATGTTGCTGCCTGCAGATTCTTAAAATCAAGTTTAATCTTGTTTAAATTTTATTTAATTAGTTATTTAATAATCATAAATAACGATCATTTTATTTTATAGTTTTAACAGAAAGTCTTTTTACTTTCTCTTCCATATATATGATTAAGAAAATATAATCGTAACTGATATTTTGCTATAATTACAGGTTTTGACTTTTGAGGTACACTGAATCCGAAAATCAGGCAATTAGCCATTGGTCTGTGTGTGCGCCTGATGTGAGGCTTTGATCAGCAGTATATTAGCAACAACTTCAAACTTGGAATTCTAAATCCGTATAATATGGGGGTACCACATCCCAAATAGCCCTGAAACGTTCTCTTAACCCTTACAGGACCATAAGATGTCCAAGACTAAATATGCCAATACAACACAATATTTTAGCTATTGTGGGTGTAAAGTAAGAGAATATCACCAGAAAAACATAGCAGGGTGTATAGGTTTCCTATAATTTCATGGGAAATACTTTTCCCTATGGACCATAAAAGTAAATAAACGAAGAGTTAGGTTTATTATATCGGTATTTTATTTATTGTTTTGTAATACAAATTTATTGCTTTGTAATATAAAAATTATCAGAAAAGTAAAATAAATAGTTAGTTATGGTATTCTACGAAACAATTTCGTTTACTTGTGAAGCACAAGTGGACATTGCACATAACACATTTATTATGTGTCCTATTTTCTATACTTTTTTTTTTTTTTTTTTTTTTTTTTTATTCGTTCAGAAACACATTTGCTGCCTTGGACATACGTTTTATTTTGACATTCAGCAAAAAAAATATCGATTCAATAATAATTGAACAATCGATTACGATTTTTGTAGAAGGGAAAAATATTTCCCTTGAGCGTGAAAGGGTTAACTCTCAAAAACTGTCCTGCAAAAACGTTCTAATAACGTTCAGACGGCTGCCTGTCCATCACGAAGATTTTCAATAGTATGGTACAAAGGACATTTAGTATGCGTATAATTTTCACCGTTAGTCCGACAGAAACTATCTGAGAACGTCTATACACTGTAAAAAAATAACTATTACCAGCTGCAAGAAACTCTCTCTGATTGGAGAAAATAATTTTTTTCTCCAATCACAGAGAGTTTCTTGCAGCTGGTAATAGTTATTTTTTTACAGTGTATGTACGTTTTTATAACGTTCTAAAATATATGTTTTGCACGCTCTAAAATATTTTAATTTTAACGTTAATGTGGATGTTATGAATCTTTTTTGTAAATTACAGTCATAGAATTATAAAGTTTGCGTACATATGCATCGAAATATAAAATACCAAGTATATTAAAATTTTTCAAAAACTATTTAAATTGGTAAAGTAAAATTCAGAATTTTTAACTTTTGTAAACGTTTAAAATGTTTCCTGATAACTAAATTTAATATTTCCTTACATTTCATCATTAATGCTTTAATGGATTTGTTGATAAGACCACTATAAGACTTTCAACCTATTTTTTTTTTTTTTTTTTTTTTTTATCATCGAATCTATAAAGTAGTTAACAAATATGTTTAAAATATATTGTTAAACTACAATAACATAAATTCTATAGAAAAAATTAAGAAGTAGTTATGAAGGTGCGTCCTGAATACCTTCAGAAAATTTTTTAAGTTTTCTCTTTTAAAATTTAAATAATTTTTCAGAAATTTTAATATATTTAATATATTCTTATATTTCGATATATATATATGCTTTCTAAATTATTGGTGCAAAGTTATAAATTTTACAAACATATACATTGAAATATAACAATATTAAATATATTAAATGTTCTCAAAAACTCTTTAAATTAAAAGAAAAAAAAATCAAAATTTTAAATTCTGTGAAAAATATTTAAATGCTCCCCGATTACCATATTTTTTTCTCTCCATTTTACATTAGTTTAATCTAATGCTATGTTCTGAACCCGTTTGTGCATTATTTTGTGGATTAACCCCTTGAACTGAAATGACCAGTCCAGCTCATCATGAATTTCCCGATACTAATTATATTCTTATATATATATATATATATATATATATATACATATATATATATATATATATAACAATAAACATTCATATAAATGTGTGAAGCAAATATTATTTTTAATAATAACAAATTATTTGAGGAACAAAACCGTAAGTTTCTATATCAATCCCTTCTCTTAAAACTAAGACAATTAAATTGTCTGCATGAGCAGTGCTGACTGAAAATAAATTGCAATTCAAGGGGTTAATTGATAAATTAATTTTTAAAAATACTTTTACGTTTAAATGATGAAAATTTATGCAAATTTTCAGCATAAACAAGTAATGAAATTAATTTTTATCAAGCAATATACAATTCTCAAATATTTTTAAAATATATAGTTAAACTAAAATAACATAAATTTGAAGAAGAAAAAATAAATGTACTTACAAAAGGGAACCTCTTCATGTGTCCATAGAGTTAATGTCTTCTTTTTCTTTTTTTCGGTGTAAAAAAAATATGAAAAAAAAAAAAAATAATAATAATAATAAAGCACTAAGCTTAACCTTTATATATATTAACATACCTGCCAACTTACTAATAAATATTCTGTAAAATTGTTAGTTCACGCCCCTTTTTTCACATCATTCTTTTTTTTTTTTTTTTTTTTTTTCTTATTTAATCATAATTACATTTGAAAAAAAAATTCTCTAAATATAAAGAGGTGGGGGAAAAGAGACAGGTTCTAACAATTTTACGGAATATTAATTAGCAAGTTGGCAGGTATGTATTTAAAACATGAATATTTTGAAATATCAATCATTTGCGATTTTTGCCTATTTTATGTTAAAAAAATATAGTGAAACTTAACTTGTAATTTTAATCTCTGGTATATTATAATAATTTCTAATGTGATGTTCTTCAGAATACGTCATTCAGTATTTTATTTGATACATATTTTTGATTATCTGTTGCTGAAAAAATAGGACACGAAGTTTAAGTCAAATGTTTCCATTGTTTAATTTTGTTAAGATTATCTTTGTGTATATTGAACATGTTGAACATGCTGTCTTTTCAGGAGATATAAAAGAATTTCCTGTAGGTATTAGTTAAACGTTTCAATAATAAAAATATTTCCTTTTGTTAATTAAATATTAAATAAAAATACGTTTATTATACGATGTGTATATAGCGAGTTATGGACATATTCAAATGTAAAATATTATATACTAATAAATGTATTCGAATTCTAAAAAAAAAAAAAAAAAAAACATATGCCAGATATTTTAACTTAGCTTAAAAGAAATAATAAAATTTTATTTCAACATCAAAAATAGTTGTTTGTCAAATTTTTCGAAATAAAAGGTTTTTTTTTTTTTTTTTTTCTTTTGTGTGCCACTTAAATCACTTATATCAGTTTATCGCACTGATTGTTTTGAAATTTTAAAATTCTGGAAAGTTTCTCGCCATTAAAACAGATTAGATCTGTCATAATTCGATCAAAAACTTTTATTTCAGAAATTCTTTTATTTAATTATATCGAATTCTTTTACTTCAAGCATTTAAGAACACATAGCCTCAAAACTTTCTTAAATTTGTGAAAGGAGAAAAAAATACGTTTACTTGCCAAGAAAAATTATTAATCTTTCTACAGAAATATTAAATTTTTGTTTCGAAAGAAAGGGTTGAAATGGAAAATGATATAAGAGACTTCGAAAGAAATTATATACTATCGATAATTTTAAATATAATTACTTTTTCTTATTTTTCTTTAAACCTTTATCTACCGACGATACTTTAAAGTATCATTAGTTTAAAAAGCTTACAAAATCGAATTTATGGAAGAAACGTCAAAGATATTTATAAGAATAGTACATATATACCTCACTTTAGTCTCACTATAAGGCACTAGACGCTACATGTAGGCGTTTTAGTTCCAGGAATGATTTTATTGAGCGCTTTTTCTGTTTTTGCGTGGTATTTTTCAAGATCTTCACGTGTGTTATAATTAATCCCTATCTTACCTCAAGACTCTCCCATCAAACTTACCAAGGAATCATTCAAAAGGTGTCGTCTTCAAAAAATATTGATAAAATATATGTGATTCTACTCTTCATAAAACACCAGAAAGTGAAAAAGTTATAAGCTGAAATGAATTATAGCGACCACAAAAAAATTATCAAAATTAAGCATTTTTGGCGATTTAGCGCTGTTAGACGATAAGTTCCCTAGCACCGAGATTGCCGTGTACGAACAGAAACCGTGTTTTGCTTCTCTGCCAAGTACTCAAAATCAATCGCCTAACAGTGTGAAATCGCCAAATATGCTTAATTTTGATAATTTTTTGTTGTCGCTGTAATTTATTTCAGCCGATAATTTTTTCACTTTTCGCTGTTTTATGAAGTGTAGAATCACTTTTTCTTTCTTTTTCTTTTTCTTTTTTTTTTTTTATATTTTTTGAAGACGACACCTTTTGAATGTTTCCTTGTTAGAAAAAATATAAGGAACATAAAAAGTAAATACTTTTTTACATATTTTTTAATGTATAAACATCTTTTTCAGCCTCTATGTGCCAGTGGCACATTAAGTATCACCTCAAAAAATCCTCATTAATTACTATCATGCGGTGATATGCATATTTTTTATTGCATATACCTTTAAATAATTATCTTAAGAAACTAGAAATATATATTTCAAATGTAATTTTTATCTTTTTCATAATGTTATAGATAAAGGGTTAAACTCCATTAATAAGTTCAAAACTTTGAATAACACCATAAAATGCAATAAACTCGCAACAGTTGTTTCAGGTCGAAGAAAACGCGAAGCAAAACACGAAAGTAAGCAAGAGTGCTGCAATCAAAGCGGCAACTGGTGCGTTGCCGCTTTGATTGTAGCACTCGTGCCTGTTTTATTCGCTTAACGAAGTATCGTGTTTTCAATCCGAAACAATTATTGCGAGTTTATTGCATTTTATGGTGTTTATTCAAAGTTTTGTACTTATTACTTTAAAACGCCAGTTCTGTGGTGCTTTCTTATTAAATCTCCATTCATTTCAATCTTTTCGAAACAAATTTATTTATTTTAATTTCGTATGACTGGCCTGCGACAAGGGTCTATTTTCATTTTTATACTCCTATTTCAAAGCAATTAAAAAGAAAATTAATAATTTGAAATGTTTGGTACGTACAATTAGTAAGCACAACAAATACACTGTTAAAAATGTTGTCCTAGGTTGAACCAAAACATGGTACATTTTTGCTGCAACCATGCGATGGTGTAACCTTTTACCATTATTTGGTGCTTCATTAACCCAAGGCTTGGTACAGCAATAGCTACATCCATAAAATGGAGACATTTTTTACCATAATTTGGTGCTTTTTTTCAACAAGAAGCACCAAATCATAGTAGAAGGTTTCACCATTGCATGGTTGCAGCTACAGTTGTACCAAGTTTTGGTTCAATCTAGCAAATTGAAGCTACAGTAGTACCAACATTTGGTTCAACCTTGAACTGAAATTTTTAACAGTGTAGAACATTTATGTAACGACATATCACACAGACAAATTTTATTTTCCCCTACATATAAGTGATAAAGAAAGTTTTATTTTTTGATTTTTTTTCTTAAAATATACGTTTTGAGATATCCTGAATCAGAAAATAAGGTTTTTAGCAGTTGGTTTGTAAAATAATTAAAAAGATCAATTTCAGATTTTTAAATCTGAATGATAATTTATGAAATTTGTTTTATATTGTGTTCTTATCATTTACAGACAGGGACGTAGCAATTCGAAAATCGTGAGAGGGGGGCTCAAAAAATTTCATTGAAAAAGTCTCAAAATTATCCATAAGAAAATAAATAATTGAATGTTAATTAATATTCACTAATTATTGGATTTAATTACAAAATATCATTAATTATGATCATTTATAAGACTTTAAATGGGTGATTATTTCATTTGACATTAAAAGGAAATTTCTAAATAAACAATAGGGAGGCTTGAGTCCCCTGAATCCCTCTTTTTTCTACGCCCCTGCATACAGGGTGTCCCAAAAATATTGAAATACGGTTTCACTCATAACAGAGGTCAGTGGGTTATGTAAATTTTAAAATTGTTTAAAATAAGGCAGAGAATAAGACTATATGCTCATAAAAAAAAAAAAAAAAAAAAAAAAATCGCATTAATTTTCAACAATTTAAATTTTATAGACTCCTGTTGACGAATTTGGTCTTTACAAAGGTTTTGTTTTCCATCCAACAAGACCATCATAAAACTAGAATGATGTAGCCACCACATGACTTTCTTTTATATAATTTTACACAAAATATATACAATACAAATTATTTATTAAATTATCAAATTATTTTCCATTGTAAATGCAAACAATTTTTATGTGACAGTATTATATTATCACTAAATGCCGAAAGATGTCCTTTTATTGCAAATCAGAAGAAATAATATTTTTTTCGAGTTTTTTTTTTTTTTTTCGTTAAAAGATAAAAAAAATCGATAACTTTGTTTTAAATTATCACAGATCTATAGTTCAACCATTCATTTTAAAGGTATTGACGAGATCTTTCGAAAGATACCCATACTGAAAATTTACTCCCCCCCCACTCCCCAGAGGGAGAAGAGATGCTCCCACATACACAAATTTCTTTTCCTAATTAACTACTACTATTATCAATAATTGATGTTAATTTTACAATCACACAATTAAAATAACTCTCATTATGTACATTTATACAAAATTTTGTCCTATACTACCATGTTAAAAATTTAGAAAAATTTCGATCACAGCGCCACCTGTTGAGAAATAGTTTCATAAATATAATCACCACCAGTTTATGTCAGGATCCAACTAAATACCAATTTTAGTTGAATTTCGTTTATTGGTTCGTGAAATACAGCGTCCACAAAATTTGTGATACACCACACAGACGCACACACACGCACACAGACAGACATTTTCTAAAACAATCAAATCGTGTTCAGGACCTCCCAAAATGTGTAAATCTATCGAAAACTGGAGTTCAAAAATTTTTACGAATCCAATATTTTCTATATATATACATATAGAAGAAAGTAAAAAGAAAAAATCTGCATATCTGTAAAACAACTGAATTACGGTGCAAAGAAAAAAGCTAACATTTGCCATTTTTTCGTGATCAGAATTTTTTTTTTTTTTTTTATTTTTTTTTTTTTATGCAACAATATCATTACAAATAACTGCATAACTCTTTCATCAGGATTAAGTGAGTTATACTTAATTGAAATTTGAATGCTGAAAAGATGGACCATGTATCAAAATCGAAAGTGCAACATATTACAAAAAGATAATACGCATGATAACATTTATATTAAAAAGATTTCTGCGTACTGAGAGGAATTCGCAATCTATTCACGAATTTTAAATCGTACTTTGAATTAAGACTGACATTTTTTATTTTAAATTTATATATATGTACAGTCGGCTGCAAAATTATTCGAGCACTAGCCAATAATTCCTATATTTAAAAAGTACACTTAAAACTAATTTGCTAAGTTTACTGTTTTGACTGTTTTGCTAAGTAAATCCTTGTCGAATCATGTTCTTAGACTGATTAAGAACATGACTCGACAAGGATTTATTTAACAAAGCTGTATTAAGTGTACTTTTTTTTTGGCAAGGATTATTGCTAGTGCTCGAATAATTTTGCAGCCGACTGTACATACATATATATATATATATATATATATATATAATAACTATAGAGTTCTAACAACCACGTGACTTTCTTCTTAGAAACCGTACTTTGCTGAAGGACAACGCTAATTTTTCCATGCTTTTGGAAGCGTAGAAGTCGAATTTTTTTATGCTTTTACAAATACATTTACAACACTGTGTTACGATAAATTTGTAACACTATTCCGCAATGATAAAATGGGTCAGTGAGGTCAACTGTCCCTCAGCAAACAAATATGTGACGTCATCTGTTAGAACTCTATACGTCAGCGTGTAATTTAATTTCAAATTTCAATTTTTTTTTTTTTCAAAACAATGTATTAACAAATGAATTCTCAGACGATATTTTACTTTCGCTTATCCATATATGATAGAACAGGTGTTGTTTAGAAGTCAAATTTTCGAAACCGAGTGTTTTTTTAAATTTACATATTTTAAGGAGCTGTGCTTTTTTTTTTTTTTTTTCTGTTGTTGCTGTTGTTGTTTTGTTTTTGGTTCGTATGTATGTTAATCTGTGTGTGTGAGTTTGTTGTTAAAATATTCCAAGAACAAATCTGTACTCCGTAGGTAAAGGGCACCATATCCCAAAAAATGTAATTTTTCAGGAGAGCAACTTTTTTTAATTTTTCAACTTTAAATGCATGCTTAAATGTACTTCTTTGCAACTATCAGAAATCTCTTAGTGATACCTTTAACACATTGCGAATGACATAATGTACTAATCTAATAAAGCAAAAAATGCACATCAAAGACATGATGCTAACTCTTTTTACACACACACGCACCAAAAAATAAAAAAGGAAAAAAAAAAGGACATGGCAGAGAAATTTTAACAGAAAGTCGAAACCCGATATTCTTAAACTGTATTATATACGGATTCTACACTACATTTGTTGATGAGACCTAAAAAAGGGTTTGTGTACAGGGACACCCAAAAGAATTCAAATACATTACGTACATTGGCGAAATTTCTGGTAGATACAGTTTAGCATCTTTAGACTGTGATAAACAAAATGAAATGAGCATATATTCTTTGTATGCATAAAACTTTTTTTTTTTTTTTTTTTTTTTTTTTATAGAATATGGTAGAAAATAGTTCACCATTCGTTTATATAGGGTAGCACAGAAGAATTGGAATAAGAACTATACTTGGAGATTGCTTTAAGTGAATTTCAAGTTGCGTTGTGTATTTATCATAGTGTGCTAAAGTTAACCCCTTCCGCTCCAGGCTAGCTGTAGTATGAATGTCTGAAATACCAGATTATAATTTTGAAATAGTATCGTATATTTTCTTTGGACGTATGCACGTACGTCCATGGTATTAAAGGCCATTAACACTAGGACGTACGCACGTACGTCCCTGGAGTGGAAGGGGTTAAGTAAAGTATGTTTTCTTGATGCGAAATCCCTATTTACCAATATCCCTACTGAAGGTACTTTTGATTGTTTAGAGAAAAAGTTACGCGAATTTCATGAGCCTGATATTGAAATCAAAGAGTTTGTTAACCTAACTAAAATTTGTTCTTCGCAGACTACTTTTCAATTTAATAGCAAATATTATAAATAATGTGTTGATTTAAGTATGAGTAAACATTTATTCTTGCTGATATTTATATGCATTGTGTTGCAAAAAAATTATTGAAGATGTTAAATTAAAAATGTTAGATGTGTTACGTGGGTGACAAATTATGAATTCTACTGATCCCCGTATTCAGTTTACCTTTCAGTTAGAGAATTGTAACCAAATTCCCTTCTTGATGTTTTAGCTATTAGGTGTGATTCCTCTTTTAAAACCTCGGTATATAGGAAACACTTCTCTTTTTCCAACAAAGCCCATATGCTTTTTCAAATCACCCGGCTAAACAAAAAATTGGCGCTTTATACACTTGCATGTATCGTGTCCTTAAAATTCTTTGTGACACATCTTCTCTAAAATAAAACCCGATAACTGTGTTGTATTGCCTTTTTATACATCCTTATGTTTTGAATTATCCAAAGTTTTAAAATGCTTTAATTTTTGTTTAAACGTTTTATTTTTTGTTGATCTTTTTTACTGCAGTTATACTCTTATGACTTCTTATTGCTAAATTCGCCTAAGCGTAAACTTTGGCTTCAATTAGTCAGCCATTGAAGATTCCAATGATTCACTGATTAGCTGAAGGTTTTTCTAGAAATGTGTCTCACTCAGGATAGCTCAAGGGGTACTGTAAATTATTAATATTTTTTTCTCTTCCAATCTAAATGATTTCTGCTTTCAAAGGGACCTTTTCTTAGGCAAATTCTAAATTTAAACCCTTTAGGTGTCTTTTTTTTCTTTTTATGTTTCCTTATACATTAACTTTGAGGTTGACGTTATAAGATTATGCCCAATAAAGTAATTTTCACTAATATGACGTAATTATTTCACATAATGTTTTTATGATAGTTTCTTTTTTAATTCAAATATACAAAAATTGTTAAAACTAATATGTTGTGGCCATCACAAAACTTTCCATATAACAGCGCCACTTACTGTTTAGCATGTGTGCCTTCCCTTAAATTGCGTTAATCGCTGTATAGCAGCACCACTTGCCGAACGATTCACTCCAAAAGTTGAGAGGCATTAATATATGTCAAGATGCATCTACATTTAAATTTATATAAAATTTTGTGTAGCAGTTCCTGAGACATAACATTTCCTGAAAAAGCAGAAATCGCTGTTTGGTAGTGCCACCTGTTGAGCAACTGGTACTAAAAGTTGATAGTCAAGGTGCATGCATATAAAAAGGTATACGTAATTTCTATGCAGTAGTTCCTGAGATACAATCACCACAAAATTTTTGTCACACACAGACTGACTGACAGACATTTTTTTTAATGGCCAAGTCGTATTCTGGACCTTTTAAAACGTGTAAATCCATCGGAAACCGGAAATCTAAAATTTTTAGAGTCCAACACTTTCTTCTATTGAATATGTAAGAAAGTAAAAACTGATTTTTTGTGAAGTCACACTCCGTATCAACGATCACTATGTTTTTTTTTTCTTTCTTTCTTTGACATGTTTTCTCTCAATTTTTTTTTTAATATACTTTTTTAACTTGATGCCAAAGTAAAAAGTATATTAATGAATAATGACAAACAAATTTTATTTTGTTTATTTTGTCTGAAAGTTATAGTTTTCGCATCCGAATTGAAATATAGGTTTGTAGCACAACAACAATGATAATAATAATAAAGGTAAATATATTCAGAAATATTAAATTTTACATGATCCTAAATGTTCATGAATGTTCTCTCCTTTTATGACATTAATAATTCCCCAATCTTATACGTTTTTGAATGTTTCAATCATATTTGACATCTATTAAAACATAAGTATTTAAACATTCAATAAATTAAGTGATATATATATGCATCTGATATCAATTTTAATGGCAGTGGAATACTTTGCTTGAAGTAAAATAATTCATCTTTCAAACATCTAGTTTTTAAAAATTAAGTTATAAAACACGTAACATCCAAACGGAACTGTGTTGAATAATTTAGACTGATATTTTCTTGCCTCAAGCTATTTACTAATGAAAGGATATTACATTTAGCTTATTGCTTCATTTCATCCAATCCTTTTCAAATAAATAAATATTATGATCTGCTATAAAATTAAATTCTTTTGCCTTTAGGTTTACCGTGATCTTAAATCATAAGTTTTTATTAAATTACATTTATTCGGCGACTGAACGGCAATTTATATAACATTTTAAACCTTTAACAGTCATATGTATGAACAAATAGTAACGGTCAAATAGTATGAAATTAAATTAAAAAAAATAATAATACAATAACCGTTGCTAGAGAACACTATACAGTTATCGCATGCCTTGCCTTTACATGGAAAAGTATTATTTAAAAAAAATAATAATAATTATATGTCTTGTCATCCTAAATGATATTTTGTTTTGTACAGAATTTTATATCTATTATCTTTGAAAATAAAAATAGGAATCTGTTTCTTTTTTTTTTTTTTTTTTTTAATACACTTATCCATCATGTAATACATGTAATCTCTTGTATTTAAAATTTCTATAGAAGAAAATTGTTAAACCTGCATGTGTAATATTTACTTTCCGAACATGCATTATGAAAAGAAAATACTGTAACCATGAAAAAATTCTATTTTGAGATTTGATGTTTGTAAACGATTTGAAATCTCCTGAGTTCATTTTTGCTATTTCTTACTGATGTATGTGTGTGTGAGTAAGCACGATAAGATCTAAACGCTTTGATCGATTAAGCTGAGAGTTGGTAAGTATGTTATAGGTCACAGTTGCATGAATCATTTTTAGGAATCTAGCACTTATCCGGAAAGTCTTGCGTTTTTTCAAAGCGAAGGCGGAGTTTCATCTAGTTATTTTGCTACGTACTTTGAGTGATGTACATATGAATATTCTGGCTTTTATATGCGCCTTTTATAACTTCTGTGACTTTTTTTTTTTTTTTTTTTTTTTTTTTTTCTCTCTCTCTTTCAGTTCGGAAAAATTAAAATTTCATTTTCGTCATATCATGATCATTTATTCATATTCTTACTTGTTTATAAAAAAGAATATGTGAAAAGCGTGGATTTAATATTTCTATATGTAAAATAAGGAACATAATAAATAAATAAATGTCAAAGTTTATACTGAGGAAAAGGAAAACTAGTTGGCATAGGTGGACTCTGCTCAGTTCCCCATCATATTTATATTCTCATAAATTTCTAGTGCGAGACATATTATAATCATGTAAAAAGAAATGAATATGACCAAAGCTGGATACAGTGACAGAATGAAATCCCCGCCTAATAGACTATCCACCGTTCACTTCGATATATTTATCTTATTCTAATCTATAAACTTATTTTATCGGGGTCAATTCTGTTGTTTAGTTTTCATGCTACTATTTCCAATGCAATAATCCTCAAAATTCATATTTATATGAAACATTTACAATTTCGCTATGTTGATAAAATCGTAAATTACGGATAATTTTCGAAATGTTCCTATTAGAATATTTGTATTCAATAATGTTCAAACAAATATCATAAATGTAATTTTGAAGTTGTCTAATGTATTTATAATCCTCAAAATGGAAGTTTATGCTCAATTTTCCCTTATTCTGACATGTTAAGTAAATCGTAAATTCCAAATAACTTACGAATTTTTTAAATTGGAAAAATCATAGTCTATGATATTCATGCCAGTATCCAAAATAATATTTAAAAAGTGGTTTGACATCTTTACGATGAAAATATCCCTCAAGATTGACGTTTATGTGAATTTTTGCTCTAATCTGCCATGTTAAGAAATTCGTAAATTTTCAATAACTTACGAAATTTTTATATTGGAAAATTCATAAATTTTCCAATTTTTTTTAATTAATTAATTAATTTATTTATTTATTTTTAGGGTAAAAATGCTAGTTAGATTGTTTTCAAAATTTGTACAGCACATGGGAAAAGGGCTGTTTTCATATGACACAGTTTAAAGATGGTTTGAAAAGTTTAGGCATCGAAATTTCAGCGGCAACCATCATCTGAAAAGAAGCTATCGCTAAAAATTCATCACCTATACTAAATATTTTTAAAGTACAATACATGATCATTTGAAAAAGATTGGGTATGTATTCTGATATATTGTTTATACCCATATTTTAACTCCGTAGAATATGCTTGCTCATGTTTCGGCAGCATGTTATTCTTTCCTGAAACTAACTAAAGAAGATTACTTTTTCAAATGCCTCATTAACCCTTATACCGGAACATCGGTCTCAGAGACCGCTAAAGGTTAGGCTTAGTGTAGGGACTTGCGGATGCATATTCCTAGAATAGAGTACCGGCACGTTTGGCGATAAATGTTGAAGACGCTAAGTCTATCTAACTGCAACACTAGTGCGACGTGAAATACACTCAACCTGTAGAGGGTGGCATATCTCAGAACAACCCTAATGATGAGTCCCGGATCGTTGCCAATTGTTCACAGCGTGGCACTAGTACAACGTAAAATCTGTTCAAACAACGAAGCTACCCTTTGGGGTTGGAAAAGTGAGCAGGGCCCGGAGCCGCTTACTGTTGACGGTTGGTTGGTTGGTTGGATGGATTTTACGTCGCACTAGTGCTGCGCAATGGGCAATCCCCTTATTGTTGAAAAGAGACATGTAAAATGTTATGAGAATATTAGGAATCTCAATTTTTGAGCGCTAACAGACACATTACGTAGAAATGTCAATAATTGCAAATTCCTTCTAAAAGTTTTGTTTTTTAAGTTTGATTGCTTTTCTTAGTAGAGTCGGTAACAAAAGTCTCCGAACACTAGCAAAAATTCATATGTAAAAAAAGTACACTTAATACAGTTTTGTCAAATAAATCCTGTTTCTTGACTGACTAAGAACATGATTCGATAAGGATTTATTTAACAAAACTGTATTAAGTGTACTTTTTTTACATAGGAATTTTTGCTAGTGTTCGGAGACTTTTATTACCGATTGTAACTCAATAGTCGAAACAGGGTGACAAAATTTCTTCGAATCCGAGCGCAGACTCATTTCCTGCAGTTCGAAAAATAATAAGAAATTTTTTATTTATAACTTTTTATTAGTGTGGTTATTTAGAATTCAAAAATTAACGCCTTAATTACATTCTTTTAATAATTTTAATGCTTCGTATTTATAAAATTACTCTAAACTGGTCACTATAATCATATTAAAAAAGAATTTCAGAAACCAGATGATTCAATCATATAATATACCAAATTATAGCTCTGGGGGTGACCTAAGCAGGGGAGGATCAAAATTATGATGGCATGTCATCGGACCATCCTTAGGGGTGCGTCCCAGATCGTCGCCAATTACCCATTGCGCAGTACTATTGCGGCATTAAATCCAATCAACCATATGATACCCTGTCGTCCCTATAATACGTCATAATTGAGAAAGTAAAGTTATGGCTGCAAGAATTCACAATTTATCGCCACGAAATTTCGCTAAATACATTCTGTACCTTTTTCTAAAAATAGCGGTCTGTGAGACCGATGTTCCCGATAAGCATGATGAAAACATGTTCCGGGCAAAGGGTTAATGGCAATGAGAAATGCTATGAATAGAAATTCTTAGTTCTACATCGTTTTGTGTTACCCACCATATTCACCAGACTCGACCTTTTCAGATTTTCACCTCTTCATGATCAGGTCTCTTTAAAATTCTTTGAAAGGCCAGGAGTTCACTTTTTTAAAGACTATTAAACAGTACCTTTATAACTTATGCACAAATGAACTTGATAATTTTTATATACAATATCTTCAATATGTGCCGTATATACAATAATACAGAGGGTGTTCACACATTTTAATAACAATTTTGGCTTACTCCTTGAATTTAAATTTAAATTTTTAGATAAAAACGGGATTTACACCAAATTATAATAAAGTTTAACTATTTTTTGTAGCATTAAAAATATGTTTTGCTTTGAAATGTCGCTAGAAAATAAACAATGGATTAAAGGTTATATTTTTTAGCTTTCCGAAGATATTCTTACTTGTTTATAAAAAACAAATATGTGAAAAGCATGGATTTAATATTTCTATATGTAAAATAAGGAACATAATTAATAAATAAATAAATAAATGTCAAAGTTTATACTGAGGAAAAGGAAAAAATGCATACCTAACAAAGATATGTACACCTCTTATTAAATCTAAAGCCGCACTTTATGTTTAAAAAAAAAATCCAACCCCCTTCCCAAAGAACTATCGCGAAATCTTTAAATATCTCTGTAGGAACTGTGAACAATATTATAAAATCTGATTTAAAGCTAATCATAAAAAAAAAAAAAATATATATATATTCATCACCTATCATCGAAACATATTTCTCAGCGTGACTATTCTTTAACCACATTTCTTGCAACCATGGAAGCCTCTGCGCAAGTGCGGATTGAACGAGTCCAGTGTTAAAATAGGGGTGACTGAGAGAAAACAATCGATAAGGGAACAGCGAATAACTGGATGTTTGCCAAATCACTATCTCTCGGCCAATTTTGCATCCCTCTAAACTTTTGGACTCGTCCTCACTGCTAGTCGTAGAAAATGTGGTCGCACTATATGTGCATATTGTCCTATCAAACCAATTTGACAGGTGAAAAATGGAAATATATTAGTTAGACTTGATGAGGCTTGGATATTATTATCTGATTTTATTAGAAAAAGTTCACTTTACCAGCGAAAAAAAAAAGAGAATAAGATTTAGAATGTTGATTTAGAGAAAACAAGGAAGGTTTTGTTAAAGTTTTTATGGTTATTACTGTATTCTCTCTCATAAGCCCACCAGCGGGCGAATGGTTCTGCGCTCAAAGCTGGTAGACCTGAGGTGCCGGGTTCGATCCCAAGTCGCGCTCATCAGCCTAGCCGTTCGGCGTTTTCCGTGGTTTTCTCCGAAACTTGCGTAAATACGGGCTAGGAGCCTTAGAAAGGCCCACCACCACATTTTAAAAACGTAGTATCGTCTAAAATAATTCTGTGATCAAGAGATAGGGAAGGATGAGTGTTTGTAGAATCGCAATGTATTGTCTACAATGCCGCATATTTGATTATTTGCTTTACTGTACTGTAACATTGATCATTATTGTCGTTTTTACCTACTTATAGTCTGCAGGTTAGATAAATGAATTTTACTACAGAAATTTTAATGCACAGATAATACTATATTTCTTCATTGCATATAATTTTGGCTGTTAATCAAAATTTCTGTTATAAAATTGATATATCGGAGGGCACTACCCCTCAGGCCTAGGACCCTAGAGCAGTCGATCGGCCTTAATCCCAATAACCAACCAACCAGCATTCTCTTATAATGAAAAACTTAAAATGGGGAAAGCATAAAAAATGTCAAAATTAACTCGGATAACCGTCAGAAATATATTTTAACACCTGTTTTTAAAGAATAAATGAATTTCAATGAATACCACACTAACTGGAAAAATCATGTCCAATGTATGACACGCGGATAACTACCGGGAGCTACCTTCTACTACATTTCAAAGGGCAAGCGAGACCTCGTCAGATCTAGAAAACGATGGTTAAGACCAAGAAGCCACAACAGGCTTCCAGCCTAATCCTTGAAGAAGATGATGATGATGATGAAATTCCATTCCAAACAATCTTCACTGTGTATAGAATTCTATGAAGATAAGGCTACAAGCTATACCTCTTATATCTGCTGCTCTACTTTTTTGGGGGGGAAATGAGAAATGGAACCAGAATTGAATCCATTACCTTTAAATCCATCCCAACAAAGTCCCCTGACGTGTCACGTATGGATTCCTATGCATTTGGTCTTTTCGAACAAGCATCTCAAAACATTGAACGGACTATGGAAGATTCTAGAGAATAAGTGGAACAAAATCAACCTCTGTGTTTTAAGAAATGCTCTGTTATCTTAGAAATCAAGGTGCAATATGATAATTCAACAAAAGGGCTGAACACATTTGAAAATAAAATTCTTATATTTGTTTACATATATATTATCTTTGCAAAATCGTTACAAAAATGTGTGAACACCCTCTGTATTACAAGGAAGGAATTCTTGGATAAGCCAAGTGAACCAACCACTCCTAGTAACTTTGAGAAGTTCACTGCATTCCAAAAAGGTAACGTTTTATATATGATGGGACTATAAAGAATGAATTTTTTCCACCAAATCAAAATATAAATTCAGAAACATACTGTTCCTAAAAACAGTCTTTAAAGCAAGAGTAGAATAAAACCGTCCAGAAATGACCAATGATCAAGTTATTGTCATCCAACATGATAATTCTTAGTTCTACGTTGTTTTATGTTAGCCACCATATTCACCAGACTTTGTTTTTTCAGATTTTCACCCCTTCAGGTCTCTTTAAAATTATTTGAAAGGTTGGAAGTTCACTTCTTTAAAGACTATCAAAACGCACCTTTATAATTTCTTCACAAATGAACCTTCTGATTTTTATATTAAAAAAGAGAATTTTCAAACTACCAGGACTATGGCAAAAAGTCATAGAACAAAAGGGTGCTTTTGTTATTTAATAAAATTGTGTCTTTATACTGCCTTACTGTTATTTATCATCAAAAAACCGCAGAACTTTTCGGATGATTCAATAGTTTTTACTTTCTTCTATATTCAATAGAAGAAAGTATTGGATGGGTAAAATTTGTCTACTTCTGGTTTTCACTGGATTTGCACGTTTTGAGAGATCCACGACACTATTTGATCTTTTTTAGACAATGCCTTGTATCTGTGTGTGTGTATGTGTGTGACAAAATTTTATCCAACAGTACCTCAAGAACTACTGCTAAGAAAATAATGCAAATTCGTATGTAGTTGCACTTTGAAATAAATTAGTGCCTAACAACTTTTGGTGAAAATCGTCCAATAAGTGATAAGTCCTTCCCTCTTTTTCTAAATTTTTAACATGCTTGTATAGGACAAAATTTCATATAAATGTACACAATGAGAATTATTTTTCACGAATCATTATGAAATTTGAAAAAAAATAATAATAATAACTGTAATAGTAATAGTCAAAAAGAAAAAAAAAAAAAATTGGACACATAGGAGGAAAGCTCCCCCCCCCCCTCTGGGGGGACGTTACCCTCCAAAGGGGCAAATTTCCGATATGAGTATCTTTCAAAAGTATTCGTCAGTGCCTTTAAAGCAAATGGTTGAACAATTAATCTGTGATAATTTAAAACAAAGTTATATATATATATATATATATATATATTTTTTAAGAGTATTTTTTAAAAAATTATTAGCACAAGGGTGATTTTCAAATCAATTGTCGGTTTGGTGTTCTAGTTTTTCAATCTTAATTTCATATTGATAGTAGCATTATTTTGACACTATAAAAGCGTGAAGCGATCTACAGTCGGTTACAAAAATGTCCGAATACTAGCAAAAATTCCTATATAAAAATGTACACTTAATATTGTTTTGCTAAATAAATCCTTGTCGAATCCTGTTCTTAGTCAATCTAAGAACAGGGTTCGACAAGGACATATTTAGCAAAACTGTATTAAGCGTACTTTTTTTATATAGAAATTTTTGCTAGTGTTCGGACACTTTTGTTATAGACTGTATCATTATACATTTAATTCAATACATTCATCACTTTTTTCAAAATTTTGAAATAAGAGTCTTTTTCTATTACTTTAGTTAGCAGGTAGCGGAAATTAACGTGTCCTGTATAAAAAAAAAACTCGTATAATCTATTCTAAACCTTTTTTTATGCGCTTTGAAATAACTTTTTCTTTTATATATGATAGAAAATATATGGTAATATTTATCAATTAATTATGTAAAACATTTTTTAAATTACTAATCTGGTATTTTAAAACATAAATGCATCTTGTGCCTTCATATGCAGCTTATGAGTGTTACCTCGCAGAAGTTATTATTTACTTGCAAAATATTTGTATATTGCTGTAAAAAACTGTAATAAGAAAATCTTCTACAATATGCAGATCTAAAACACTGGATAATTCTGTTCTTTAACTGTTGTACACTAGAGTGTGTTTTTCATTATAGTGAGTATTTTTATTACCTCTCAAGAATATTACCCATTTATTTCACACTATTTTTTTTATAATGTAAAAAAAATCTGGAGTGACTCCACTCGACTTTCCGAACATTGAGTAACTAACAGTTTTGTAGATAAAATAAAGAAAGAGGAGTTGCTAAACAAACAAAAGAGAGAAAACCATAATAGAGTGTTTGAGTATTTTTTCCATATATCACACGAGGTTTTATTTAACGCTACTGAACTTTGAGCGCTTAGATCATAATAATACAGAATTTTTCGTTGTGTCTCTGTAAAAATCTATAAATGCTAGATTCACCAAAATGCTTATAGTTAGTGCAACAGTGATTTATAATATTCATACAAATTTTCAGCTCAATTGAATAAGGCGTTTAGATGCTATCGCACTTTTAAAAATTTTGTCTCATAGGCCATAATGATAAAGAATTTTTCTTTGTGTCCCTGTAAAAAAACTATAAGTGCTAGATTCACCAAAATCTATACAGTTGGTGCAAATGTGACCTATAACATGTGTACAAATTTTTTGCTCAGATTAATAAGGCGTTTAGACGCTATCACACTTTTAAGAATTTGGCCCCATAGGCCATAATGATAAACAATTTTTCTTTGTGTCCCTGTAAAAAAAACTATAAGTGCTAGATTCACCAAAATCTATACAGATTGAGTATCTGTGACCTATAATATGTGTATAAAGTTTTTGTTCAATTGAATAAGGCGTTTAGATGCTATCGCACTTTTAAGATTTTGCTCCCATAGGCCATAATGATAAAGAATTTTTCTTTGTGTCCCTGTAAAAAAACTATAAGTGCTAGATTCACCAAAATCTATAGGGTTCGTACTATGGTGACTTACAATATACGTACCAACTTTCAGCTTATTCGAACAAAGCGTTTAGACGCTAGCGTGTTCACTCACAGACATACACACATACATACACACATACACACATACACACACAAATACATACATCATCTCAAAAATAGTGGAAACGGACTCAGGGGACCTCGAAACGTATAGAAACATCAAAATCTCCAATTCGGATTTTTGACATGATTACAATACTTTCCTCACTATAGTGTTCGGAAAGTAATAATGGAATTAGGAAATAGTGTATCTTTTGATAATTAATTAGGAGACAAACTGATTTTTTCAAGAAAACTGTTGGAAATTATTCTAGTGAAGAATTCTGTAATAAATCTCATGAATGTTACTTCACATGAGTATTACTTAGAAGAAATAACATTTTTGAGAAGAGAGTAATGTTCGTAATTTAAAGCACCCAATTAATAAAACAAGTCTACGATTATAGCTATTATGTTAGATTTTACTCATGATTATATTAATTTTTACTTTCTGAACACTATAGTGAGGAAAGTATTGTAATCATGTCAAAAATCCGAATTTGAGATTTCGATGTTTCTATACGTTTCGAGTTCCCCTGAGTCCGTTTCCACTATTATACGATGATGTATGTATGTGTGTGTATGTATGTGTGTATGTCTGTGAGTGAACATGCTAGCGTCTAAACGCTTTGTTCGAATAAGCTGAAAGTGGGTACGTATATTGTAAGTCACCATAGTACGAACCCTATAGATTTTGGTGAATCTAGCACTTATAGTTTTTTTACAGGAACACCAGGAAAAAATCTTTATCATTATGACCTATGGGGCCAAATTTTTAAAAGTGTGATAGCGTCTAAACGCCTTATTAATCTGAGCAAAAAATTTTTACGCATGTTATAGGTCACAGTTGCACCAACTGTATAGATTTTGGTGAATTTAGCACTTACAGTTTTTTTACAGGGACACAAAGAAAAATTCTTTATCATTATGGCCTATGGGACCAAATTTTTAAAAGTGCGATTAGCATCTAAATGCATAGCTCAATTGAGCTGAAAATTTATATGAATATTATAAATCACTGTTGCACTAACTGTAAGCATTTTGGTGAATCTAGAATTTATAGGTTTTTTACAGGGACACAACGAAAAATTCTTTAACATTATGTTCTATCGGCTCAAAGTCCAGTAGCGTAAAAAAAAAAAAACATCGTGTAATATATAGAGAAAAATACTCAAACACTATATTATGATTTTCTCTCTTTTATTTGTTTAACAACTCCTCTTTCTTTACTTTATCTACAAAACTGTTAATTACTCAATGTCCGGAAAGTCGAGTGGAGTCACTCCAGATTTTTTATTTAGAGATACATTTTGTCATACATACAGTAGTGGACAAAATTGTGAAAACCTCTTGAAAAAAGTTGATTTTAGTGGTTTGATGTCTAATAACACCACTTTTTTTTGTACCAATACTATAAAATTATATATCATTGGAAAGGTAATTTAATCAAGATTGTAAAGCAATAATATTTAAGAATAGTTTTTTAATAGAACAGCATTTATGAAGAAGAAAGGTGATATACATAGAAAAAATGAGATATACAAAAGTTTTCGCCATACCAGTTAATACTTAGTTGGGTAACTTTTAGCCTTAATTACGACCTTACAGCATTTTCCCATGGAGTGAACCAACTTCTTTAGTTCTGCAGCTGTTATAACATGAAACCAAGATTGAATTATTGCTTCTGTTAATTGGGTTTTATTGCTGGGTTGCTTTTGTCTAACAAGCTTCTTTAGCCGGCTTCATAGATTTTCGATTGGGCTATTCCCAGGCCATTCCAGCAGATGAATATGATTATCTTGAAACACCGCTTCTTGCACACACCAGCAACATGACATGGAGCTGAATCCTGTTGAAATATAAATGCTTCACTATCTTGGAAAAGATCACCTGCAGAAGGCAACAGCTTGGGCCCAAGTATTTCATTTATGTATCTTTGGGCATTTATATTCTCACCGATCACTCCAATTCTGCCTACACCTCTTGATGTCATACAACCCCAAATCATAATACTGACTGGGTGTTTCACGGTAGGTGTAATGCAGTCAGGATGGACATCTTCTACAATTCTTCTCTATACGCATTTTATGCCATTACTACCAAACAGGGAGATTTTGGTCTCATCACTCCAAATTACACTGTCCCATTGTTCTGTTGTTCAGTTAACATGAGCTTTAGCCCAGTTTAATCTTTTCAACCTTTGTTTCAGAGATAAAAATGGCTTTTTTCGTGGAATTCTAGCGATTAGACCAAATTCGTGCAGTCTGCGCCGAACAGTCCTTGCACTTACCGTCACATTGCATTGCAACATATCCCCTTGCATACACCGAGATGATTTTTCTCTGTCACCTAGGCACAGTCTTTTAATTCTTCTATCATCACTTGCCGTTCTGCTCCTTTTTCTGCCTTTACCAGTCTGGTTTTCTAATGACTGAGTCTCCTTGTACCTCTTCAAAATTTTAGAAATGCCACCTTTGGTTAAGTTTCCCCCAATATTTCTTCTAATTTCTTCATAACTGTAGCCTTGTTCACTTAATGTTACTATTTTTCATCGCTTCCTAGGTGACCAGTCAATTCTTTGCGCCATTTCTTTAATTTTATATTGATTTTTTTTTTTTATTATTACGTTTCACACGATCACTAGTAAATCAAAAAGCACAAAACAAAAAACCAACTTTATAGCAATAACAATACACACTGATAAATGTCCTGTAACCTGTTGGCTCATTGCCAAAACATTACCAGAACAAGATGACATCTGATTGGCTCTGTAAACACTCATGCTCATTGGCTACATTCAAATGAAGGACAGCTATTTCCTATAAACGTAAGCAAGTTGTGCTCCTTTTTTCTGGTTATTTGGCTGTAACTTTTGATATAATACAGATAATTGAACAAATGTTATTGCTTTACAGTCTTGATTAAATTACCTTTCCAATGATACATAATTTTATAATATTGATAGAAACAAAAGTGGTGTTATTAGACATCAAACCACTAAAATCAACTTTTTTCAAAAGGTTTCCACAATTTTGCCCACTGTTATATTAGGAATAATAAGAAGTTTTAAAGCGAGTTTTGTATGACGTGACGTCTACTTAAAAGTAGCATACCAGTCAGTACACCGCATTTGTGTCATGTGATAGAAACCGGTTTAGAGATATCAAACCGACACAGAAGTTACACTGTAAAAAAAACGGAAGCTTTTACAGCAAAATGTGCCGGCACCCATATTGCCAGCACATTCTACTGTTAAATAAGGCAATTTACAGCGGAAACATCTGTAAAAAAAGACTCTTTTACGGCTGTTTCTGCTGTAAATAACTTCTTTCCTACTTTCCTCCCTCCATGCACCCATATTGCCAGCATATTATGCTGTAAATCTACCGTTTTTTTTACAGTGTAGGGGAAAAGTGAATGTAAAGTTGAAATTTTGAAGGTCAAAGATGTCATACGATAACACATTTATTCGTCACTGCATTTTTTGCGATTTTTACCAACAAAAGAGTGCTGCAAAAGCATGTCAATCAGTTTGTTCTGTTTTGGGGGAGAATACCGTATCAAAAAGCACATGTGAGTATTGGTTTCGACGCTTTAAAGATGGCGATTTTGATGTTAGCGATCGAAAACGTAGTGGCACTCCATTGAAGGCTATCCATAATCATTTGCGAACACTTCTGGATAAAGATGCATCTCAAACGCAAAATAAACTTACTGCATAAATAGGCGTATTACAAAGAACGATTTATAATCGCTTGCATGCAATGTGAAAAATTCAGAAGGCAGGAAAATGGGTCCCACATGCATTGAGCCAGAAAAATAAAGATGACCTTGTTTTGAAATGCATGAATCTGCTAAACAGGCAACACAGGAAATCTTTCTCGAGGAAAATTGTGTCAGGAGATGAAAAATGGTATATTATGAGAATCCGAAACGCAAAAAATATTGGGTGAATCCTGCCGAAGCAACAAAATCAACGCCGAAAAGTGACATTCACTGTAAAAAAGTTCTCCTATACATTTGGTTGGATATGAAGGTAGTACTGTATTACGAACTACTGGAGTCCGGTGTAAGTGTAACTTCTGAACGCTATAAACAACAACTGCTGCGAGTGAAGTAAGAAATCGATAAAAAATGTCCATTTACTGACGAAGGTTTCCGGCGTGTCAAATTGCTCCATGACAATGCAAGAACCCATGTTGTAAAACCGGTAAAGGACACGTTAGTAACGCTTGGCTGGGAAGTTTTGGAACACCCGGCATATAGCCCCGACATAGCCCCTTCGGACACCATTTTTTTCGGGCGATACAAAATGACTCATCTTCTGTACACTTCTGGACAATGGGCGAAGTAAGAAAATGAGTTGATGATATCATTGTGTCAAAAGAGGAATCTTTCTATACTGCTGGCATTCGTGAACTGCCTGACCGAGCGTAAGGTATCAGATAATGATGGAGATTATTTTGATGAATAAAAGTATCATTATCAGCTCTAAATTACATATTTATTTCTTTGATACACGCTTTAAAACTTATTACTACATTTATATAAACTCATGTTTGTGAAAATTGCAACACCATGAAAGAATTGTCAGAAATTAATGAAATTTATTCCACATATTACTAATACTGGTACAAATAAACGATCAAATGTACAAGACAAAAAAACAAAAAGAAAGTCTGAAATCAGTACTTTGTGTGTCCGCCACGCTGAGCGATGAGAGCCTGTACGCGTCGGGGCATTGAATCGTACAGGTTCTGAATGTAATCCTGAGGAATGGCAATTCAGATGGCTTCGACTTGACGCCAAAGTTCAATCTTACTGTGCGCTCCAACAGATGTACGAGCGAGTCGCCGACCAATGAAATCCCAGGCATGCTCGATGGGCGACATATCCGGGGAAATAAGCATGCCATGAAAGAAGCAAAACCTGTTGTGCACTAAAGAAGGCTTGTGCAGTCTGAGAAACATGAACACGGGCATTATCCTGCTGAAATACAGCACCCGGAATGCATCGAAGAATGGGAAGGACCTCTGGCTCCAAAATTTCACTTATGTATTGTTGAGGTTACCCGCAGTGTGCACTAGGTGGGATCGACAGTTATATCCAATAGCTCCCCACACCATAATGCTAGGCGTTTGGACAGTATGACGCTGAATAACACGTTGTGGGAGCAGAGGTTTCCCCTTGTAACGTCTGACGCGTACTCTTCCATCATTGTACTCCAGATTATAGCGAGATTCATCGGAGAAAACAATTTGTTGCCACTGGGCACGCCACGTGCTGTGTTGCTGAACCCACTGAAGTCGGAGGAGTCTGTGATTCAGCGAGAGAGGAATCCTGCGAAGAGGAACCCTTGCACACAGTTCAAGCGGCAGCAAACGGCGACGAATCGTGGAGCTAGACAACAAAACACCTGTAGCCATGCTCCAATGTTGTGCTAACACACGAGAGGACGCCGTACGGTCCGTCACAGCCATGCGGATGATGTGTCTGTCGTCTCGTGTCGTTGTTCTATTGCGTGCTTCACTGCCAGGTTTCCATCTTGTTTGATTCTCCTCTGTCCATTTCTTCCAAGCACACATCACTGTTGTGACATTACACTGCATGCGGGCTGCGATTTCTCGACACGAAAATCCATCCTCTCGCATACCAACGATGCGGCCTCGTACGAATTCCGTTAGTTGTTGGTATGGCACTCTCCGCTTTTGACGAGGCATATTGACCACCAATGAAACGTTTACCGCAGACAGAGGACGATAAATAGATTAGATTTCAACGCGCCATTATACTCTTTTATATACCTGGAACAGGCGACTGATAAGGAATCGGTTCTAGGTTCCACGCCTGCGCAATCTCTTTTCAATTCCAATCATTTGCATTCCTTACCTACTTTACATTTCCTGTAAGTTTGGTTTAATTTGCATCATCCCTTCATGTTGTTGCAATTTTCACAAACATGAGTGTATATGTATATATATGCATGTATATGTATATATATATATATGTGTGTTTGTATGTATGAAACGAATACTTAATACAAAATTTTGACATTAGCTCTAATCAATTTTGAGCGTAGTGTCAACAATGCAAGTGAAAAGTATTGCCTGTGTAGTATTGGAGTAAAAAGTATTCACTAATTATAAATAATAAAAGGTGAGAATATTGCACAACAAATTTCCTGCTTCTGTATACAAAATGGTTGGAAAGAAGGAAATTTGTATCAGTGTCATTTTAGACGTAAAAAGGTAAAATTTCTTGCACAAAATTATAATAGCAGATCAATAAAAGAAAAGATACCCGGTATTTTACAAAGTGAAATAGATGAAGAATCAATTTTGTGGAAACGGATGATGAGGTTGAAAATGTAATCCTGTAGAACAACAGTAAAGAACTCATCTGTTCTATATCAGTTTGTAAGCGGGGCCCGAAAGAAAACTAAATTCAGTTACATTGTACTATACTAATCGTCACTTTATGAAGATTGAGAAATAAAAGTGATATTTCTAAAAATTTCGGGGGATGATAACACTTTATTCAAATTGGATGAAAATTATAATACTTATGAAGATTTCGGAAAATGAATGATGACGTTCTAATCACATTTTTTAATATAGCCTAATCACTAATGTTATAATATATTTTTAATTTTATTTCTCTTTTTTTTTTTTCTTATAGACAAAGTATTTTTTTACATTGTTATAACAGAATTATTAGCCTGTCCCGAGAGTGTTACTATCGCTTTTAAGTGTTACTACAGCTCATGGAGCATTACTATAGCTAAATATCAGCACTGCATTAATACGTTTGTTAATTTGTACAAATAAATTGTTTTTTCTAATTCAATCTTTTTAGTTATTCATTGTAACTGCAAATTTCTCATTAAACATTTTTTTATTGGAAGTTAAAATCTTTGTTTACGAAAGAAAGTAACACTCATGAGATAAATATTTGTTCAAATACCAACAATTATCAACATAAATACACTAAGCGACAAAAAAAAAAAAAAAGCCGCACTTGGATATTATGCTTTTCGCCTTCTACAATCGTCAATTTTATAGTTTAAAAAGCAAATTTTCGAACAGATTTTATTATGTTATCATTCACATACACTTTAGCTTTGAGTCCAGCGTTAAAAACAAAATGCAATTGTCAGGAAAATTGTAATTTTTGAAATTATTTCAAAAATGGTAAGAATAAGGCAGTTAACGATGCCACAAAAAGTATTATTTTTTTAATTAAAATCAAAAAATATTTTAATGCGTGAGATGGCAAAATAATTAAATGTTAACGAAATATTGATAAAAGGGTTTTTAGTAAGATATAAAAATTTTTGGTCGTTTAAAATGGAAATTTGGTTTTAGGCGGCTATGTTGCTCATCCAAGCGAGATGACCGTAAGTTAGAAAGCCATTGCTTATAAAATCGGTTTGTATTAAATTTAGAACATAAAAGAGATTCAGAAAAAGTGTTTAGAAGCATAATTTATTTAACTACAGTGCAGCAACTATTAAACAAAGCAGGTTTAAATGACAGAAAATTCCAAAATATTCCATTCTTAGTGAATATAATTAGGAAAGCATGACCTCAGGTGGCTAAAAAAATATAAAAATGATTAGTTAATTATTGGGCTGAACTGGTTCTCTTTGGTGAGTCAAGTTTAATTTATTTCGAGCTAAAGAAAAGCAGATCTAACAACGAAAATATGACTGACTTAATGAAAATCGCACTTTTAAAACAGTGACGCATTCTCCGTACATTATGGTACGGAGGTGCATAACTTTTCAAACAGTTGGGCAAATTTTTATGCTCAAGAGATCAATTAACTCGAAATAAAACACAATCTTCATAAAAGTGATGCCTGACCGACTATTTTGGAGGTATCTTGGACATTTCCGTAAACAGTATTTCACGATGAAAATGTACCTTACTACACGGCATCTGTGGTAAGTTTATTCACTTAAAATTGTCAAAATTTCCTATCCATTCCCATGAGAACCTATTATTCTGTAAGTAATCATATCTTTTTTCACTTTAAGTTAAACTCTATAAAATATATTGTAGAATTTCTTTACCAGACATGGAAATAGTCCTAATCACGATCCGCCCGAAAATGTTTCGTCTATAAAAAGGCGGGGAGAGGGAGAGGATTCGAAATTTGCAGACTATAACTCTGCCAGAACTAGAAAAAATTATTTGTAATATTTGGCACATTGAAATTTCTGATATTTATATTAAAACACTGTATAAAACTATGCGATTGCGCATTAAAGCAGTAATTCCATATAAAGGTGGAATTAACCCAATGACGAATACATATTTTTAACAAAAAATTGCTTAGATATAACAAATAAGTAGTTTTATTTCATATATTAAAATATAACTTGTTTATTTCATATAATAAATCAAAATAGAATGCAAAGTGTATGGTTATTGCATTATGTTCAAAAGCAAAGTTTTATGCAGATTTTTAAAAAGTATTTCGTAAAGTGCAATAAAGCGAATTATTAAATCGAAAATGTACATAGGTATCATTTCATCCCATTTGTATTATGCAAACAAGACAGTTTTATTTGTTTCAAACATTAATTTTAAAGTTATTACAAATAAAAAATGTATAAGTCATTTTTTCTGCAGTGCGGCTTTTTTTTTTTTTTTTTTTTTTTTTTTTTTTGGTCGCTTAGTGTATTTATAGTATTTCGACTTAAACAAAGCATTTAAAATAAACTAAACTATGTTTATAAATATTTAATTATTGATACAAACGTATTTGCTGATTGTTTTTTAAAAATAACACTCATGAGAATAGCAATGACTAGTCAAGATTCTTTTTAATTTTTCTATACTATAAATTAAAAAAAAAAAAAAAAATCACAAATAATCACCTGATTAGAAAACTATAAATTACTAGGAATTCATAAGTGAGTATGTTTTTGTATTTCGTGTAAGTCGATTTTTCAAATTGTGTAAAACTGAAAACGAATATTCATTTGAAAATCACCCACAACTAGAGATGCAAAAAACCCGGGAATTTAAAACCAAGGGAAAAAACCAGGGAGTTTTGGGGAAAAAACTGGTGAATTCGGGAGCTTTGGAAATTTTGCGGGAAAAAAACAAATTAGAAATCTCTAAAGCAAATAATACGTTGTTTATTACTTTATATAAAAGGCAATATTAAAGACTTTGATATACTGATAAGCTTATAACATTCTTTTAATTTATAATTTTTTTTTCAATTTATAGAACTGCAGCCAATTCATTAGCGTTTCACATATAAACAAGTCATACTTTATGTACCTGAAAAGATTTTCCAATGTAAAACCCTTTTTTACTAGATATATGGTGATATTTATATAACTAAATATAATTACAAAATATATAAGCTTAAAAGATAATGGCATGATTAAGAAAAAATAATTCTTTGAATCATAACATGTTACTTTTCTTAAGCTTGTTGATTGGCAAAAATTAGACCTAGGATTGTTTTAAGCTTTTTTCTCCACAGACACCTCTTACATATAGTTTTTAATTCCACAAGATAACATTATTTCATAAGCCTAAAATTCAGTTAATTTCATTACATTATTCTTGATAAAATAACATGTTAGCTACTATTGTACTCAGTAAAAACAATTGTTTTTTTTCCTTTAAGCACTACAAATTTTAATATTATAATTGTTATTAATATAAAGTATTATATAAAAAAATAAAATTGCAGACTTTCCACTTGTGATTAAGTTAGTAAAACGGCTAAGTATTAAAAAGTTGGTAAAAATGCTAATAATAATGAATATAGTGACAGAAACTTGCCGTTAGTATTAGCGACGAATTAATTATAATTAATTATTTTCTTCGATTACGGAATGAACATGAACATCGAAGATGTTAGAATTAGCGGGAAAGGAAAAGGGAAATGAAATCTACGCAGAAATTAAAGTCGAAATTAATTTAAGGATCGGAGGCTGTTTATACACAAAAAAATATTTAACAAATACGAAAATTATAAAAATATTCATAATTTCAAAATTCCCAGTTATGGGGAATTTTCAAAATTTCCAATTTTGTCTTAAATTCCCAGGGAAAAAAACCGGTTTTTTCCGGGAAAAAACCAGGTGTTTTCAAAGCCTTGCATCTCTACCCACAACATAAAATCGACTTTTTTTTAGACGTTTAGTGTTACACTTCTATGAGACAAATATCGTCTGCATTCACCATGAAAAACAATTTTAATCAGTAATAATTTTAGTAAATTATTTGTAGTGAATGAATTTGAATAAGAAAATATAGAAAAACGTTTTGTGATAGCCACAGCAAACTAGTTTTACATGGACATAAAGAAAAATTCTTTATTATTATGGCCTACAGACTCGATTAGCGTAAAATCATTGAAGTTTTGTAATGGAACTTGTTTTCACCATACTTATTAAAGCACATAAAATAAATGAACGGCTTTTACTCTAATGGTTATACCAGGTTATACTGATTAAACAGAATATAAAAATTCCGCAAAAATATATTGTGTTATATTGTGGCACATTTTCATTAAAAGATCATCTATTAAATCATTCCGGGTCTTTTTATTTGTTCTTTTTTTTCTTTACGTTTTCGTCTGCTACTTTGTCTTCAAATATTTCCAATCACATCAAAAATAAACATCCCATTTCAACAAATTTACCAGAAAATTACGTTTCACGAAATATTATCGTCAGTATTTTCTTTAATAGCAAAATAAATAACAGAAAATGCAATTTTGTTTTCATTTCCTTCTGAGAAAAGGAATTTAGAAAATAATTGGTGTTTATCCGAGCAAAATATTAGACCCCGATTGGTATAATTAAAATAATCTTTATAATATAAAGTCTAACTATATTTTCCAAGAAATACGTAAAAGGTTTTAGTAAAAATTTCATTATTCAAAACAAAATAAATTTTTTGCATTAAGGGACTTGGCACACCGAAAATTTCATATTCGAATTGGTACTTATAAATTGGACTATATTTGGTTTGTTCAATATAACATATATTGAGACAACAATTATTATGGTTTTTGATATATTTTTTAGAAAATTGAAGCCTTTGAATTGAATTTCCTCAGTTTTCATTTTTTCAAGAATTCATGGGGCGTGTTCAGTAGAGCGCCCGATCCACGACCGGTCGAAAGATTCCGAGCCAAAGCGTTCAGTGGTGTCGACCGATCGAGAGCGATCCAGAGTCACATCGTTCAGTGGAATAGACCGATCTCGACCGGTCGTGGATCAGAAAGCCCAGAAAAATTTCTTGATCCATTGGGTCACGTGATGGATCAAATGCGCAATAGGTTGAAAATCAGGCTCTGATTGACATTACGCAGTGAAAACCTGAACAATGAACACCTGTTTTTGACAATGATTGTTTATTTGTTTGATTAGCTGAGGATTAATACAGATGTACCTATTTATATGCATTGTTTGTGCTGTAGAAAATAAGGTAAGTAATTCCATAAAATGCTAAACTATATTATGTTTATTTATTTATTGTGTAAAAAAGATTTTTTACGTAATAACGATTTTCGATACGTAATTTTTTTTATTGATGAACGTAACATTCAAACGTAAAATTAAAACAAAAATTTACACAATTTTAATTGAAACAAAAAAAAAATATATATATATATATGTATTTTTTTTAATTCGGACGCTATCATATTTTGTTAATTTAATATATAAAAATAAGCTGGGAAGAATTATATTTCTTTTTTTTTTTTTCAGACAAAGCTTTTCATTCATGCGATTGTTTTTTGTTTACAAATAGAAAAGTTTGTAAACGATTGTATTTTTTACCTTTAAAACAATAAGTTAACTATAAGTAAATAAATTAAAATCCTTCCACATATTTTTAATTTAGGTAAAAATAAGTTTAAGATGTCAATTATTAAATTTAATAAACCAAACAGACTGTAAAAAAAGTAGCTATAAAATTATGCAGTGTTGTTTACATTGCTAGTTTATTTTAATATTCAGTCGGTAATAAGAGAAAAAGCTCTTTATATTGATTCATAAATCGAAGAAGAAAGTAAGATTATTTTTTATATAAATCCATTACTGAACAGCATATTTCATATTTTATATAATTTATTTTTTTTTTTTTTTCAAAAACGTTTTTGTTGTACATTTCTGTTCATAATAAAATTCGAAGAGAAAGAAAGGTGTTTTAAGTGCTCATTTAAGATAAATCTACTCTGCTCCTTTAAAAATAAATGTAACGTAACATTCTTAACATTTTCATGATTAAAATTTATACGTGAATTTAGAAAAATCATAACCAAAGTAATGTATATTAGTAATTTGTCAGTACAATCAATTAATAGCTTCTTATTTTTTGTTAGCAGAGTACAGAATTCTACATTAATAAGAAAGAAGTAAAACTGTTATTACATAAAAGATCTTTCTTTCTTTCTTTTTTTTTTTTTTTTAAAGAAAAAACGTAATATAGTTTAGCATTTTATGGAATTACGTATTAAAAGTCCAGACAAAATAAACAGAAATACAATAACTTGCTAATTGCTAATACAGGTCAAATTAGATAGATGGCGCTGCTCCTATCACGTCAAAATTTTTCCAAAGCGTTCAGTAGATTCCTGGCCCGATCCAAGACCGGTCCAGGATCAGTGACGTCATCGCCCGGTCGAATTGATCCATCTCGGGCGCTCTACTGAACACGCTCATGAACTTCCAAATGCTAAAACTTGAACTGATATTTAAGAAAAAGCTTGATACATATATAACGTACTTAAAAGTAGAGATAGGCGTTATTTCACGTAATATAATAAGTAATATTATTATTGCATTGTAGCTTATTTGCACGGTAATATATTACTAAAAATATCCTATTAAAAAAAAATAACATTATCAATTTCATCTCTGCGCGCGAAGTAGACGAGGAATTTTTAATGATATGCCAAAATAATACCATCAGATAACTAAATTACTTAACCAGAGTCACTCTGGTTAAGTAATTTAGTTTAAACACACACACACACAAGTAAAATAAATTGATTATCTTTTGTAATCATATATTTTTTAAGGAAAAGAAAAAAAAACTACGAAAATTTACTTGTTATCATTTGCATAACAAATGTTCAAAACAAAATTGCAAACGCTATCCAAATCATACAAGAACAACTTGAATTAGAGTACAGCATCATACAAGTGACAATATAATACAAAAACAACTAGATAGAATCGCATCATGCAAGTAACGAATAAAACACCCATCTTTGAGTATCTCATAAACACCGCATACCACTTGTTAGATACAACATCACACAAGTAACGGAAAAGTAACTGAATAAGACATGGCATCTTTCGCAATGTGTATGATACACTGTAAAAAAATAACTATTACCAGCTGCAAGAAACTCTCTGTGATTGGAGAAAATAATTATTTTATCTAATCACAGAGAGTTTCTTGCAGCCGGTAATAGTTATTTTTTTACAGTGTAACGAGTCAAATTCGAAAGTACTCGTTTGTTACTTCACTGTAAAAAAATAACTATTACCAGCTGCAAGAAACTCTCTGTGATTGGAGAAAATAATTATTTTCTCCAATCACAGAGAGTTTCTTGCAGCTGGTAATAGTTATTTTTTTACAATGTAGAGAAATCTATTCAGTGATACAGTTAGTAATTTCTTTCCATGTTCATTTAATAAGTTAAAAGAATAACACCTCTGAGCTCTAATATTTTCTTGAATGTATGAAACTAAATAAAAGATTATTCCTTCTGAAATATATTAATTTAAATAATTTTAATGGGTAAGAGAATTATAACGTCAAGGATAAATATCATTGCGCTAATATTAAACAACCTTGATATTAGCTTAGGAATGAATATTTGGTGTTGATTATTTTTCATGAGATAATGAAATTCTTTGGACAAGAGTGTACAGAGATTCTCTTGTTTACTAGGAATGCTTGGGGAGAGGACAGAAGAATTTGGAGTTTGGAGGGAAAGAATGAAAGAGGCGTTTGTGGATTGGGGCGTTTTTAAAATAATGTCGCGCTAGAAGTGCCTGGTAGGATGTTTATGTTTATTTTAAAGCAGCCGGGATTGAAAATTACGTAATAGCGTGTGGCGTACGCGAATGTGCATAGGAATATTCTGTTTTTTTTTTTTTTTTTTTTTTTTTTTTTTCTTGTGTGTGTGTGTGTGTGTTTTTATGTGGAGATAAATTTGATAAGAAGATGCGTATTTGTATTTTTTTTTCTTATTTATTTTAATTTGCTATTTTCTTTATCTGATATATATATATATATATATATATATATATATATATATATATATTACATTCCTTTCTTTTTTAATATGGGAATTCAATTATAGAGCGCCGTTCACACCTTAAAACTAAAATTATTAAAAAATTGTTATTTCTGAATAGTAGTTTTTTAAATCAAAATAATTGCCGAAACGTCAGTGGAGGCCCTCTGTTGAGACTCAAAACTGTTTTGGGCTGTGTCTGTCTGTTTGTCTGTCTGTCTGTCTGTCGCGCGATAGCGGCCGCAAAAATAGAGCTATTGACTTGAAATTTGGTACACATGTTCATGAGCCCCATGAAATCAGCTGTATAGTTTTTGGTATGTATTCCATTTATAGTTCGTATACAGGGACACGCCAAAATTTTTCTTATCATTACGGCCTATGGGAGAAATTTGTATGTATCGCGATAGCGGCCCAAAAATCACGCTATTGACTTGCAATTTGGTACACGTGTTCATGTGCTCCACGAAATCAGCTGTATAGTTTTAGGTGTGTATTCCATTTGTAGTTCGTGTACAGGGACACGCCAAAGATTTTCTACAATTACGGCCTATGGGAAGAATCTGTATGTACCGCGATAGCCAGGCCCTGACTAACGGCAGGGCATACGGGGCAAATGCCCTGGGCCCCCCTTCTGGAAGAGGCCCCCTACAGGCGTATGCAGAAATTCTGCAACCTAAAGAGCTCTTATGCCACTGTAAGGGGGCTCCCCAGAATAGGCTTGCCCCGGGGCTTCAGGTAGTCTAAGTCGGGCCCTGGTGATACCCACCGCAAAAATCAAGCTATTGACTTCCAATTTTTGCCGAAACGTCAATGGAGCTGTTGAGATTCAAAAGGATTTTGGGTTCCGTCTGTCTGTCTGTCTGTCGTGCGCTAGCGGCCGCAAAAACCACGCTATTGACTTGAAATTTTGTACACATGCTCATGATTCCCGCGAAATTAGCTGTATAGTTTTGGGTGTGCATTCCATTTGTAATTCGTGTACAGGGACACGCCAAAGTTTATTTATCATTACGGCCTATGGGAAGAATTTGTATGTACCGCGATAGCGCCCCCCCCCCAAAATAACGCTATTGACTTGCAATTTGGTACACATATTCATGAGCCCAACGGAATTAACTGTATAGTGTTAGGTGTGTATTCCATTTGTCGTTCGTGTACAGGAACACGCCAAAGTTTTTCTTATCTTTACGGCCTATGGGAAGAATTTGTATGTACCGCAATAGCGGCCGCAAAAATCCTTCGATTGACTTGCAAATTGGCGCACACGTTCCAGCTTTGCATGTAAGTAGCTGTATAATTTTTATTGCTATATTCTTTATAAACTGTGTACAGGGACACGCCAAAATTCTTAACATTATGGCGTATGGGGTGAATTTCGTTTAAACGCATTTTAATATCATTACTTTGCAATGAAGAAAATGAAACTAGCGTACGTGAGTAAGATGCTTAAACTTATGTTGTTTGAAGAAAATAGGTGCTCTGAAGCTTTCTAATTAATGTACAGGACCTTACAAAAGTGTTCTGTCAATGTCACGTAGTCATCCAAACGATGTTAAATTTGGAATAATTATAATTTTAAACGCAAAATAAGCTGAATAGTTTTTACTGGTGTATACAATGTTTAGGGTTCGTTTACAAAGACACACGAAAGAATTTCGTAACATTAGGGCCTATGGATAAATTTTTAATTTAAGCGCGTACTTTAATGCGTTTATGCTGAATTGAACTTAATAAAGTTAACATACATTATAAAGATGCTAAAAATCATGTTTACTCTTAAAAAAAGTTATGTATAGACTAAATAATTTATGGAACCACACAAAATAATTCCGAGTATGTACTGTAATCATCCAAATGATGTCAAATTAGTTTGAAAATTTAATGAGTTATAATTAATTAGGTTTATTCTTATTATTGGCGTTTATAATGACTGTGGCTACTTTTCCGGGATAAATAAAGGAATTTCGTACTGTTACGGTCTATTGTCGGTATTTCTTAAAAGTGTATTTTAACATGGTTACACCCTATCAAATATAATGAAATTTTATTAGAATTTTAAAAGCATGTTTTTCTGTTGAAAATTGTGGGCATAGAATTGATAATTAGTTTAAAGGTTACGCAAAATATTTCCGATATGCTATGTAATATTTTTTGTATGAAATTTGATAGTTATGAAATTTGGTGTTTATGAATTTCAGGGAAATAATAGAAGACCGTCGTTTATTAAGAATACATATTGTTGCGTACTTGTGGGTTCGTAAGTTGTCCGAGAATGAAAGGCGAAACCTGCAAAAATTCAGTAATTTATTCACAGAAAGTTTCAGAAAAATACAGGTCTATAGAAAAATACAAGAGGCTCAAAGCAATGCAAGCAATTGACGAAACTGACACAGTACTGAGATTGGCTGCTTTGGCTAAAAAAATGCTCCTTTTATACTATTCTATCGAACACAGACTGTTCTGGAAAATTCTCGTACCTCATCAGCCAATGAGATTAGAGCTTTCATATTTGGTATATCCATAATAAGGATTTTCTCGCCAAGGAGGGAAACAGTCGCCAAATTTGGCGCCAAATCCATTTTTTGCCTTATTGGAGCTTTTCAATGCGTTTTTAAAGGAAAATTAGGCTATTTTAACGCTAAAACGACTAGAAATGCACAAAATTAGCATTTTATCGACTTACTAAGCCTCTTTGAAAGAATTTATACAAAAATAAATGCAATTATTTACAATTCCGTAATACTTTATACGATATATAAATAGGTATACAAAGAGAGATAGAGAAGGGGGTTGAGGGGGGCGGCAGCCCCCCTCAGGAATGTATTTGATTATGGTAATAAGTCGATCGAATCAATATATACTATTATACTAGCAGACCCGGCCACGCGTTGCTGTGATTAAGTTATACGTTGAATTATACGGCTGTAAACTATTTAGTACAGTCAAATTATTATTTACGAACAAAGACGAAAACGTTGTAGCCGATGTAAAAACCCACAGGGTTGAGATTTGAAACTTAGGTCAAAATTTGGAAGCGATTGATAAAAATTTTCGTAGTGTTGATATTAAGCACAAATTAATTTTATTGTAGGGTCCTATACATTTTAATGAAGAAGTGATATATATTATTTCTAATGCTACTTTGGATAAAATTGCTAAAATGAGTAATATATAAATTAAATTCTATTAAAATTCTATTAAAATAAAGTATAAAAGAAACAGACGATTTTAAAATCAATTTTTATGGAGGAGTGAAATATAATATATGCTATAATGGATAATTTTACTATAAAATGACCTCATCATTTTAAATATTTTAAAGAGGGCAACAGCTGTAGTTATAAAAAGGAAAACAATAAGGCTAAACCAGAAAAATAAGTAAATTTGATAAATATTTTAAAATTTTAAAATTGGAAATCTTATGAAATATTGGACATTTAAAGTAAATACAGGTATCATTTTAAATAGAAAAAGATTTTGGAAAAGTTTAGTGTATTTTAACGAAGTGATGAGAAGTTTTTGAGTATGTTAAAATTTTAATAGCAAATTCAAGTTAATAAAGATGGGAAACATTGAGGATTAAGATAAGAATGATTATAAGATTAAAAAAAAAAATTATACAGACACGACATTATTTCATTATTTAAAACATGAAAATCTGACTTTGACAGATTTTAATTTAGTGCCAGAGGCCTACTGCTAAACTTGTTAATATCGACAAATTCTTCTTTAGTTAATTCGTGACGATCTAAATTCCATGATAAAGTTTTCATAAAATCAAACCAATGTGTTTCAGCTGCAGATATTGTAACAAATAACGTTGGAAGTCCAAACTGTCTTATAGCCGCAAAACAACGTTTTTTCTCTTTTTCCCAATGAGGGGGAAGTGTGCCTTGGGGGGACTCATGTCAAAGGTGTGCCTTGGGGGGGGACTCATGTCAAAGTTGTACCTTGGGGGGGACTCATGTCAAAGTTGGGCCTTGGGGGGACTCATGTCAAAGTTGGGCCTGGGGGGGACTCATGTCAAAGTTGGGCCTTGGGGGGACTCATGTCAAAGTTGTACCTTGGGGGGGACTCATGTCAAAGTTGGGCCTGGGGGGGACTCATGTCAAAGTTGGGCCTTGGGGGAACTTCATTCAATAAACCGACTGAAATAGGCCCTTAGCACTATTAAGAGTGTATTATAAAAATTCGACAACGCTGTACCGACTGAAATAGGGGTACCTTGGGGGGGAATCATGTCAAAGTTGGGCCTGGGGGGGGGACTCATGTCAAAGTTGGGCCTTGGGGGGACTTCATTCGATAAATTCCCATTCAATAAACCGACTGAAATAGGCCTCTAGCACTAATTAAGAGTGACCTATAAAAATTCGACAACTGTACCGACTAAAATAGGCCTCTAGCACTAAAAAAAAAAAAAAAAAAAAAAAAAAAAACTTTTTATATGCCATGCTTTTAAATTTTAATATACTAATAATATACTAATTAAAAGGAAAATGATAAATATTCTATCATAGTTTGAAGTCAAATTTGTTTCCAAATGTCTAAATAAAATATCTGATGTAAGATACTAATATTTTGCAGAGGAATAGATTTCATTTCTGTCATCCTTGGCGAAAAAAAAAAGAATATCGCCAAATTATCTGGCGAAAATATTTAATTCCTTTCAAAAATCATGGTTATTTTAACAACTTATATTAAAAGAGTAATGAATAATATGAAACAATATTTCGTACAATACATATTACATGTCATACATACGTACAATGAATAATACATATTACATTTCGTACAATGCATACATCTGACATGTATATTTTCGTGTTACGTTTTTGATCGCCAAATAATAATAATAATAATAATAAAAGCCAAGGGCGACAGAGTTTTGAAATTTAAAATTAAAATTTTGTCAATTTGGCAGCAAAATAATTCAATCTAGCACCCGCGATAACTAATACATATCTATACCCAAATATAAGGATTAAAATCGGGAAAAAAATTTCCTCGATTTTTAATAATTTCTTACAAAAAATCCAGTGGGCAATTAACATAGGAAATCTTTTTCTTGGCTGCACAGACGGTCAGTGAGTCACACTTCGCTTGCGTATAGAACTCATAGATATAGTATAGCATATATAGAATAGAGTGATCATTGGGGAGAAAAAAGTTATTCCTTTTCATTTGGGAAAAGACGACGTTTTTACCAAAATATGGCCGTCTTTCACCGAGTGAATACACACGGGAATACATACTAATATTTTAGCAAATAAAATTTGTGAATAATTTATTTGCTAAAGGGGAATGGAAGACTCCAGATACAGTTTCAAATTCATATTTCTTTCTTTCTTTTCTTTCTTTTTTTTTTTTTTTTTTTTTTTTTTTTTTCAATACCACTTAATGGCTGTTTCCAAAGCTTTTATTTATTTATTTATTTTTTTTTCGGCATCAAAAATCTTTCTACGATAACATGGGGATGAGAGATCTATATATATTACTATATCTATGATAGAACTACATTAGCACTTTATCAATGTGTATAAAATCTTTAAATTGATTATGACGTCAATTTTCGTGAGATGCGTAATTTAACTTTTTATAATTTTTTAACGTTCACGTTTGATTAAATGTATTTATTTTTATGTCAAAAGAAAATGAACTCGTATTTTTTTTTTTTTTTTTTTGGCAACAATTAAATTAATGGAACTCACAGATATTTTGGAGCAACTTTAATAAAGGTCTATAATTAACAAATAATTGCAATAAAACAATATTGTGACAATAAATTGAGATAAAAACTATCCTATCTCTCAAGTTGGACCAAACTGCACACAGTGTGCAAAATTTCATTAAAATCGGTTCCTTAGTTTAGGAGTTTACCCCGGACAAACATCGTGACACGTAATTTATATATATATACAGATAATAAGGAATAAATGAAAATGACCTGTTGAATAATGTCTGATGCAAATAGGACGTTGAGGCTCCTGATCTGCAGATCCACTAGTTTATTTTATAATTCAAATGCTGAAATTTCTAAACATTTAATTCTTTATAAACTGTATACATATGTTTTCATCATTAAATTATATTTTAAATGGGTTAGTTAAATTTTCTTTTTCAAAACAATGCACTTAATAATATGATAAATTAATGTCTTTCATTGAATCATATTTCTAAAATTCGACTACAACGTAATTGTTATGAAATAATCATTACAGCATAGTTCTAGTGTCATCATGTTTTTCATGTAATACATTATTCCGCAGTTTGGGATTTGGAATGTTATATTCTTTTGATTTTTTATATTTATATTTATATTTTTTATTACTTCCATTACCTACTTCCATTACCGTAGGAAATGGAAGTTTTGTATTTGGTTCAAAAATTCAATATCGAGATTTCAACTGATTTACATGTTTTAAGGTCCCCCGAGCCTAAAAAAGTAGTTTTTGCAATTGGTCAGTGTGTCTGTGTGTATGTATGTGTGGAATCTTCTGGCTACCATATCTCCGAAACTAATAAAGATAGAACTACGAAACTTCAGAATTAAGACAGAACTGGTGCACTGATGAATTTTCCAAATTTTGGTTAAAATTGAAAACAGGAAGTGGGACATCGGAAGCCGGAAGTAAGTCCATATCTCAAAAACGGCTCTAACGATTTTCTTCAAATTTACTATATGAACACTCTATTACATGTCCTTTCGAGTGATACAGTTGGTTAGTTCAGGAAAATTGATAGGCGTCCTGTATAAATATCTCAATTTCAGGTCTCGCAAGCGCGTTCCTTTAAAAACGGTTGTACGGATTTTTTTTCAAACTCAATATATTAACTCATTTTTAAATATCCTTTTGTATGTAATTATTGTTTTCCGGTCAATAATTGATTTTTTGTAAAAGTTGGTATCTCAAAAACGGCTCCAACGATTTTCTTGAAAATTGTTACATAAACCCACTTTAAACATCCTTTCTCATGTATTGCGTTGTTATAACAAGAAAATTAACGGTCATCCTGCTTAGGTAGGTCATCTTCAGATCTCGGAAATTTGTGTTTCAAAAAATAACTACCATTTTTTCTCTTATTTTTTTACTTCGCTATATGTAAGTTTCGTTTTATATGTCTTTATATGTGTATGAAATTTCTCCTACCGGAGAAAATTTTAGGTTTCTACTTCTTTAGTTCATTTTTATGTTTCTGATCTATTACCTCCCAAAAATGCATATAAAACGTGTAATAGAGGGTAATGGAAGTCGTGTGGTTGTTTCACACCAGATTTTGTTTTTAACGATTTAATAATATTTTTTTAATAATATGATTTATATACTGGTATTCAGGCAACAGATGTGTGTTACTCAATATTATTTCAAATATTTTGTTTTCGCATGTGTGTTCTTTTTCAGAGCGAACGTTTCATGGACTATATTAATTAATTTACTATCACTATTTATTGATAGCATCTTTGTTTCTTAAATAAAAGAAAATATGATTGCATTAAGTGAAGATTAGTATGCGAAAGTGTTGTTAATCAGAAACATAAATCATACGCACTATGTACGACACGTGTATATATTGTATCAATTGAAAGAAAAAGGAAATATCTTGAAGTCGCATTTCAATTAAGTAGTAATAGGTTGTAAAAATAATAGGATATTGGAATATATTACCAAAAATAGTAGAAAACGAAGTAACATATTGCAGAGATGTAACTGTTTATCACATCTCTACTTGAAAGAATTAGGAATGGATTTTGAAATTTATTAATTAGTTTTTTTTTTTTTTTTTTTTTTGGGGGGGGGGGGGGGGGGAGAGTTCATGTCTATGTAAACATTTGCGAAAAAACATGATTTTTGTTATATTTTTAGTTTTAATATATTTTTCTTTTGAAGATATTGCAAAATCCAACCTTAATTATTTTCAATAGGTTGTTTTAAACATCTATAAAAAATTATATATATTTTTTTTAAATATCTGTAGACGTTTTACCATTTGGAAGTTCATAAATTCATGAAAAAATGCTAACTGAGAAAATGTAATTTAAAATTTTCAAATCTGTAAAAATTGCATCAAAAATATGAGGATTGATGCCTGAATACACATTTTATTGAACAAATGCAATATAGTTCAATTTATTATGTATTAAACTGTAATATAAGCTTTTATATAAAATCTTCAGTTGTGCCAAGTCAAAAGTGACCAAAAACGATTATTCCCCTATCTGTGAAACTTCTTTAATAACTTTGAGAAAATTGAAGAGATTTCAATAATCTATTTCGAAATGTGAGTTAGTTTCCATATGCTATCTATACATATTTAAGGGCACCTGGCACCTTTGACTAGACACTATTAAAGGTTTCATATAAAAGCTTATATATTTCCGTTTAATATTTATAAATTGAACTATATATATAAGGTTTTCTTCGATAAATTATATCTATTCAGGCAACAATTCTAATGATTATTAATATATTTTTTTACATGATTGAAATCTTTGTTCTATTGAATATCCAAATATATATAGATAGATAGATACACTCTATAACAAAAAGAAAAAAAAAAATGACGCACGAAGAAAAAGTGGGAACAAAAATTAGTAGATGGGGTGGAATGGGTGGTCCGAATGGGACAAAAATTGGTAGATGTGATGTACATGTAGAGAAAAACAATTGATTACAGTTTCAGAAAATTTGAATGATTTAATCAAGAGAAAGGGCCTCACAAAGTAAACAAGTCAATGACGCGTTGGTCCACTTCTGGCCCTTATGTACGCAGTTATTCGGTTTGGTATTAATTGATAGAGTTGGCAGATGTGCTCCTGTGAAATATCGTGCCAAATTCTGTCCAATTGTTGAGTTAGATTGGTAAAATCCCAAGCTGGTTGTAGGATCCTTTTCATGAGGCTCCAAACGTCCTCAGCGGAAGACAGATCCGAGGACTGAGCTCAACCCCACTTAACCGCCAATTAAGGGTATTTGAAGTCACTGAAGTACCAGTTGCACGTAGCATCGACGATAATGATAAATTGGTGCTTGATTCCATCAAAACCTGTATGTATGTCAATTTGTGTATAGTTTGCATTACTCCTTCTTGGTGCGTCACTTTTTTTTGTTATAGAGAGTATATATTGAGTCTTTTTAGTTCCTCATCATACTGTAGGTATGGGGAACTTAGGTAATCGTGAAAATTTTCGACCTCGGTTTTTTGACTTTTTTACGCGTTTTCAGGTGTGAGCAATCCGAAAATGACAAAATTTGTATGGTGTCTGTCTGTAGGGTATCTGTTAGTGTGTTAGTCTGTGTACACGATATCTCAAGAACAAATTGTCGCAGAGAGGTCAAATCAGTTTTAAAATATTACTTTTGACATTGGCAAGAACCCTATTCATTTGCAACATTCGAATTAAAAAACTTCGTAAGTTATTAGAAATTTACGATTTAATTAACATGGGAGAATAGGACAAAAATTCACTTAAACGTACATTAAATGGAAACTTTTTACTGTAAAAATGTCAGACCAGTTTTAAAATATCAGTTTTGATGCCGGAATGAACATCAGTAACTATAAATATGCTACTTTGAAAATTTCGCAAGTTATTGGAAATTTACGAATTTCTTAACATGGCAGTATAGGGTGAAATTTCACATAAACATCAATTTTGAGAGATATTTTCATTGTAAAGATGTCAGACTACTTTTGAAATATTATTTAGGACACTGGCATGAATATTAATGACTATGAATTTTCCAATATAAAAATTTCGTAAATTATTGGAAATTTACGAATTTCTTAACATGGCAGAATAGAGCAAAATTTCACATAAACGTCAATCTTGAGGGATATTTTCATCGTAAAGATGTCAAACCACTTTCTAAATATTACTTAGGATACTGGCATGAATATCATAGACTATGGTTTTCCAATTTAAAAAATTCGTAAGTTATTTGGAATTTACGATTTACTTAACATGTCAGAATAAGGCAAAATTGAACATAAACTTCCATTTTGAGGATCATAAATACATTAGACAACTTCAAAATTACATTTATGATATTTGTTTGAACATGATTGAATACAAATATTCTAATGGGAAAATTTCGTAAATTATTCGTAATTTACGATTTTATCAACATAGCGAAATTGTAAATTTTTCATATAAATATGAATTTTGAGGATTATTGCATTGGAAATAGTAGCATGAAAACTAAACAACGGAATCGACCCTGATAAAATAAATTAATAGATTAAATAAGAAAAATATATCGAAGTGAACGGTGGATAGCCTATTAGGCGGGGATTTCATTCTGTCACTGTATCAAGCTTTGGTCAAATTCATTTCTTTTAACATGATTATAATATGTCTCGCACTAGAAATTTATGAGAATATAAATATGATGGGGAACTGAGCAGAGTCCACCTATGCCAACTAGTTTGAAATATATGGAGAAGTTTAAACATTTTGAAGATCATGAATTCATAAAAAATTGCAAAGTAAGAAAACGTAATTTAGAGATTTCAAATTTTTAAAAAATGTATTAAAAATCATTCGAATTGTTGCCTGAATATACAGGGTGACAAGAAATAACTTGGACTCACATGATACATTATAACTTTAATGCTAATGAAAATATTTTATTGAACAAATGCAATATAGTTCAATTTATTATGTATTAAACTGTAATATAAGCTTTTATATAAAATCTTCAGTTGTGCCAAGTCAAAAGTGACCAAAAACGATTATTCCCCTATCTGTGAAACTTCTTTAATAACTTTGAGAAAATTGAAGAGATTTCAATAATCTATTTCGAAATGTGAGTTAGTTTCCATATGCTATCTATACATATTTAAGGGCACCTGGCACCTTTGACTAGACACTATTAAAGGTTTCATATAAAAGCTTATATATTTCCGTTTAATATTTATAAATTGAACTATATATATAAGGTTTTCTTCGATAAATTATATCTATTCAGGCAACAATTCTAATGATTATTAATATATTTTTTTACATGATTGAAATCTTTGTTCTATTGAATATCCAAATATATATATATAGATAGATAGATACACTCTATAACAAAAAGAAAAAAAAAATGACGCACGAAGAAAAAGTGGGAACAAAAATTAGTAGATGGGGTGGAATGGGTGGTCCGAATGGGACAAAAATTGGTAGATGTGATGTACATGTAGAGAAAAACAATTGATTACAGTTTCAGAAAATTTGAATGATTTAATCAAGAGAAAGGGCCTCACAAAGTAAACAAGTCAATGACGCGTTGGTCCACTTCTGGCCCTTATGTACGCAGTTATTCGGTTTGGTATTAATTGATAGAGTTGGCAGATGTGCTCCTGTGAAATATCGTGCCAAATTCTGTCCAATTGTTGAGTTAGATTGGTAAAATCCCAAGCTGGTTGTAGGATCCTTTTCATGAGGCTCCAAACGTCCTCAGCGGAAGACAGATCCGAGGACTGAGCTCAACCCCACTTAACCGCCAATTAAGGGTATTTGAAGTCACTGAAGTACCAGTTGCACGTAGCATCGACGATAATGATAAATTGGTGCTTGATTCCATCAAAACCTGTATGTATGTCAATTTGTGTATAGTTTGCATTACTCCTTCTTGGTGCGTCACTTTTTTTTGTTATAGAGAGTATATATTGAGTCTTTTTAGTTCCTCATCATACTGTAGGTATGGGGAACTTAGGTAATCGTGAAAATTTTCGACCTCGGTTTTTTGACTTTTTTACGCGTTTTCAGGTGTGAGCAATCCGAAAATGACAAAATTTGTATGGTGTCTGTCTGTAGGGTATCTGTTAGTGTGTTAGTCTGTGTACACGATATCTCAAGAACAAATTGTCGCAGAGAGGTCAAATCAGTTTTAAAATATTACTTTTGACATTGGCAAGAACCCTATTCATTTGCAACATTCGAATTAAAAAACTTCGTAAGTTATTAGAAATTTACGATTTAATAACATGGGAGAATAGGACAAAAATTCACTTAAACGTACATTAAATGGAAACTTTTTACTGTAAAAATGTCAGACCAGTTTTAAAATATCAGTTTTGATGCCGGAATGAACATCAGTAACTATAAATATGCTACTTTGAAAATTTCGCAAGTTATTGGAAATTTACGAATTTCTTAACATGGCAGTATAGGGTGAAATTTCACATAAACATCAATTTTGAGAGATATTTTCATTGTAAAGATGTCAGACTACTTTTGAAATATTATTTAGGACACTGGCATGAATATTAATGACTATGAATTTTCCAATATAAAAATTTCGTAAATTATTGGAAATTTACGAATTTCTTAACATGGCAGAATAGAGCAAAATTTCACATAAACGTCAATCTTGAGGGATATTTTCATCGTAAAGATGTCAAACCACTTTCTAAATATTACTTAGGATACTGGCATGAATATCATAGACTATGGTTTTCCAATTTAAAAAATTCGTAAGTTATTTGGAATTTACGATTTACTTAACATGTCAGAATAAGGCAAAATTGAACATAAACTTCCATTTTGAGGATCATAAATACATTAGACAACTTCAAAATTACATTTATGATATTTGTTTGAACATGATTGAATACAAATATTCTAATGGGAAAATTTCGTAAATTATTCGTAATTTACGATTTTATCAACATAGCGAAATTGTAAATTTTTCATATAAATATGAATTTTGAGGATTATTGCATTGGAAATAGTAGCATGAAAACTAAACAACGGAATCGACCCTGATAAAATAAATTAATAGATTAAATAAGAAAAATATATCGAAGTGAACGGTGGATAGCCTATTAGGCGGGGATTTCATTCTGTCACTGTATCAAGCTTTGGTCAAATTCATTTCTTTTAACATGATTATAATATGTCTCGCACTAGAAATTTATGAGAACATAAATATGATGGGGAACTGAGCAGAGTCCACCTATGCCAACTAGTTTGAAATATATGGAGAAGTTTAAACATTTTGAAGATCATGAATTCATAAAAAATTGCAAAGTAAGAAAACGTAATTTAGAGATTTCAAATTTTTAAAAAATGTATTAAAAATCATTCGAATTGTTGCCTGAATATACAGGGTGACAAGAAATAACTTGGACTCACATGATACATTATAACTTTAATGCTAATGAAAATATTATGACCAAACATCAAAATAAATATAAATACATTATTTTGTCTAATATATTTACAAATTTTCAAAGTGGCTACCTTTAGACTTAATACAGAGCTTTAAAAGCGTCACAAAATTTTCGGCTATGGGCCGCAACTCACTTACTGATATTTTATCCCATTACTTGCATAAGGATTTCTTTAGTGATGCCAACGTTTCATGAGGTTTAGCACACACCCTTGTCTTCAAGATGGACAAACAGAATAATCCATTGGGTTCAAATCTGGGGAATACGGTGGCCATTCTTGAGCTCCAATGAAGTCAGGAAAATTTGTCTTGCACCAATCTTGAGTGCGTTTAGCTCTGTGTGCAGGTGCGGAATCCTGTTGGAAGGTCCATCTTTTGTTTCCAAAGAACTTTTGCTACCAAGGTAAGACAACATCTTCCAAAATGAGTTTGCGATTTGTTTGTTGATTAATTTTTATCCCTTGATCAACAAAAACAAGTGGTGTTTTCCCACTAGCACATATCCCACCCCAAATCATTACAGATTGGGGTCGTTGAGCCCGTTCAACAATGCAAGAAGGTCTAGGTGCTTCTGCTGACCAAACTCTATCATTATGGATATTGTGAGCTTGTTGAATCGAGAACAGTTTCTCATCTGTGAAGACAAATGTTTGTCATCGATCACCTGCGGCCCGCTTTAACAGTTCGTTACACCTTTGAAGTCTTGTGTGTTTGTTCTCTGCTGTTAGCTTTTGTGCCTCTTTCATTTTGTAAGGGCGAAGACCAAGCTCTACTCTTGTCATCAAACGTGCGGTTTCTCTGTTGATCTTCATCTCTCTAGCAACCTTTCTCTTTGAAATCCTAGGATTTCGTTGAACTCGGTTTTTGATAACTTTCCGGTTTCTTGATGTGTTAACTGTGCGCTTTTTTCTCTTTCTGGCCTGTCACCATCATGTCCGAGTTCTTTAAACCATTTGATTGTGTATGAAACCGTCTGCTTAGGCACTTTCAATAGTTGAACAATTTCACATTGTTTTTTTCCTTGCTTATGTAATTCAAGTATGGCAGATCGTTTGTTAACCATAATGGTTATCTCACCTAACTTACTTACACCATTTTAGTAGCTTTCTAGGATCAATACTTAATGAAATAAATTTATAAATTTAGCGGTAGTTACAGATATTTCGTTTGAAAATTCGTCCAAGTTATTTCTTGTCACCCTGTATATTTTATCGAACAAAATCTAATATAGTTCAATTTATAGATATTAAATGGAAATATAAGCTTATATATGAAACTTCCAATAGTGCCAAGTTCCCTTAAGGCCATTGGCTACCCATCGTCTCCGTCTGCCAAAGCCCATGATATTCAATGATAATTTTGTTGCTAAAATTACCCATTACCTGATGTATTTGTTTATTTTTATTTCCTTTACACATTCAGAAAATTTACAACCTTTTATTTTATTTATTTATTTATTTATTTATTTATTTATTTTTATTTTTATTTATTTATTTATTTATTTATTTTTCTCGCGCCTAGCTTTGAGGACGATTCTAAAGGCTTGAGGAAAGGGGTCCTGAATTAACTGAGATGTTGAGATTTGGTAAACAACATCCAGTTAATCAGAGTTCCCTTACCGCTATTTACTCTCAACCACAAGGATTCTCACCCTATTTGACACGGTCGCAAGAAATTTGGTTAAAGAACAAATATAAAGGAATATATTGTAATCCTGATTTGATAAATGGATTTTGTATCTCTCATAATTCAAAAAATAATGGTCGTCGAATGTTGCAAATTTATATTTGTGATTGTCATGCTGCCTAATCCCGTATAGCACATTTCCTCTTCAGGACATTTTAAGGATGCTCTGTAAAACACAGGACATCTCTGGTACATCCTGAGGATATTCTACGAAGGTTTGTGTTATAAAAGAATTGTACACCTTCAACTTTGGTCTTGACTCGAGCTCACCTTTTACAGATACCTACGATATCATACGATTTTTCGTGATGTATGTATGTATGCGTGTGAATAAACACGATAGCGTTTAAATGCTTTGTTCGTACGAACTGAAAGTTGGTACGTATATTACAGGTCACTGTAACACGAACTGTATAGCTTTTTGGTGAATCTAGCGCTTATGGTATTTTTTACAGGGCACAAAGAAAAATTCTTTATAAATGGCCTATGGGCTCAAATTATTTAAAGTGCGATAGCGGCTGAACGCCTTATTCGAATGAACTGAAAATTTATACACATGTTATGAGTAGATTTTGGTGAATCTAGCACTTACATTTTCTTACAAGAATACAATGAAACATTCTTAATCATTATGGCGTTTGAACTGAAATTATTTAAAGTGCGATAGCGTCTGAATTGAGGTGAGCAGATTTTTTAAATACAAAATGAGGACAAATTATACGAACTCTTCATTTCCATGAGAAAAAGGAAGACATTTTAGATACAAAAGTCAGAATATTTCTAAGGACTCAAAAATTGCTTCAAAACTACTTAATGCAGTAGAAAAAATTCTGTAGCTGACATCTAGAACGTAAATTGTGGCTCTAGTACAAAAATGTTAAAAATTAAGACAAAAGTTCGCAGTTGAGGACAAATGAGAATGTTATTACTTACAAACTTTGAATAAACACCATAAAATGCAATAAACTCGCAACAATTGTTTCGGGTCGAAAAAACACACGACCCTTTATCAGGCGAACAAAGTAAGCACGAGTGCTGCAGTCAAAGCGGCAACGCACAAAATCGTTTAAAATGAAAAGAAAAAGTTTATAAAGTAGAAAGTAAATATAGCTACTGGTGTGAGTAGAATTGTACAAGAAAACAAGAAAATAAATAAATGAGTGAGATTAAACATTTAACAATCTAAGGATAACAAAAATTAAACTAAAATCTAAGTTACGTGAGTAATTTCCAAGCATCAGAGAAGAAAGGAGTGGAAGAAATATCATTAACAAGATTTTTCGAATTTTTAAATATGTAAAATGCTTCATGAATATCCAAATGGGAGGAACAGACAGGAAATGAAATTATGTTAGTTTTGGAAAAATCAAAACGATGGCCTTGAGACCAGCAGTGGGAAGCAATAGAAGATTTGGTAATCTCTTCATTACGAACATTCCGACGGTGCTCATTTATTCTGTATTTCAAACGCCTCCTAGTTTGACCAATATAACCTAAGTTGCAGGACGAACACGGAATTAAATAAATTCCAGAACGGTTTTCGGTGGGAATGGGATCCTTAAGAGATGATAATTTAATTTTATTGACTGGTTTGTAAATAACTTTGAAACCAAACCGTGAAAGAATTTTAGAGATTTTAAAAGAGAGTGAAGAATAAAAAGGTAAAACAACTGGGATGGCTTCTTATAATCTTGCTCGATTTCTTTCAAAATTGTGTCTAATATTGGTACGGCTTCTTATAATCTTGCTCGATTTCTTTCAAACTCTCTTTCTCATCTAACTTCTACTAATCTTCATACTGTAAAAAACTCGTATGATTTTGTGGACAAAATTAAATGCATCTCTCCGTCTAACTATACTATGATTTCTTTAGATGTAAAGTCACTTTTTACAAATGTTCCGGTTCAAGGTGCTCTGGTTTGTTTAGAGAGAAGACTACGTGAATTCCATTATTCTTCTATTGAAATTGAGGAGCTTGTAAATTTAGTTCATTTGTGTATCAGGCAAACTGCCTTCATTTTTAATGGTACTTATTAAAATGATGGTATGGCCATGGGTAGTCCTCTCTCTCCTTTACTTTGCGACATTTATATGCACTATTTTGAAGAAAAACTGTTCGGTGTATATAAATTTCCTCACTGGTTTAGGTATGTGGATGACACTTTCGTTCTTGTCTCCCCTGACGTCGATTTGTCCAATTTACTTTCTTTGGTCAATTCGATTGACCCATGCATTCAATTCACTTTTGGGGTTGAACAGGATTGCTCTTTGCCTTTCCTTGACGTTCTTGTGAATAAAGAAATGGATTGTTTCTCAACTACTGTTTTTAGAAAACCATTCTCAGTCTCTTTGCCGCCGCATGCTCTCTCTAACCACGCCCCTCAACAAAAAATGTCTGCTTTTTACACTTATGTTTACCGTGCCTTACACATTTGTTCTGATCCGTCTAATCTTTCGAAAGAAATTAATTATTTAAAATCTCTTGCTCTCTCTCGTGGCTATAACCCATCTATCATCGATAAAGCTCTATATAAATTTAAGAATCCTAAACGTTCTGCTCCCAAATTAAACGATCACAGTCTCATAGTCTCATCCCAGTTGTTTTACCTTTTTATTCTTCACTCTCTTTTAAAATCTCTAAAATTCTTTCACCGTTTGGTTTCAAAGTTATTTACAAACCCGTCAATAAAATTAAATTATCTTCTCTTAAGGATCCCATTCCCACCGAAAACCGTTCTGGAATTTATTTAATTCCGTGTTCGTCCTGCAACTTAGGTTATATTGGTCAAACTAGGAGGCGTTTGAAATACAGAATAAATGAGCACCGTCGGAATGTTCGTAATGAAGAGATTACCAAATCTTCTATTGCTTCCCACTGCTGGTCTCAAGGCCATCGTTTTGATTTTTCCAAAACTAACATAATTTCATCTCCTGTCTGTTCCTCCCATTTGGATATTCATGAAGCATTTTACATATTTAAAAATTCGAAAAATCTTGTTAATGATATTTCTTCCACCCCTTTCTTCTCTGATGCTTGGAAATTACTCACGTAACTTAGATTTTAGTTTAATTTTTGTTATCCTTAAATTGTTATATGTTTAATCTCACTCATTTATTTATTTTCTTGTTTTCTTGTACAATTCTACTCACACCAGTAGCTATATTTATTTTCTTCTTTATAAACTTTTTCTTTTCATTTTAAACGATTTTGCGCGTTGCCGCTTTGACTGCAGCACTCGTGCTTACTTTGTTCGCCTGATGAAGGGTCGTGTGTTTTTTCGACCCGAAACAATTGTTGCGAGTTTATTGCATTTTATGGTGTTTATTCAAAGTTTGTAAGTAATAATTTTTACAACGCCAGTTTTGTGATGCTTCTTTATTAAATGAGAATGTGTTACTTTCTCCGAGTATCTCAGGATCTCAAAAACTAGAAACTATCCTTAGAAAATGAGAACTGCTGGTCACCTTAGTCTAAATTCTTTATCCAATGCAGCTGAAATTTTATGAATATGTTACAGGTATATAAATTTTAGAGGCTATTTATAAATGGGCTGAAATTATTTAAAATGTTATTCTGTCTGAACGCCTCATTCGAACGAACTGAAAATTTATATATTTGTTATTGGTCAACGTCGTACGATCTTTATAGATTTTGGTTAGTACTTTCTAGTAATGAATTTTTACAGGAACACAACGAAAAATTCTTTATCATTATAACTATGATATCAATTACTTGAAGTGCAATAGCGTTAAATCCTTTATTCAATTAAAGTGATTGATTTCACATTTCTCTTATTTTGGTTTATTTAAACAACCAGCAATTATTCAATGTTCGGAAAATCAGTGGAGTCACTCCAGATTTCTTCTTTTTCCAAAAATTGATTTTTTTAAATTAATTAATTAATTTTATTTTATTTATTTTATAAGATATAAAATGTGGAAAATGAACCATGCGCAATTTTTGCATTTTATAGATTAAAAATGAAATATTAAAAATTTAAAACATTAATTTTAAAAAACAAGAACAAATTTAACGATTCTGAATTTTATGAATGTGAAAAGAGAAGTTAAAATAATACAGTTTTCAATGAGTAATTCTAGTAAAAAAAAAAAAAAAAAAAAAACATAGAAAAACATAAGATTTGGTGGCCGGAGGCAAGGAAATTGTTAGAGATAGAGAGGGGTCTTTTAACGCATTTTTTTTAAATGGATACAACAATACATCTTCCTTATATTAAACAAGTTAATCATAACTTGTTATATATATATGTAGAGAGAGAGAGAGAGTGGCAACTAAGTATCCGGAAAATTTTTCGGGGAGCTTTTATGGACTACCTAATTCATTATAACCACATTTTTGTTGTTGTTGTGTTACTTGTATCTTTAAATATAATTTATTAAAATAATTTGTCTTTCGCTTTTGGAAGATGAAAGTGTCCGTGCCACGGAGTAATATTAATAGGAGTTGAAGGTCTAATGGGAGAAAGCTACGAAACTGTGATCTAAATTTTTGGTAAATATTGAGGGCGCCACTTGTCATTCCTCCCTATCTCGGCGCGGATATACTGTTGTTTTCAATAGAATTTTGCTGGAGTACATTTAAATCTTTTTATTTTAAGCAATTTAATTTCTTTGTAAGTTCTTAAAACTGCATAATTCAGATGTTTCAAATAAATGCTTCGTTCCTAGTTGTAAAACAGGCTATGATAGTGATAAAAAAAAACAAAAAACAAAAAAAAAACCCTAGGAGAAAAATAAAGTCCGAGTTCATGTATTCTGCACCTAAAGTAAGTTTATTTTTTTCTTTACAAAATTTCATCCATTCTCCTTTCTCCCAATTATCTGTTTTAGCTAGCTTCGGTTCATAAGAATCGTCATTTTTTAAAAGCTTTCTTTCAAAGTAAAATTAGTATAAAATGGCTCTTAAAAAAAACATGTTGGTTAGAATACTCTATTTAATGAAATTTGCTTTCAATCGAAATTTTTTCAGCTTGATATTATTTTTAAAAAAATAATTAAAACGAGACATATCCCCATTGAATAACATTGCGGAAGCTGGAGAGAAGGAAGGATTGCACGCTGGCGCCATCTGTAAACATTAGAAAACAACATCACAAAATTTCAGCGTTACTTTCTTCTCCTGTCTTTTTACTCCGTGGTCCGTGCACCGAAAAGCTATAGTTCATCTTCACGAGTCTAGGATAAAATCATTGGCTAATGCAAGGGAGCTTACCGTTCCTAAATTGACTATCTACGATGTATTTAAGCTACGGAAAATAAATGGTACAGTGAAGGAAAATTTTAAACCGGAGCAAAAACAAACTGTGAACATTGGGAGAGTTCGTGGAATAACCAAGAAAAGAATTGACTGCGACGACCGAATCACAAAGAACAAGGTTAAAAAATACATCAAAATTTCGAGCCGATCGGTTCAAAAAGTTGTTCAGAACGTACTGGGATTCAAAAGCTATCATTTACTCAACGGGAAGTTTTTAAGCGATCACGGAAAACAAAATCGATTAGATAAATGAAAACAAAAAATGCGTGATTTTTTCCGAGTGCGGCACATCGAAGAGGTTTTATGATCCGATGACAAAATTTTTACTGTTTAAATTACTAAAAACTCGCAAAAACATCGCCAACGTTTGAGTCGAGCACTCAAGAACACCAGAAAACAAAAAGTTGCGACAAAGTTTTCGTTTCCAAGAAGTTTGATAATTCGGCCTGGGATTAGCGCCAAGGAGAAGACTCAACTGGCTTTTATCGGAAAAAAGTAAAAATTACTCAAAAAGTTTATCAAAATGAGGTTTCGAAGAAATCTGTACTTCAATGAAGCAAAATTACACGGT